>CANTUQ010000320.1:0-232409 GCA_947683425.1 Excoecaria cochinchinensis
TGATTTTCCATAGGGGTACCCCTAGGGAAATCTGTAAAAATTCGTCAGGTCCCGACGAGGCCAATTCTCGATGCGTTGTGACTGGCAAGCTTCCATTAGCTACTCAGATCAAGTTTTCCCGAATTATTGGACTCGGATACAAAATTTCACCACTTTTTACGATTTTTCGATTCTGGTGATTTTCCCTAGGGGTACCCCTAGGAAAATCCTTAAAAATTCGCCAGGTCCCGACGAGGCCAATTCTCGATGCGTTGTGACCGGCAAGCTTCCAGTAGCTACTCCGATCAAGTTTTCCCCGAATTATTGGACTCGGATCCAAAATTTCACCACTTTTTACGATTTATCGATTCTCCCTAGGGGTACCCCTAGGCAAATCCGTAAAAATTCGTCAGGTCCCGACGAGACCAATTCTCGATTCGTTGTGACCGGTAATCTTCCAGTAGCTACTCCGATCAAGTTTTCACGAATTATTGGACTCGGATCCAAAGTTTCACCAGTTTTTTACGATTTTTCGATTCTGGTGATTTTCCCTAGGGGTAACGCTAGGGAAATCCGTAAAAATTTGTCAGGTCCAGACGAGGCCAATTTTCGATGCGTTGTGACCGGCAAGCTTCCAGTAGCTACTCCGATCAAGTTTTCCTGAATTATTGGACTCGGATCCAAAATTTCACCACTTTTTACGATTTTTCGATTCTCCCTACGGGTACCCCTAGGGAAATCCGTAAAAATTCGTCAGGTCCCGACGAGGCCAATTCTCGATGCGTTGTGACCGGCAAGCTTCCAGTAGCTACTCCGATCAAGTTTTCCCGAATTATTGGACTCGGATCAAAAATTTCACCACTTTTTACGATTTATCGATTCTCCCTAGGGGTACCCCTAGGAAAATCCGTAAAAATTCGTCAGGTCCCGACGAGGCCAATTCTCGATTCGTTGTGACCGGTAAGCTTCCAGTAGCTACTCCTATCAAGTTTTCACGAATTATTGGACTCGATCCAAAATTTCACCACTTTTTACGATTTTTCGATTCTGGTGATTTTCCCTAGGGGTAACCCTAGGGAAATCCGTAAAAATTCGTCAGGTCCCGACGAGGCCAATTCTCGATGCGTTGTGACCGGCAAGTTTCCAGTAGCTACTCCGATCAAGTTTTCCCGAATTATTGGACTCGGATCCAAAATTTCACCACTTTTTACAATTTTTCGATTCTGGTGATTTTCCCTAGGGGTAACCCTAGGGAAATCCGTAAAAATTCGTCAGGTCCCGACGAGGCCAATTCTCGATGCGTTGTGACCGGCAAGCTTCCAGTAGCTACTCCGATCAAGTTTTCCCGAATTATTGGACTCGGATCCAAAATTTTACCACTTTTTATGATTTTTCGATTCTGGTGATTTTCCCTAGGGGTACCCCTAGGGAAATCCGTAAAAATTCGTCAGGTCCCGACGAGGCAAATTCTCGATGCGTTGTGACCGGCAAGCTTCCAGTAGCAACTCCGATCAAGTTTTCCCGAATTATTGCACTTGGATCCAAAATTTCACCACTTTTTACGATTTTTCGATTCTGGTGATTTTCCCTAGGGGTACCCCTAGGGAAATCCGTAAAAATTCGTCAGGTCCCGACGAGACCAATTCTCGATTCGTTGTGACCGGCAAGCTTCCAGTAGCTACTCCGATAAATTTTTCCCGAATTATTGGACTAGGATCCAAAATTTCACCACTTTTTTCGATTTTTCGATTCTGGTGATTTCCCTAGGGTAATCCTAGGGAAATCCGTAAAAATTCGTCAGGTCCCGACGAGGCCAATTCTCGATGCGTTGTGACCGGCAAGCTTCCAGTAGCTACTCCGATCAAGTTTTCCAGAATTAGTGGACTAGGATCCAAAATTTCACCACTTTTTACGATTTTTCGATTCTGGTGATTTTCCCTAGGGGTAACCCTAGGGAAATCCGTAAAAATTCGTCAGGTCCCGACGAGGCCAATTCTCGATGCGTTGTGACCGGCAAGCTTCCAGTAGCTACTCCGTTCAAGTTTTCCCGAATTATTGGACTCGGATCCAAAATTTCACCACTTTTTACGATTTATCGATTCTCTCTAGGGGTACCCCTAGGAAAATCCGTAAAAATTCGTCAGGTCCCGACGAGGCCAATTCTCGATTCTTTGTGACCGGTAAGCTTCCAGTAGCTACTCCAATCAAGTTTTCCCGAATTATTGGACTAGGATCCAAAATTTCACCACTTTTTACGATTTTTCGATTCTGGTGATTTTCCCTAGGGGTACCCCTAGGGAAATCCGTAAAAATTCGTCAGGTCCCGACGAGGCCAATTCTCGATGCGTTGTGACTGGCAAGCTTCCATTAGCTACTCAGATCAAGTTTTCCCGAATTATTGGACTCGGATAAAAAATTTTACCACTTTTTACGATTTTTCGATTCTGCTGATTTTCCCTAGGGGTAACCCTAGGGAAATCCGTAAAAATTCGTCAGGTCCCGACGAGGCCAATTCTCGATGCGTTGTGACCGGCAAGCTTCCTGTAGCTACTCCGATCAAGTTTTCCCGAATTATTGGACTCGGATCCAAAATTTCACCACTTTTTACGATTTTTCGATTCTGGTGATTTTCCCTAGGGGTAACCCTAGGGAAATCCGTAAAAATTCGTCAGGTCCCGACGAGGCAATTCTCGATGCGTTGTGACCGGCAAGCTTCCAGTAGCTACTCCGATCAAGTTTTCCCGAATTATTGGACTCGGATCAAAAATTTCACCACTTTTTACGATTTTTCGATTCTGGTGATTTTCCCTAGGGGTACCCCTAGGGAAATCCGTAAAAATTCGTCAGGTCCCGACGAGGCAAATTCTCGATGCGTTGTGACCGGCAAGCTTCCAGTAGCAACTCCGATCAAGTTTTCCCGAATTATTGCACTCGGATCCAAAATTTCACCACTTTTTACGATTTTTCGATTCTTGTGATTTTCCATAGGGGTACCCCTAGGGAAATCCGTAAAAATTCGTCAGGTCCCGACGAGGCCAATTCTCGATGCGTTGTGACTGGCAAGCTTCCATTAGCTACTCAGATCAAGTTTTCCCGAATTATTGGACTCGGATACAAAATTTCACCAGTTTTTACGATTTTTCGATTCTGGTGATTTTCCCTAGGGGTAACGCTAGGGAAATCCGTAAAAATTTGTCAGGTCCAGACGAGGCCAATTTTCGATGCGTTGTGACCGGCAAGCTTCCAGTAGCTACTCCGATCAAGTTTTCCTGAATTATTGGACTCGGATCCAAAATTTCACCACTTTTTACGATTTTTCGATTCTCCCTACGGGTACCCCTAGGGAAATCCGTAAAAATTCGTCAGGTCCCGACGAGGCCAATTCTCGATGCGTTGTGACCGGCAAGCTTCCAGTAGCTACTCCGATCAAGTTTTCCCGAATTATTGGACTCGGATCAAAAATTTCACCACTTTTTACGATTTATCGATTCTCCCTAGGGGTACCCCTAGGAAAATCCGTAAAAATTCGTCAGGTCCCGACGAGGCCAATTCTCGATTCGTTGTGACCGGTAAGCTTCCAGTAGCTACTCCGATCAAGTTTTCCCGAATTATTGGACTCGGATCCAAAATTTCACCACTTTTTACGATTTTTCGATTCTCCCTATGGGTACCCCTAGGGAAATCCGTAAAAATTCGTCAGGTCCCGACGAGGCCAATTCTCGATGCGTTGTGACCGGCAAGCTTCCAGTAGCTACTCCGATCAAGTTTTCCCAAATTATTGGACTCGGATCCAAAATTTCACCACTTTTTATGATTTTTCGATTCTGGTGATTTTCCCTAGGGGTACCCCTAGGGAAATCCGTAAAAATTCGTCAGGTCCCGACGAGGCCAATTCTCGATGCGTTGTGACCGGCAAGCTTCCAGTAGCTACTCCGATCAAGTTTTCCCGAATTATTGGACTCGGATCCAAAATTTCACCACTTTTTACGATATTTCGATTCTGGTGATTTTCCCTAGGGATAACCCTAGGGAAATCCGTAAAAATTCATATGGTCCCGACGAGGCCAATTCTCGATGCGTTGTGACCGGCAAGCTTCAAGTAGCTACTCCGATCAAGTTTTCCCGAATTATTGGACTCGGATCCAAAATTTCACCACTTTTTACGATTTTTCGATTCTCCCTAGGGGTACCCCTAGGGAAATTCGTAAAAATTCGTCAGGTCCCGACGAGGCCAATTCTTGATGCGTTGTGACCGGCAAGCTTCCAGTAGCTACTCCGATCAAGTTTTCCCGAATTATTGGACTCGGATCCAAAATTTCACCACTTTTTACGATTTTTGGATTCTGGTGATTTTCCCTAGGGGTACCCCTAGGAAAATCCGTAAAAATTCGTCAGGTCCCGACGAGGCCAATTCTCGATGCGTTGTGACCGGCAAGCTTCCAGTAGCTACTCCGATCAAGTTTTCCCGAATTATTGGACTCGGATCCAAAATTTTACCACTTTTTACGATTTTTCGATTCTCCCTATGGGTACCCCTAGGGAAATCCGTAAAAATTCGTCAGGTCCCGACGAGGCCAATTCTCGATGCGTTGTGACCGGTAAGCTTCCAGTAGCTACTCCGATCAAGTTTTCCCGAATTATTGGACTCGGATCCAAAATTTCACCACTTTTTACGATTTATCGATTATCCCTAGGGGTACCCCTAGGGAAATCCGTAAAAATTCGTCAGGTCCCGACGAGGCCAATTCTCGATTCGTTGTGACCGGCAAGCTTCCAGTAGCTACTCCGATCAAGTTTTCCCGAATTATTGGACTCGGATCCAAAATTTCTCCACTTTTTACGATTTTTCGATTCTGGTGATTTTCCCTAGGGGTAACCCTAGGGAAATCCGTAAAAATTCATATGGTCCCGACGAGGCCAATTCTCGATGCGTTGTGACCGGCAAGCTTCCAGTAGCTACTCCGATCAAGTTTTCCCGAATTATTGGACTCGGATCCAAAATTTCACCACTTTTTACGATTTTTCGATTCTCCCTATGGGTACCCCTAGGGAAATTCGTAAAAATTCGTCAGGTCCCGACGAGGCCAATTCTTGATGCGTTGTGACCGGCAAGCTTCCAGTAGCTACTCCGATCAAGTTTTTCCGAATTATTGGACTCGGATCCAAAATTTCACCACTTTTTACGATTTATCGATTCTCCCTAGGGGTACACCTAGGAAAATCCGTAAAAATTCGTCAGGTCCCGACGAGGCCAATTCTCGATTCTTTGTGTCCGGTAAGCTTCCAGTAGCTACTCCGATCAAGTTTTCCCGAATTATTGGACTCGGATCAAAATTTCACCACTTTTTACGATTTTTCGATTCTGGTGATTTTCCGTAGGGGTAACCCTAGGGAAATCCGTAAAAATTCGTCAGGTCCCGACGAGGCCAATTCTTGATGCGTTTTGACCGGCAAGCTTCCAGTAGCTACTCCGATCAAGTTTTCCCGAATTATTGGACTCCGATCCAAAATTTCACCAATTTTTACGATTTTTCGATTCTCCCTATGGGTACCCCTAGGGAAATCCGTAAAAATTCGTCAGGTCCCGACGAGGCCAATTCTCGATGCGTTGTGACCGGCAAGCTTCCAGTAGCTACTCCGATCAAGTTTTCCCGAATTATTGGACTTGGATCAAAAATTTCATCACTTTTTAAGATTTTTCGATTCTGGTGATTTTCCCTAGGGGTAACCCTAGGGAAATCCGTAAAAATTCGTATGGTCCCGATGAGGCCAATTATCGATGCGTTGTGACCGGCAAGCTTCCAGTAGCTACTCCAATCAAGTTTTCCCGAATTATTGGACTCGGATCCAAAATTTCACCACTTTTTACGATTTTTGATTCTGGTGATTTTCCCTAGAAGTAACCCTAGGGAAATCCGTAAAAATTTGTATGGTCCCGACGAGGCCAATTCTCGATGCGTTGTGACCGGCAAGCTTCCAGTAACTACTCCGATCAAGTTTTCCCGAATTATTGGACTCGGATCAAAAATTTCACCACTTTTTACGATTTTTCGATTCTCCCTATGGGTACCCCTAGGGAAATCCGTAAAAATTCCTCAGGTCCCGACGAGGCCAATTCTCGATGCGTTGTGACCGGCAAACTTCCAGTAGCTACTCCGATCAAGTTTTCCCGAATTATTGGACTCGGATCCAAAATTTCACCACTTTTTACGATTTTTCGATTCTCCTTATGGGTACCCCTAGGGAAATCCGTAAAAATTCGTCAGGTCCCGACGAGGCCAATTCTCGATGCGTTGTGACCGGCAAGCTTCCAGTAGCTACTCCGATCAAGTTTTCCCAAATTATTGGACTCGGATCAAAAATTTCACCACTTTTTACGATTTTTCGATTCTGGTGATTTTCCCTAGGGGTACCCCTAGGGAAATCCGTAAAAATTCGTCAGGTCCCGACGAGGCCAATTCTCGATGCGTTGTGACCGGCAAGCTTCCAGTAGCTACTCCGATCAAGTTTTCCCGAATTATTGGACTCGGATCCAAAATTTCACCACTTTTTACGATTTTTCGATTATCCCTATGGGTACCCCTAGGGAAATCCGTAAAAATTCGTCAGGTCCCGACGAGGCCAATTCTCGATGCGTTGTGACCGGCAAGCTTCCAGTAGCTACTCCGATCAAGTTTTCCCGAATTATTGGACTCGGATCCAAAATTTCACCACTTTTTACGATTTTTCGATTCTGGTGATTTTCCCTAGGGATAACCCTAGGGAAATCCGTAAAAATTCATATGGTCCCGACGAGGCCAATTCTCGATGCGTTGTGACCGGCAAGCTTCAAGTAGCTACTCCGATCAAGTTTTCCCGAATTATTGGACTCGGATCCAAAATTTCACCACTTTTTACGATTTTTCGATTCTCCCTAGGGGTACCCCTAGGGAAATTCGTAAAAATTCGTCAGGTCCCGACGAGGCCAATTCTTGATGCGTTGTGACCGGCAAGCTTCCAGTAGCTACTCCGATCAAGTTTTCCCGAATTATTGGACTCGGATCCAAAATTTCACCACTTTTTACGATTTTTCGATTCTGGTGATTTTCCCTAGGGGTACCCCTAGGAAAATCCGTAAAAATTCGTCAGGTCCCGACGAGGCCAATTCTCGATGCGTTGTGACCGGCAAGCTTCCAGTAGCTACTCCGATCAAGTTTTCCCGAATTATTGGACTCGGATCCAAAATTTTACCACTTTTTACGATTTTTCGATTCTCCCTATGGGTACCCCTAGGGAAATCCGTAAAAATTCGTCAGGTCCCGACGAGGCCAATTCTCGATGCGTTGTGACCGGTAAGCTTCCAGTAGCTACTCCGATCAAGTTTTCCCGAATTATTGGACTCGGATCCAAAATTTCAACACTTTTTACGATTTATCGATTCTCCCTAGGGGTACCCCTAGGAAAATCCGTAAAAATTCGTCAGGTCCCGACGAGGCCAATTCTCGATTCGTTGTGACCGGTAAGCTTCCAGTAGCTACTCCGATCAAGTTTTCCCGAATTATTGGACTCGGATCCAAAATTTCACCACTTTTTACGATTTTTCGATTCTGGTGATTTTCCCTAGGGGTAACCCTAGGGAAATCCGTAAAAATTTGTCAGGTCCCGACGAGGCCAATTCTCGATGCGTTGTGACCGGCAAGCTTCCAGTAGCTACTCCGATCAAGTTTTCCCGAATTATTGGACTCGGATCCAAAATTTCACCACTTTTTACGATTTTTCGATTCTCCCTATGGGTACCCCTAGGGAAATTCGTAAAAATTCGTCAGGTCCCGACGAGGCCAATTCTCGATGCGTTGTGACCGGCAAGCTTCCAGTAGCTACTCCGATCAAGTTTTCCCGAATTATTGGACTCGGATCCAAAATTTCACCACTTTTTACGATTTATCGATTCTCCCTAGGGGTACACCTAGGAAAATCCGTAAAAATTCGTCAGGTCCCGACGAGGCCAATTCTCGATTCTTTGTGTCCGGTAAGCTTCCAGTAGCTACTCCGATCAAGTTTTCCCGAATTATTGGACTCGGATCCAAAATTTCACCACTTTTTACGATTTTTCGATTCTGGTGATTTTCCGTAGGGGTAACCCTAGGGAAATCCGTAAAAATTCGTCAGGTCCCGACGAGGCCAATTCTTGATGCGTTTTGACCGGCAAGCTTCCAGTAGCTACTCCGATCAAGTTTTCCCGAATTATTGGACTCCGATCCAAAATTTCACCAATTTTTACGATTTTTCGATTCTCCCTATGGGTACCCCTAGGGAAATCCGTAAAAATTCGTCAGGTCCCGACGAGGCCAATTCTCGATGCGTTGTGACCGGCAAGCTTCCAGTAGCTACTCCGATCAAGTTTTCCCGAATTATTGGACTCGGATCAAAAATTTAATCACTTTTTAAGATTTTTCGATTCTGGTGATTTTCCCTAGGGATAACCCTAGGGAAATCCGTAAAAATTCGTATGGTCCCGATGAGGCCAATTCTCGATGCGTTGTGACCGGCAAGCTTCCAGTAGCTACTCCGATCAAGTTTTCCCGAATTATTGGACTCGGATTCAAAATTTCACCACTTTTTACGATTTTTGATTCTGGTGATTTTCCCTAGAAGTAACCCTAGGGAAATCCGTAAAAATTTGTATGGTCCCGACGAGGCCAATTCTTGATGCGTTGTGACCGGCAAGCTTCCAGTAACTACTCCGATCAAGTTTTCCCGAATTATTGGACTCGGATCAAAAATTTCACAACTTTTTACGATTTTTCGATTCTCCCTATGGGTACCCCTAGGGAAATCCGTAAAAATTCGTCAGGTCCCGACGAGGCCAATTCTCGATGCGTTGTGACCGGCAAGCTTCCAGTAGCTACTCCGATCAAGTTTTCCCGAATTATTGGACTCCGATCCAAAATTTCACCACTTTTTACGATTTTTCGATTCTCCCTATGGGTACCCCTAGGGAAATCCGTAAAAATTCGTCAGGTCCCGACGAGGCCAATTCTCGATTCGTTGTGACCGGTAAGCTTCCAGTAGCTACTCCGATCAAGTTTTCCCGAATTATTGGACTCGGATCCAAAATTTCACCACTTTTTACGATTTTTCGATTCTGGTGATTTTCCCTAGGGGTAACCCTAGGGAAATCCGTAAAAATTCGTCAGGTCACGACGAGGCCAATTCTCGATGCTTTGTGACCGGTAAACTTCCAGTAGCTACTCCGATCAAGTTTTCCCGATTTATTGAACTAGGATCCAAAATTTCACCACCTTTTACGATTTTTCGATTCTGGTGATTTTTCCTTGGGGTAACACTAGGGAAATCCGTAAAAATTCGTCAGGTCCCGAAGAGGCCAATTCTCGATGCGTTGTGACCAGCAAGCTTCCAGTAGCTACTCCGATCAAGTTTTCCCGAATTATTGGACTCGGATCCAAAATTTCACCACTTTTTACGATTTTTCGATTCTCCCTATGGGTACCCCTAGGGAAATTCGTAAAAATTCGTCAAGTCCCGACGAGGCCAATTCTCGATGCGTTGTGACCGGCAAGCTTCCAGTAGCTACTCCGATCAAGTTTTCCCGAATTATTGGACTCGGATCCAAAATTTCACCACTTTTTACGATTTATCGATTCTCCCTAGGGGTACACCTAGGAAAATCCGTAAAAATTCGTCAGGTCCCAACGAGGCCAATTCTCGATTCTTTGTGTCCGGTAAGCTTTCAGTAGCTACTCCGATCAAGTTTTCCCGAATTATTGGACTCGGATCCAAAATTTCACCACTTTTTACGATTTTTCGATTCTGCTGATTTTCCGTAGGGGTAACCCTAGGAAAATTCGTAAAAATTCGTCAGGTCCCGACGAGGCCAATTCTCGATGCGTTGTGACCGGCAAGCTTCCAGTAGCTACTCCGATCAAGTTTTCCCGAATTATTGGACTCCGATCCAAAATTTCACCACTTTTTACGATTTTTCGATTCTCCCTATGGGTACCCCTAGGGAAATCCGTAAAAATTCGTCAGGTCCCGACGAGGCCAATTATCGATGCATTGTGACCGGCAAGCTTCCAGTAGCTACTCCGATCAAGTTTTCCCGAATTATTGGACTCGGATCCAAAATTTCACCACTTTTTACGATTTTTCGATTTTGGTGATTTTCCCTAGGGGTAACCCTAGGGAAATCCGTAAAAATTCGTCAGGTCACGACGAGGCCAATTCTCGATTCTTTGTGACCGGTAAGCTTCCAGTAGCTACTCCGATCAAGTTTTCCCGATTTATTGAACTAGGATCCAAAATTTCACCACCTTTTACGATTTTTCGATTCTGGTGATTTTTCCTTGGGGTAACCCTAGGGAATCCGTAAAAATTCGTCAGGTCCCGAAGAGGCCAATTCTCGATGCGTTGTGACCGGCAAGCTTCCAGTAGCTACTCCGATCAAGTTTTCCCGAATTATTGGACTCGGATCCAAAATTTCACCACTTTTTACGATTTTTCGATTCTCCCTATGGGTACCCCTAGGGAAATTCGTAAAAATTCGTCAGGTCCCGACGAGGCCAATTCTCGATGCGTTGTGACCGGCAAGCTTCCATTAGCTACTCCGATCAAGTTTTCCCGAATTATTGGACTCGGATCCAAAATTTCACCACTTTTTACGATTTATCGATTCTCCCTAGGGGTACACCGAAGAAAATCCGTAAAAATTCGTCAGGTCCCGACGAGGCCAATTCTCGATTCTTTGTGTCCGGTAAGCTTCCAGTAGCTACTCCGATCAAGTTTTCCCGAATTATTGGACTCGGATCCAAAATTTCACCACTTTTTACGATTTTTCGATTCTGCTGATTTTCCGTAGGGGTAACCCTAGGGAAATCCGTAAAAATTCGTCAGGTCCCGACGAGGCCAATTCTCGATGCGTTGTGACCGGCAAGCTTCCAGTAGCTACTCCGATCAAGTTTTCCCGAATTATTGGACTCCGATCCAAAATTTTACCACTTTTTACGATTTTTCGATTCTCCCTATGGGTACCCCTAGGGAAATCCATAAAAATTCGTCAGGTCCCGACGAGGCCAATTCTCGATGCGTTGTGACCGGCAAGCTTCCAGTAGCTACTCCGATCAAGTTTTCCTGAATTATTGGACTCGGATCAAAAATTTCATCACTTTTTAAGATTTTTCGATTCTGGTGATTTTCCCTAGGGGTAACCCTAGGGAAATCCGTAAAAATTCGTATGGTCCCGACGAGGCCAATTCTCGATGCGTTGTGACCGGCAAGCTTCCAGTAGCTACGCCGATCAAGTTTTCCCGAATTATTGGACTCGGATCCAAAATTTCACCACTTTTTACGATTTTTGATTCTGGTGATTTTCCCTAGGTGTAACCCTAGGGAAATCCGTAAAAATTTGTATGGTCCCGACGAGGCCAATTCTCGATGCGTTGTGACCGGCAAGCTTCCAGTAACTACTCCGATCAAGTTTTCCCGAATTATTGGACTCGGATCAAAAATTTCACCACTTTTTACGATTTTTCGATTCTCCCTATGGGTACCCCTAGGGAAATCCGTAAAAATTCGTCAGGTCCCGACGAGGCCAATTCTCGATGCGTTGTGACCGGCAAACTTCCAGTAGCTACTCCGATCAAGTTTTCCCGAATTATTGGACTCGGATCCAAAATTTCACCACTTTTTACGATTTTTCGATTCTCCCTATGGGTACCCCTAGGGAAATCCGTAAAAATTCGTCAGGTCCCGACGAGGCCAATTCTCGATGCGTTGTGACCGGCAAGCTTCCAGTAGCTACTCCGATCAAGTTTTCCCAAATTATTGGACTCTGATCAAAAATTTCACCACTTTTTACGATTTTTCGATTCTGGTGATTTTCCCTAGGGGTACCCCTAGGGAAATCCGTAAAAATTCGTCAGGTCCCGACGAGGCCAATTCTCGATGCGTTGTGACCGGCAAGCTTCCAGTAGCTACTCCGATCAAGTTTTCCCGAATTATTGGACTCGGATCCAAAATTTCACCACTTTTTACGATTTTTCGATTCTCCCTATGGGTACCCCTAGGGAAATCCGTAAAAATTCGTCAGGTCCCGACGAGGCCAATTCTTGATGCGTTGTGACCGGCAAGCTTCTAGTAGCTAATTCGATCAAGTTTTCCCGAATTATTGGACTCGGATCCAAAATTTCACCACTTTTTACGATTTTTCGATTCTCCCTAGGGGTACCCCTAGGGAAATCCGTAAAAATTCGTCAGGTCCCGACGAGGCCAATTCTCGATGCGTTGTGACCGGTAAGCTTCCAGTAGCTACTCCGATCAAGTTTTCCCGAATTATTGAACTAGGATCCAAAATTTCACCACCTTTTACGATTTTTCGATTCTGGTGATTTTTCCTTGGGGTAACCCTAGGGAAATCCGTAAAAATTCGACAGGTCCCGACGAGGCCAATTCTCGATGCGTTGTGACCGGTAAGCTTCCAGTAGCTACTCCGATCAAGTTTTCCCGAATTATTGGACTCGGATCCAAAATTTCACCACTTTTTACGATTTTTCGATTCTCCCTATGGGTACCCCTAGGGAAATCCGTAAAAATTCGTCAGGTCCCGACGAGGCCAATTCTCGATGCGTTGTGACCGTCAAGCTTCCAGTAGCTACTCTGATCAAGTTTTCCCGAATTATTGGACTCGGATCCAAAATTTCACCACTTTTTACGATTTTTCGATTCTCCCTATGGGTACCCCTAGGGAAATCCGTAAAAATTCGTCAGGTCCCGACGAGGCCAATTCTCGATTCGTTGTGACCGGTAAGCTTCCAGTAGCTACTCCGATCAAGTTTTCCCGAATTATTGGACTCGGATCCAAAATTTCACCACTTTTTACGATTTTTCGATTCTGGTGATTTTCCCTAGGGGTAACCCTAGGGAAATCCGTAAAAATTCGTCAGGTCACGACGAGGCCAATTCTCGATGCTTTGTGACCGGTAAGCTTCCAGTAGCTACTCCGATCAAGTTTTCCCGATTTATTGAACTAGGATCAAAAATTTCACCACCTTTTACGATTTTTCGATTCTGGTGATTTTTCCTTGGGGTAACCCTAGGGAAATCCGTAAAAATTCGTCAGGTCCCGAAGAGGCCAATTCTCGATGCGTTGTGACCGGCAAGCTTTCAGTAGCTACTCCGATCAAGTTTTCCCGAATTATTGGACTCGGATCAAAAATTTCACCACTTTTTACGATTTTTCGATTCTCCCTATGGGTACCCCTAGGGAAATTCGTAAAAATTCGTCAGGTCCCGACGAGGCCAATTCTCGATGCGTTGTGACCGGCAAGCTTCCAGTAGCTACTCCGATCAAGTTTTCCCGAATTATTGGACTCGGATCCAAAATTTCACCACTTTTTACGATTTATCGATTCTCCCTAGGGGTA
Source organism: Excoecaria cochinchinensis (assembly GCA_947683425.1). Lineage (NCBI taxonomy): Eukaryota > Viridiplantae > Streptophyta > Magnoliopsida > Malpighiales > Euphorbiaceae > Excoecaria > Excoecaria cochinchinensis. The sequence goes on from CANTUQ010000320.1 coordinate 13,398, forward strand.
CACCTAGGAAAATCCGTAAAAATTCGTCAGGTCCCAACGAGGCCAATTCTCGATTCTTTGTGTCCGGTAAGCTTTCAGTAGCTACTCCGATCAAGTTTTCCCGAATTATTGGACTCGGATCCAAAATTTCACCACTTTTTACGATTTTTCGATTCTGCTGATTTTCCGTAGGGGTAACCCTAGGGAAATCCGTAAAAATTCGTCAGGTCCCGACGAGGCCAATTCTCGATGCGTTGTGACCGGCAAGCTTCCAGTAGCTACTCCGATCAAGTTTTCCCGAATTATTGGACTCCGATCCAAAATTTCACCACTTTTTACGATTTTTCGATTCTCCCTATGGGTACCCCTAGGGAAATCCGTAAAAATTCGTCAGGTCCCGACGAGGCCAATTATCGATGCGTTGTGACCGGCAAGCTTCCAGTAGCTACTCCGATCAAGTTTTCCCGAATTATTGGACTCGGATCAAAAATTTCATCACTTTTTAAGATTTTTCGATTCTGGTGATTTTCCCTAGGGGTAACCCTAGGGAAATCCGTAAAAATTCGTATGGTCCCGACGAGGCCAATTCTCGATGCGTTGTGACCGGCAAGCTTCCAGTAGCTACTCCGATCAAGTTTTCCCGAATTATTGGACTCGGATCCAAAATTTCACCACTTTTTACGATTTTTGATTCTGGTGATTTTCCCTAGGGGTAACCCTAGGGAAATCCGTAAAAATTTGTATGGTCCCGACGAGGCCAATTCTCGATGCGTTGTGACCGGCAAGCTTCCAGTAACTACTCCGATCAAGTTTTCCCGAATTATTGGACTCGGATCAAAAATTTCACCACTTTTTACGATTTTTCGATTCTCCCTATGGGTACCCCTAGGGAAATCCGTAAAAATTCGTCAGGTCCCGACGAGGCCAATTCTCGATGCGTTGTGACCGGCAAACTTCCAGTAGCTACTCCGATCAAGTTTTCCCGAATTATTGGACTCGGATCCAAAATTTCACCACTTTTTACGATTTTTCGATTCTCCCTATGGGTACCCCTAGGGAGATCCGTAAAAATTCGTCAGGTCCCGACGAGGCCAATTCTCGATGCGTTGTGACCGGCAAGCTTCCAGTAGCTACTCCGATCATGTTTTCCCAAATTATTGGACTCGGATCAAAAATTTCACCACTTTTTACGATTTTTCGATTCTGGTGATTTTCCCTAGGGGTACCCCTAGGAAAATCCGTAAAAATTCGTCAGGTCCCGACGAGGCCAATTCTCGATGCGTTGTGACCGGCAAGCTTCCAGTAGCTACTCCGATCAAGTTTTTCCGAATTATTGGACTCGGATCCAAAATTTCACCACTTTTTACGATTTTTCGATTCTGGTGATTTTCCCTAGGGGTAACCCTAGGGAAATCCGTAAAAATTCGTCAGGTCCCGACGAGGCCAATTCTCGATTCGTTGTGACCGGCAAGCTTCCAGTAGCTACTCCGATCAAGTTTTCCCGACTTATTGGACTCGGATCCAAAATTTCACCACTTTTTACGATTTTTCGATTCTCCCTATGGGTACCCCTAGGGAAATCCGTAAAAATTCGTCAGGTCCCGACGAGGCCAATTCTTGATGCGTTGTGACCGGCAAGCTTCCAGTAGCTACTTCGATCAAGTTTTCCCGAATTATTGGACTCGGATCCAAAATTTCACCACTTTTTACGATTTTTCGATTCTCCCTAGGGGTACCCCTAGGGAAATCCGTTAAAATTCGTCAGGTCCCGACGAGGCCAATTCTCGATGCGTTGTGACCGGTAAGCTTCCAGTAGCTACTCCGATCAAGTTTTCACGAATTATTGGACTCGGATCCAAAATTTCACCACTTTTTACGATTTTTCGATTCTCCCTATGGGTACCCCTAGGGAAATCCGTAAAAATTCGTCAGGTCCCGACGAGGCCAATTCTCGATGCGTTGTGACCGGCAAGCTTCCAGTAGCTACTCCGATCAAGTTTTCCCGAATTATTGGACTCCGATCCAAAATTTCACCACTTTTTACGATTTTTCGATTCTCCCTATGGGTACCCCTAGGGAAATCCGTAAAAATTCGTCAGGTCCCGACGAGGCCAATTCTCGATTCGTTGTGACCGGTAAGCTTCCAGTAGCTACTCCGATCAAGTTTTCTCGAATTATTGGACTCGGATCCAAAATTTCACCACTTTTTACGATTTTTCGATTCTGGTGATTTTCCCTAGGGGTAACCCTAGGGAAATCCGTAAAAATTCATCAGGTCCCGACGAGGCCAATTCTCGATGCTTTGTGACCGGTAAGCTTCCAGTAGCTACTCCGATCAAGTTTTCCCGATTTATTGAACTAGGATCAAAAATTTCACTACCTTTTACGATTTTTCGATTCTGGTGATTTTTCCTTGGGGTAACCCTAGGGAAATCCGTAAAAATTCGTCAGGTCCCGAAGAGGCCAATTCTCGATGCGTTGTGACCGGCAAGCTTCCAGTAGCTACTCCGATCAAGTTTTCCCGAATTATTGGACTCGGATCCAAAATTTCATCACTTTTTACGATTTTTCGATTCTCCCTATGGGTACCCCTAGGGAAATTCGTAAAAATTCGTCAGGTCCCGACGAGGCCAATTCTCGATGCGTTGTGACCGGCAAGCTTCCAGTAGCTACTCCGATCAAGTTTTCCCGAATTATTGGACTCGGATCCAAAATTTCACCACTTTTTACGATTTTTCGATTCTCCCTAGGGGTACACCTAGGAAAATCCGTAAAAATTCGTCAGGTCCCAACGAGGCCAATTCTCGATTCTTTGTGTCCGGTAAGCTTTCAGTAGCTACTCCGATCAAGTTTTCCCGAATTATTGGACTCGGATCCAAAATTTCACCACTTTTTACGATTTTTCGATTCTGCTGATTTTCCGTAGGGGTAACCCTAGGGAAATCCGTAAAAATTCGTCAGGTCCCGACGAGGCCAATTCTCGATGCGTTGTGACCGGCAAGCTTCCAGTAGCTACTCCGATCAAGTTTTCCCGAATTATTGGACTCCGATCCAAAATTTCACCACTTTTTACGATTTTTCGATTCTCCCTATGGGTACCCCTAGGGAAATCCGTAAAAATTCGTCAGGTCCCGACGAGGCCAATTATCGATGCGTTGTGACCGGCAAGCTTCCAGTAGCTACTCCGATCAAGTTTTCCCGAATTATTGGACTCGGATCAAAAATTTCATCACTTTTTAAGATTTTTCGATTCTGGTGATTTTCCCTAGGGGTAACCCTAGGGAAATCCGTAAAAATTCGTATGGTCCCGACGAGGCCAATTCTCGATGCGTTGTGACCGGCAAGCTTCCAGTAGCTACTCCGATCAAGTTTTCCCGAATTATTGGACTCGGATCAAAAATTTCACCACTTTTTACGATTTTTGATTCTGGTGATTTTCCCTAGGGGTAACCCTAGGGAAATCCGTAAAAATTTGTATGGTCCCGACGAGGCCAATTCTCGATGCGTTGTGACCGGCAAGCTTCCAGTAACTACTCCGATCAAGTTTTCCCGAATTATTGGACTCGGATCAAAAATTTCACCACTTTTTACGATTTTTCGATTCTCCCTATGGGTACCCCTAGGGAAATCCGTAAAAATTCGTCAGGTCCCGACGAGGCCAATTCTCGATGCGTTGTGACCGGCAAACTTCCAGTAGCTACTCCGATCAAGTTTTCCCGAATTATTGGACTCGGATCCAAAATTTCACCACTTTTTACGATTTTTCGATTCTCCCTATGGGTACCCCTAGGGAGATCCGTAAAAATTCGTCAGGTCCCGACGAGGCCAATTCTCGATGCGTTGTGACCGGCAAGCTTCCAGTAGCTACTCCGATCATGTTTTCCCAAATTATTGGACTCGGATCAAAAATTTCACCACTTTTTACGATTTTTCGATTCTGGTGATTTTCCCTAGGGGTACCCCTAGGAAAATCCGTAAAAATTCGTCAGGTCCCGACGAGGCCAATTCTCGATGCGTTGTGACCGGCAAGCTTCCAGTAGCTACTCCGATCAAGTTTTTCCGAATTATTGGACTCGGATCCAAAATTTCACCACTTTTTACGATTTTTCGATTCTGGTGATTTTCCCTAGGGGTAACCCTAGGGAAATCCGTAAAAATTCGTCAGGTCCCGACGAGGCCAATTCTCGATTCGTTGTGACCGGCAAGCTTCCAGTAGCTACTCCGATCAAGTTTTCCCGACTTATTGGACTCGGATCCAAAATTTCACCACTTTTTACGATTTTTCGATTCTCCCTATGGGTACCCCTAGGGAAATCCGTAAAAATTCGTCAGGTCCCGACGAGGCCAATTCTTGATGCGTTGTGACCGGCAAGCTTCCAGTAGCTACTTCGATCAAGTTTTCCCGAATTATTGGACTCGGATCCAAAATTTCACCACTTTTTACGATTTTTCGATTCTCCCTAGGGGTACCCCTAGGGAAATCCGTTAAAATTCGTCAGGTCCCGACGAGGCCAATTCTCGATGCGTTGTGACCGGTAAGCTTCCAGTAGCTACTCCGATCAAGTTTTCACGAATTATTGGACTCGGATCCAAAATTTCACCACTTTTTACGATTTTTCGATTCTCCCTATGGGTACCCCTAGGGAAATCCGTAAAAATTCGTCAGGTCCCGACGAGGCCAATTCTCGATGCGTTGTGACCGGCAAGCTTCCAGTAGCTACTCCGATCAAGTTTTCCCGAATTATTGGACTCCGATCCAAAATTTCACCACTTTTTACGATTTTTCGATTCTCCCTATGGGTACCCCTAGGGAAATCCGTAAAAATTCGTCAGGTCCCGACGAGGCCAATTCTCGATTCGTTGTGACCGGTAAGCTTCCAGTAGCTACTCCGATCAAGTTTTCTCGAATTATTGGACTCGGATCCAAAATTTCACCACTTTTTACGATTTTTCGATTCTGGTGATTTTCCCTAGGGGTAACCCTAGGGAAATCCGTAAAAATTCATCAGGTCCCGACGAGGCCAATTCTCGATGCTTTGTGACCGGTAAGCTTCCAGTAGCTACTCCGATCAAGTTTTCCCGATTTATTGAACTAGGATCAAAAATTTCACTACCTTTTACGATTTTTCGATTCTGGTGATTTTTCCTTGGGGTAACCCTAGGGAAATCCGTAAAAATTCGTCAGGTCCCGAAGAGGCCAATTCTCGATGCGTTGTGACCGGCAAGCTTCCAGTAGCTACTCCGATCAAGTTTTCCCGAATTATTGGACTCGGATCCAAAATTTCATCACTTTTTACGATTTTTCGATTCTCCCTATGGGTACCCCTAGGGAAATTCGTAAAAATTCGTCAGGTCCCGACGAGGCCAATTCTCGATGCGTTGTGACCGGCAAGCTTCCAGTAGCTACTCCGATCAAGTTTTCCCGAATTATTGGACTCGGATCCAAAATTTCACCACTTTTTACGATTTTTCGATTCTCCCTAGGGGTACACCTAGGAAAATCCGTAAAAATTCGTCAGGTCCCAACGAGGCCAATTCTCGATTCTTTGTGTCCGGTAAGCTTTCAGTAGCTACTCCGATCAAGTTTTCCCGAATTATTGGACTCGGATCCAAAATTTCACCACTTTTTACGATTTTTCGATTCTGCTGATTTTCCGTAGGGGTAACCCTAGGGAAATCCGTAAAAATTCGTCAGGTCCCGACGAGGCCAATTCTCGATGCGTTGTGACCGGCAAGCTTCCAGTAGCTACTCCGATCAAGTTTTCCCGAATTATTGGACTCCGATCCAAAATTTCACCACTTTTTACGATTTTTCGATTCTCCCTATGGGTACCCCTAGGGAAATCCGTAAAAATTCGTCAGGTCCCGACGAGGCCAATTATCGATGCGTTGTGACCGGCAAGCTTCCAGTAGCTACTCCGATCAAGTTTTCCCGAATTATTGGACTCGGATCAAAAATTTCATCACTTTTTAAGATTTTTCGATTCTGGTGATTTTCCCTAGGGGTAACCCTAGGGAAATCCGTAAAAATTCGTATGGTCCCGACGAGGCCAATTCTCGATGCGTTGTGACCGGCAAGCTTCCAGTAGCTACTCCGATCAAGTTTTCCCGAATTATTGGACTCGGATCAAAAATTTCACCACTTTTTACGATTTTTGATTCTGGTGATTTTCCCTAGGGGTAACCCTAGGGAAATCCGTAAAAATTTGTATGGTCCCGACGAGGCCAATTCTCGATGCGTTGTGACCGGCAAGCTTCCAGTAACTACTCCGATCAAGTTTTCCCGAATTATTGGACTCGGATCAAAAATTTCACCACTTTTTACGATTTTTCGATTCTCCCTATGGGTACCCCTAGGGAAATCCGTAAAAATTCGTCAGGTCCCGACGAGGCCAATTCTCGATGCGTTGTGACCGGCAAACTTCCAGTAGCTACTCCGATCAAGTTTTCCCGAATTATTGGACTCGGATCCAAAATTTCACCACTTTTTACGATTTTTCGATTCTCCCTATGGGTACCCCTAGGGAGATCCGTAAAAATTCGTCAGGTCCCGACGAGGCCAATTCTCGATGCGTTGTGACCGGCAAGCTTCCAGTAGCTACTCCGATCATGTTTTCCCAAATTATTGGACTCGGATCAAAAATTTCACCACTTTTTACGATTTTTCGATTCTGGTGATTTTCCCTAGGGGTACCCCTAGGAAAATCCGTAAAAATTCGTCAGGTCCCGACGAGGCCAATTCTCGATGCGTTGTGACCGGCAAGCTTCCAGTAGCTACTCCGATCAAGTTTTCCCGAATTATTGGACTCGGATCCAAAATTTCACCACTTTTTACGATTTTTCGATTCTGGTGATTTTCCCTAGGGGTAACCCTAGGGAAATCCGTAAAAATTCGTCAGGTCCCGACGAGGCCAATTCTCGATTCGTTGTGACCGGCAAGCTTCCAGTAGCTACTCCGATCAAGTTTTCCCGAATTATTGGACTCGGATCCAAAATTTCACCACTTTTTACGATTTTTCGATTCTCCCTATGGGTACCCCTAGGGAAATCCGTAAAAATTCGTCAGGTCCCGACGAGGCCAATTCTTGATGCGTTGTGACCGGCAAGCTTCCAGTAGCTACTTCGATCAAGTTTTCCCGAATTATTGGACTCGGATCCAAAATTTCACCACTTTTTACGATTTTTCGATTCTCCCTAGGGGTACCCCTAGGGAAATCCGTTAAAATTCGTCAGGTCCCGACGAGGCCAATTCTCGATGCGTTGTGACCGGTAAGCTTCCAGTAGCTACTCCGATCAAGTTTTCACGAATTATTGGACTCGGATCCAAAATTTCACCACTTTTTACGATTTTTCGATTCTCCCTATGGGTACCCCTAGGGAAATCCGTAAAAATTCGTCAGGTCCCGACGAGGCCAATTCTCGATGCGTTGTGACCGGCAAGCTTCCAGTAGCTACTCCGATCAAGTTTTCCCGAATTATTGGACTCCGATCCAAAATTTCACCACTTTTTACGATTTTTCGATTCTCCCTATGGGTACCCCTAGGGAAATCCGTAAAAATTCGTCAGGTCCCGACGAGGCCAATTCTCGATTCGTTGTGACCGGTAAGCTTCCAGTAGCTACTCCGATCAAGTTTTCTCGAATTATTGGACTCGGATCCAAAATTTCACCACTTTTTACGATTTTTCGATTCTGGTGATTTTCCCTAGGGGTAACCCTAGGGAAATCCGTAAAAATTCATCAGGTCCCGACGAGGCCAATTCTCGATGCTTTGTGACCGGTAAGCTTCCAGTAGCTACTCCGATCAAGTTTTCCCGATTTATTGAACTAGGATCAAAAATTTCACTACCTTTTACGATTTTTCGATTCTGGTGATTTTTCCTTGGGGTAACCCTAGGGAAATCCGTAAAAATTCGTCAGGTCCCGAAGAGGCCAATTCTCGATGCGTTGTGACCGGCAAGCTTCCAGTAGCTACTCCGATCAAGTTTTCCCGAATTATTGGACTCGGATCCAAAATTTCATCACTTTTTACGATTTTTCGATTCTCCCTATGGGTACCCCTAGGGAAATTCGTAAAAATTCGTCAGGTCCCGACGAGGCCAATTCTCGATGCGTTGTGACCGGCAAGCTTCCAGTAGCTACTCCGATCAAGTTTTCCCGAATTATTGGACTCGGATCCAAAATTTCACCACTTTTTACGATTTATCGATTCTCCCTAGGGGTACACCTAGGAAAATCCGTAAAAATTCGTCAGGTCCCAACGAGGCCAATTCTCGATTCTTTGTGTCCGGTAAGCTTTCAGTAGCTACTCCGATCAAGTTTTCCCGAATTATTGGACTCGGATCCAAAATTTCACCACTTTTTACGATTTTTCGATTCTGCTGATTTTCCGTAGGGGTAACCCTAGGGAAATCCGTAAAAATTCGTCAGGTCCCGACGAGGCCAATTCTCGATGCGTTGTGACCGGCAAGCTTCCAGTAGCTACTCCGATCAAGTTTTCCCGAATTATTGGACTCCGATCCAAAATTTCACCACTTTTTACGATTTTTCGATTCTCCCTATGGGTACCCCTAGGGAAATCCGTAAAAATTCGTCAGGTCCCGACGAGGCCAATTATCGATGCGTTGTGACCGGCAAGCTTCCAGTAGCTACTCCGATCAAGTTTTCCCGAATTATTGGACTCGGATCAAAAATTTCATCACTTTTTAAGATTTTTCGATTCTGGTGATTTTCCCTAGGGGTAACCCTAGGGAAATCCGTAAAAATTCGTATGGTCCCGACGAGGCCAATTCTCGATGCGTTGTGACCGGCAAGCTTCCAGTAGCTACTCCGATCAAGTTTTCCCGAATTATTGGACTCGGATCAAAAATTTCACCACTTTTTACGATTTTTGATTCTGGTGATTTTCCCTAGGGGTAACCCTAGGGAAATCCGTAAAAATTTGTATGGTCCCGACGAGGCCAATTCTCGATGCGTTGTGACCGGCAAGCTTCCAGTAACTACTCCGATCAAGTTTTCCCGAATTATTGGACTCGGATCCAAAATTTCACCACTTTTTACGATTTTTCGATTCTCCCTATGGGTACCCCTAGGGAAATCCGTAAAAATTCGTCAGGTCCCGACGAGGCCAATTCTCGATGCGTTGTGACCGGCAAACTTCCAGTAGCTACTCCGATCAAGTTTTCCCGAATTATTGGACTCGGATCCAAAATTTCACCACTTTTTACGATTTTTCGATTCTCCCTATGGGTACCCCTAGGGAGATCCGTAAAAATTCGTCAGGTCCCGACGAGGCCAATTCTCGATGCGTTGTGACCGGCAAGCTTCCAGTAGCTACTCCGATCATGTTTTCCCAAATTATTGGACTCGGATCAAAAATTTCACCACTTTTTACGATTTTTCGATTCTGGTGATTTTCCCTAGGGGTACCCCTAGGAAAATCCGTAAAAATTCGTCAGGTCCCGACGAGGCCAATTCTCGATGCGTTGTGACCGGCAAGCTTCCAGTAGCTACTCCGATCAAGTTTTCCCGAATTATTGGACTCGGATCCAAAATTTCACCACTTTTTACGATTTTTCGATTCTGGTGATTTTCCCTAGGGGTAACCCTAGGGAAATCCGTAAAAATTCGTCAGGTCCCGACGAGGCCAATTCTCGATTCGTTGTGACCGGCAAGCTTCCAGTAGCTAGTCCGATCAAGTTTTCCCGAATTATTGGACTCGGATCCAAAATTTCACCACTTTTTACGATTTTTCGATTCTCCCTATGGGTACCCCTAGGGAAATCCGTAAAAATTCGTCAGGTCCCGACGAGGCCAATTCTTGATGCGTTGTGACCGGCAAGCTTCCAGTAGCTACTTCGATCAAGTTTTCCCGAATTATTGGACTCGGATCCAAAATTTCACCACTTTTTACGATTTTTCGATTCTCCCTAGGGGTACCCCTAGGGAAATCCGTTAAAATTCGTCAGGTCCCGACGAGGCCAATTCTCGATGCGTTGTGACCGGTAAGCTTCCAGTAGCTACTCCGATCAAGTTTTCACGAATTATTGGACTCGGATCCAAAATTTCACCACTTTTTACGATTTTTCGATTCTCCCTATGGGTACCCCTAGGGAAATCCGTAAAAATTCGTCAGGTCCCGACGAGGCCAATTCTCGATGCGTTGTGACCGGCAAGCTTCCAGTAGCTACTCCGATCAAGTTTTCCCGAATTATTGGACTCCGATCCAAAATTTCACCACTTTTTACGATTTTTCGATTCTCCCTATGGGTACCCCTAGGGAAATCCGTAAAAATTCGTCAGGTCCCGACGAGGCCAATTCTCGATTCGTTGTGACCGGTAAGCTTCCAGTAGCTACTCCGATCAAGTTTTCTCGAATTATTGGACTCGGATCCAAAATTTCACCACTTTTTACGATTTTTCGATTCTGGTGATTTTCCCTAGGGGTAACCCTAGGGAAATCCGTAAAAATTCATCAGGTCCCGACGAGGCCAATTCTCGATGCTTTGTGACCGGTAAGCTTCCAGTAGCTACTCCGATCAAGTTTTCCCGATTTATTGAACTAGGATCAAAAATTTCACTACCTTTTACGATTTTTCGATTCTGGTGATTTTTCCTTGGGGTAACCCTAGGGAAATCCGTAAAAATTCGTCAGGTCCCGAAGAGGCCAATTCTCGATGCGTTGTGACCGGCAAGCTTCCAGTAGCTACTCCGATCAAGTTTTCCCGAATTATTGGACTCGGATCCAAAATTTCATCACTTTTTACGATTTTTCGATTCTCCCTATGGGTACCCCTAGGGAAATTCGTAAAAATTCGTCAGGTCCCGACGAGGCCAATTCTCGATGCGTTGTGACCGGCAAGCTTCCAGTAGCTACTCCGATCAAGTTTTCCCGAATTATTGGACTCGGATCCAAAATTTCACCACTTTTTACGATTTATCGATTCTCCCTAGGGGTACACCTAGGAAAATCCGTAAAAATTCGTCAGGTCCCGACGAGGCCAATTCTCGATTCTTTGTGTCCGGTAAGCTTCCAGTAGCTACTCCGATCAAGTTTTCCCGAATTATTGGACTCGGATCCAAAATTTCATCACTTTTTAAGATTTTTCGATTCTGCTGATTTTCCGTAGGGGTAACCCTAGGGAAATCCGTAAAAATTCGTCAGGTCCCGACGAGGCCAATTCTCGATGCGTTGTGACTGGCAAGCTTCCAGTAGCTACTCCGATCAAGTTTTCCCGAATTATTGGACTCCGATCCAAAATTTCACCACTTTTTACGATTTTTCGATTCTCCCTATGGGTACCCCTAGGGAAATCCGTAAAAATTCGTCAGGTCCCGACGAGGCCAATTCTTGATGCGTTGTGACCGGCAAGCTTCCAGTAGCTACTTCGATCAAGTTTTCCCGAATTATTGGACTCCGATCCAAAATTTCACCACTTTTTACGATTTTTCGATTCTCCCTAGGGGTACCCCTAGGGAAATCCGTAAAAATTCGTCAGGTCCCGACGAGGCCAATTCTCGATGCGTTGTGACCGGTAAGCTTCCAGTACCTACTCCGATCAAGTTTTCCCGAATTATTGAACTAGGATCCAAAATTTCACCACCTTTTACGATTTTTCGATTCTGGTGATTTTTCCTTAGGGTAACCCTAGGGAAATCCGTAAAAATTCGTCAGGTCCCGACGAGGCCAATTCTCGATGCGTTGTGACCGGTAAGCTTCCAGTAGCTACTCCGATCAATTTTTCCCGAATTATTGGACTCGGATCCAAAATTTCACCACTTTTTACGATTTTTCGATTCTCCCTATGGGTACGCCTAGGGAAATCCGTAAAAATTCGTCAGGTCCCGACGAGGCCAATTCTCGATGCGTTGTGACCGGCAAGCTTCCAGTAGCTACTCCGATCAAGTTTTCCCGAATTATTGGACTCGGATCAAAAATTTCATCACTTTTTAAGATTTTTCGATTCTGGTGATTTTCCCTAGGGGTAACCCTAGGGAAATCCGTAAAAATTCGTATGGTCCCGACGAGGCCAATTCTCGATGCGTTGTGACCGGCAAGCTTCCAGTAGCTACTCCGATCAAGTTTTCCCGAATTATTGGACTCGGATCCAAAATTTCACCACTTTTTACGATTTTTGATTCTGGTGATTTTCCCTAGGGGTAACCCTAGGGAAATCCGTAAAAATTTGTATGGTCCCGACGAGGCCAATTCTCGATGCGTTGTGACCGGCAAGCTTCAAGTATCTACTCCGATCAAGTTTTCCCGAATTATTGGACTCGGATCAAAAATTTCACCACTTTTTACGATTTTTCGATTCTCCCTATGGGTACCCCTAGGGAAATCCGTAAAAATTCGTCAGGTCCCGACGAGGCCAATTCTCGATGCGTTGTGACCGGCAAACTTCCAGTAGCTACTCCGATCAAGTTTTCCCGAATTATTGGACTCGGATCCAAAATTTCACCACTTTTTATGATTTTTCGATTCTCCCTATGGGTACCCCTAGGGAAATCCGTAAAAATTCGTCAGGTCCCGACGAGGCCAATTCTCGATGCGTTGTGACCGGCAAGCTTCCAGTAGCTACTCCGATCAAGTTTTCCCAAATTATTGGACTCGGATCAAAAATTTCACCACTTTTTACGATTTTTCGATTCTGGTGATTTTCCCTAGGGGTAACCCTAGGGAAATCCGTAAAAATTTGTCAGGTCCCGACGAGGCCAATTCTCGATTCGTTATGACCGGCAAGCTTCCAGTAGCTACTCCGATCAAGTTTTCCCCGAATTATTGGACTCGGATCCAAAATTTTACCACTTTTTACGATTTTTCGATTCTCCCTATGGGTACCCCTAGGGAAATCCGTAAAAATTCGTCAGGTCCCGACGAGGCCAATTCTTGATGCGTTGTGACCGGCAAGCTTCCAGTAGCTACTTCGATCAAGTTTTCCCGAATTATTGGACTCGGATCCAAAATTTCACCACTTTTTACGATTTTTCGATTCTCCCTAGGGGTACCCCTAGGGAAATCCGTAAAAATTCGTCAGGTCCCGACGAGGCCAATTCTCGATGCGTTGTGACCGGTAAGCTTCCAGTAGCTACTCCGATCAAGTTTTCCCGAATTATTGAACTAGGATCCAAAATTTCACCACCTTTTACGATTTTTCGATTCTGGTGATTTTTCCTTGGGGTAACCCTAGGGAAATCCGTAAAAATTCGTCAGGTCCCGACGAGGCCAATTCTCGATGCGTTGTGACCGGTAAGCTTCCAGTAGCTACTCCGATCAAGTTTTCCCGAATTATTGGGCTCGGATCCAAAATTTCACCACTTTTTACGATTTTTCGATTCTCCCTATGGGTACCCCTAGGGAAATCCGTAAAAATTCGTCAGGTCCCGACGAGGCCAATTCTCGATGCGTTGTGACCGCAAGCTTCCAGTAGCTACTCCGATCAAGTTTTCCCGAATTATTGGACTCGGATCAAAAATTTCATCACTTTTTAAGATTTTTCGATTCTGGTGATTTTCCCTAGGGGTAACCCTAGGGGAAATCCGTAAAAATTCGTATGGTCCCGACGAGGCCAATTCTCGATGCGTTGTGACCGGCAAGGTTCCAGTAGCTACTCCGATCAAGTTTTCCCCAATTATTGGACTCGGATCCAAAATTTCACCACTTTTTACGATTTTTGATTCTGGTGATTTTCCCTAGGGGTAACCCTAGGGAAATCCGTAAAAATTTGTATGGTCCCGACGAGGCCAATTCTCGATGCGTTGTGACCGGCAAGCTTCAAGTATCTACTCCGATCAAGTTTTCCCGAATTATTGGACTCGGATCAAAAATTTCACCACTTTTTACGATTTTTCGATTCTCCCTATGGGTACCCCTAGGGAAATCCGTAAAAATTCGTCAGGTCCCGACGAGGCCAATTCTCGATGCGTTGTGACCGGCAAACTTCCAGTAGCTACTCCGATCAAGTTTTCCCGAATTATTGGACTCGGATCCAAAATTTCACCACTTTTTACGATTTTTCGATTCTCCCTATGGGTACCCCTAGGGAAATCCGTAAAAATTCGTCAGGTCCCGACGAGGCCAATTCTCGATGCGTTGTGACCGGCAAGCTTCCAGTAGCTACTTCCGATCAAGTTTTCCCAAATTATTGGACTCGGATCCAAAATTTCACCACTTTTTACGATTTTTCGATTCTCCCTATGGGTACCCCTAGGGAAATCCGTAAAAATTCGTCAGGTCCCGACGAGGCCAATTCTCGATGCGTTGTGACCGGTAAGCTTCCAGTAGCTACTCCGATCAAGTTTTCCCGAATTATTGAACTAGGATCCAAAATTTCACCACCTTTTACGATTTTTCGATTCTGGTGATTTTTCCTTGGGGTAACCCTAGGGAAATCCGTAAAAATTCGTCAGGTCCCGACGAGGCCAATACTCGATGCGTTGTGACCGGTAAGCCTTCCAGTAGCTACTCCGATCAAGTTTTCCCGAATTATTGGACTCGGATCCAAATTTCACCACTTTTTTACGATTTTTCGATTCTCCCTATGGGTACCCCTAGGGAAATCCGTAAAAATTCGTCAGGTCCCGACGAGGCCAATTCTTGATGCGTTGTGACTGGCAAGCTTCCCAGTAGCTACTCCGATCAAGTTTTCCCGAATTATTGGACTCGGATCCAAAATTTCACCACTTTTTACGATTTTTCGATTCTCCCTATGGGTACCCTTAGGAAATCCGTAAAAATTCGTCAGGTCCCGACGAGGCCAATTCTCGATGCGTTGTGACCGGCAAGCTTCAGTAGCTACTCCGATCAAGTTTTCCCGAATTATTGGACACGGATCCAAAATTTCACCACTTTTTACGATTTTTCGATTCTCCCTATGGGTACCCCTAGGGAAATCCGTAAAAATTCGTCAGGGTCCCGACGAGGCAAATTCTAGATGCGTTGTGACCCGGCAAGCTTCCAGTAGCTACTCCGATCAAGTTTTCCCGAAGTATTGGACTCTGATCCAAAATTTCACCACTTTTTACGATTTTTCGATTCTGGTGATTTTCCCTAGGGGTAACCCTGGGGAAATCCGTAAAAATTCATCAGGTCCCGACGAGGCCAATTCTCGATTCGTTGTGACCGGCAAGCTTCCAGTAGCTACTCCGATCAAGTTTTCCCGAATTATTGGACTCGGATCCAAATTTTACCACTTTTTAACGATTTTTCGATTCTCCCTATGGGTACCCCTAGGGAAATCCGTAAAAATTCGTCAGGTCCCGACGAGGCCAATTCTCGATGCGTTGTGACCGGCAAGCTTCCAGTAGCTACTCCGATCAAGTTTTCCCGAATTATTGGACTCGGATCCAAAATTTCACCACTTTTTACGATTTATCGATTCTCCCTAGGGGTACTCCTAGGAAAATCCGTAAAAATTCGTCAGGTCCCGACGAGGCCAATTCTCGATTCGTTGTGACCGGTAAGCTTCCAGTAGCCACTCCGATCAAGTTTTTTCGAATTATTGGACTCGGATCCAAAATTTCACCACTTTTTACGATTTTTCGATTCTGGTGATTTTCCCTAGGGGTAACCCTAGGGAAATCCATAAAAATTCGTCAGGTCCCGACGAGGCCAATTCTCGATGCGTTGTGACCGGCAAGCTTCAGTAGCTACTCCGATCAAGTTTTCCCGAATTATTGGACACGGATCCAAAATTTCACCACTTTTTTACGATTTTTTCGATTCTCCCTATGGGTACCCCTAGGGAAATCCGTAAAAATTCGTCAGGTCCCGACGAAGCCAATTCTCGATGCGTTGTGACCGAAAGCTTCCAGTAGCTACTCCGATCAAGTTTTCCCGAAGTATTGGACTCGGATCAAAAATTTCACCACTTTTTACGATTTTTCAATTCTGGTGATTTTCCCTAGGGGTAACCCTAGGGAAATCCATAAAAATTCGTCAGGTCCCGACGAGGCCAATTCTCGATGCGTTGTGACCGGCAAGCTTCCAGTAGCTACTCCGATCAAGTTTTCCCGAATTATTGGACTCGGATCCAAAATTTAACCACTTTTTACGATTTTTCGATTCTCCCTATGGGTACCCCTAGGGAAATCCGTAAAAATTCGTCAGGTCCCGACGAGGCCAATTCTCGATGCTTTGTGACCGGCAAGCTTCCAGTAGCTACTCCGATCAAGTTTTCCCGAATTATTGGACACGGATCCAAAATTTCACCTCTTTTTACGATTTTTCGATTCTCCCTATGGGTACCCCTAGGGAAATCCGTAAAAATTCGTCAGGTCCCGACGAGGCCAATTCTCGATGCGTTGTGACCGGGAAGCTTCCAGTAGCTAATCCGATCAAGTTTTCCCGAATTATTGGACTCGGATCCAAAATTTCACCACTTTTTACGATTTTTCGATTCTCCCTATGGGTACCCCTAGGAAATCCGTAAAAATTCGTCTGGTCCCGACGAGGCCAATTCTCGATGCGTTGTGACCGGTAAGCTTCCAGTAGCTACTCCGATCAAGATTTCCCGAATTATTGGACTCGGATCCAAAATTTCACCACTTTTTACGATTTTTCGATTCTGGTGATTTTCCCTTGGGGTAAACCTAGGGAAATCCGTAAAAATTCGTCAGGTCCCGACGAGGCCAATTCTCGATGCGTTGTGACCGGCAAGCTTCCAGTAGCTACTCCGATCAAGTTTTCCCGAATTATTGGACTCGGATCCAAAATTTCACCACTTTTTACGATTTTTCGATTCTGGTGATTTTCCCTAGGGGTAACCCTAGGGAAATCCGTAAAAATTCGTCAGGTCCCGACGAGGCCAATTCTCGATTCGTTGTGACCGGCAAGCTTCCAGTAGCTACTCCGATCAAGTTTTCCCGAATTATTGGACTCGGATCCAAAATTTCACCACTTTTTACGATTTTTCGATTCTCCCTATTGGTACCCCTAGGGAAATCCGTAAAAATTCGTCAGGTTCCGACGAGGCCAATTCTCAATGCGTTGTGACCGGCAAGCTTCCAGTAGCTACTCCGATCAAGTTTTCCCGAATTATTGGACTCGGATCCAAAATTTCACCACTTTTTACGATTTATCGATTCTCCCTAGGGGTACCCCTAGGAAAATCCGTAAAAAATTCGTCAGGTCCCGACGAGGCCAATTCTCGATTTGTTGTGACCGGTAAGCTTCCAGTAGCTACTCCGATCAAGTTTTCCCGAATTATTAGACTCGGATCCAAAATTTCACCAATTTTTACGATTTTTCGATTCTGGTGATTTTCCCTAGGGGTAACCCTAGGGAAATCCGTAAAAATTCGTCAGGTCCCGACGAGGCCAATTCTCGATGCGTTGTGACCGGCAAGCTTCCAGTAGCTACTCCGATCAAGTTTTCCCGAATTATTGGACACGGATCCAAAATTTCACCACTTTTTAAGATTTTTCGATTCTCCCTATGGGTACCCCTAGGGAAATCCGTAAAAATTCGTCAGGTCCCGACGAGGCCAATTCTCGATGCGTTGTGACCGGCAAGCTTCCAGTAGCTACTCCGTTCAAGTTTTCCCGAATTATTGGACTCGGATCCAAAATTTCACCACTTTTTACGATTTTTCGATTCTCCCTATGGGTACCCCTAAAAAAATCCGTAAAAATTCGTCAGGTCCCGACGAGGCCAATTCTCGATGCGTTGTGACCGGTAAGCTTCCAGTAGCTCCTCCGATCAAGTTTTCCCGAATTATTGGACTCAGATCCAAAATTTCACCACTTTTTACGATTTTTCGATTCTCCCTATGGGTACCCCTAGGAAAATCCGTAAAAATTCGTCAGGTCCCGACGAGGCCAATTCTCGATGCGTTGTGACCGCAAGCTTCCAATAGCTACTCCGATCAAGTTTTCCCGAATTATTGGACACGAATCCAAAATTTCACCACTTTTTACGATTTTTCGATTCTCCCTATGGGTACCCCTAGGGAAATCCGTAAAAATTCGTATGGTCCCGACGAGGCCAATTCTCGATGCGTTGTGACCGGCAAGCTTCCAGTAACTACTCCGATCAAGTTTTCCCGAATTATTGGACTCGGATCCAAAATTTCACCTACTTTTTACGATTTTTCGATTCTCCCTATGGGTACCCCTAGGAAAATCCGTAAAAATTCGTCAGGTCCCGACGAGGCCAATTCTCGATGCGTTGTGACCGGCAAACTTCCAGTAGCTACTCCGATCAAGTTTTCCCGAATTATTGGACTCGGATCCAAAATTTCACCACTTTTTACGATTTTTCGATTCTCCCTATGGGTACCCCTAGGGAAATCCGTAAAAATTCGTCAGGTCCCGACGAGGCCAATTCTCGATGCGTTGTGACCGGCAAGCTTCCAGTAGCTACTCCGATCAAGTTTTCCCGAATTATTGGACTCGGATCAAAAATTTCACCACTTTTTATGATTTTTCGATTCTGGTGATTTTCCCTAGGGGTACCCCTAGGGAAATCCGTAAAAATTCGTCAGGTCCCGACGAGGCAAATTCTCGATGCATTGTGACTGGCAAGCTTCCAGTAGCAACTCCGATTAAGTTTTCCCGAATTATTGGACTCGGATCCAAAATTTCACCACTTTTTACGATTTTTCGATTCTGGTGATTTTCCCTAGGGGTACCCCTAGGGAAATCCGTAAAAATTCGTCAGGTCCCGACGAAACCAATTCTCGATGCGTTGTGACCGGCAAGCTTCCAGTAGCTACTCCGATCAAGTTTTCCCGAATTATTGGACACGGATCAAAAATTTCACCACTTTTTACGATTTTTCGATTCTCCCTATGCGTACCCCTAGGGAAATCCGTAAAAATTCGTCAGGTCCCGACGAGGCCAATTCTCGATGCGTTGTGACTGGCAAGCTTCCAGTAGCTACTCCGATCAAGTTTTCCCGAATTATTGGACTCGGATCCAAAATTTCACCACTTTTTACGATTTTTCGATTCTCCCTATGGGTACCCCTAGGGAAATCCGTAAAAATTCGTCAGGTCCCGACGAGGCCAATTCTCGATTCGTTGTGACCGGTAAGCTTCCAGTAGCCACTCCGATCAAGTTTTCCCGAATTATTGGACTCGGATCAAAAATTTCACCACTTTTTACGATTTTTCGATTCTCCCTAGGGGTACCCCTAGAAAATCCGTAAAAATTCGTCAGGTCCCGACGAGGCCAATTCTCGATTCGTTGTGACCGGTAAGCTTCCAGTAGCTACTCCGATCAAGTTTTCCCGAATTATTGGACTCGGATCAAAAATTTCACCACTTTTTACGATTTTTCGATTCTGGTGATTTTCCCTAGGGGTAACCCTAGGGAAATCCGTAAAAATTCGTCAGGTCCCGACGAGGCCAATTCTCGATGCGTTGTGACCGGCAAGCTTCCAGTAGCTACTCCGATCAAGTTTTCCCCGAATTATTGGACACGGATCCAAAATTTCACCACTTTTTAAGATTTTTCGATTCTCCCTATGGGTACCCCTAGGGAAATCCGTAAAAATTCGTCAGGTCCCGACGAGGCAAATTCTCGATGCGTTGTGACCGGCAAGCTTCCAGTAGCTACTCCGTTCAAGTTTTCCCGAATTATTGGACTCGGATCCAAAATTTCACCACTTTTTACGATTTTTCGATTCTCCCTATGGGTACCCCTAAAAAAAATCCGTAAAAATTCGTCAGGTCCCGACGAGGCCAATTCTCGATGCGTTGTGACCGGTAAGCTTCCAGTAGCTCCTCCGATCAAGTTTTCCCGAATTATTGAACTAGGATCAAAAATTTCACCACCTTTTACGATTTTCGATTCTGGTGATTTTCCCTTGGGGTAACCCTAGGGAAATCCGTAAAAATTCGTCAGGTCCCGACGAGGCCAATTCTCGATGCGTTGTGACCGGCAAGCTTCCAGTATCTACTCCGATCAAGTTTTCCCGAATTATTGGACTCAGATCGAAAATTTCACCACTTTTTACGATTTTTCGATTCTCCCTATGGGTACCCCTAGGAAAATCCGTAAAAATTCGTCAGGTCCCGACGAGGCCAATTCTCGATGCGTTGTGACCGGCAAGCTTCCAGTAGCTACTCCGATCAAGTTTTCCCGAATTATTGGACACGAATCCAAAATTTCACCACTTTTTTATGATTTTTCGATTCTCCCTATGGGTACCCCTAGGGAAATCCGTAAAAATTCGTATGGTCCCGACGAGGCCAATTCTCGATGCGTTGTGACCGGCAAGCTTCCAGTAACTACTCCGATCAAGTTTTCCCGAATTATTGGACTCGGATCCAAAATTTTACCACTTTTTAACGATTTTTCGATTCTCCCTATGGGTACCCCTAGGAAAATCCGTAAAAATTCGTCAGGTCCCGACGAGGCCAATTCTCGATGCGTTGTGACCGGCAAACTTCCAGTAGCTACTCCGATCAAGTTTTCCCGAATTATTGGACTCGGATCCAAAATTTCACCACTTTTTACGATTTTTCGATTCTCCCTATGGGTACCCCTAGAGAAATCCGTAAAAATTCGTCAGGTCCCGACGAGGCCAATTCTCGATGCGTTGTGACCGGCAAGCTTCCAGTAGCTACTCCGATCAAGTTTTCCCGAATTATTGGACTCGGATCAAAAATTTCACCACTTTTTTATGATTTTTCGATTCTGGTGATTTTCCCTAGGGGTACCCCTAGGGAAATCCGTAAAAATTCGTCAGGTCCCGACGAGGCAAATTCTCGATGCATTGTGACTGGCAAGCTTCCAGTAGCAACTCCGATCAAGTTTTCCCGAATTATTGGACTCGGATCCAAAATTTCACCACTTTTTACGATTTTTCGATTCTGGTGATTTTCCCTAGGGCTACCCCTAGGGAAATCCGTAAAAATTCGTCAGGTCCCGACGAAACCAATTCTCGATGCGTTGTGACCGCAAGCTTCCAGTAGCTACTCCGATCAAGTTTTCCCGAATTATTGGACACGGATCAAAAATTTCACCACTTTTTACGATTTTTCGATTCTCCCTATGCGTACCCCTAGGGAAATCCGTAAAAATTCGTCAGGTCCCGACGAGGCCAATTCTCGATGCGTTGTGACTGGCAAGCTTCCAGTAGCTACTCCGATCAAGTTTTCCCGAATTATTGGACTCGAATCCAAAATTTCACCACTTTTTACGATTTTTCGATTCTCCCTATGGGTACCCCTAGGGAAATCTGTAAAAATTCGTCAGGTCCCGACGAGGCCAATTCTCGATTCGTTGTGACCGGTAAGCTTCCAGTAGCTACTCCGATCAAGTTTTCCCGAATTATTGGACTCGGATCCAAAATTTCACCACTTTTTACGATTTTTCGATTCTGGTGATTTTCCCTAGGGGTAACCCTAGGGAAATCCGTAAAAATTCGTCAGGTCCCGACGAGGCCAATTCTCGATGCGTTGCGACCGGTAAGCTTCCAGTAGCTACTCCGATCAAGTTTTCCCCGATTTATTGAACTAGGATCCAAAATTTCACCACCTTTTACGATTTTTCGATTCTGGTGATTTTCCCTTGGGGTAACCCTAGGGAAATCCGTAAAAATTCGTCAGGTCCCGAAGAGGCCAATTCTCGATGCGTTGTGACCGGCAAGCTTCCAGTAGCTACTCCGATCAAGTTTTCCCGAATTATTGGACTCGGATCCAAAATTTCACCACTTTTTACGATTTTTCGATTCTCCCTATGGGTACCCCTAGGGAAATCCGTAAAAATTCGTCAGGTCCCGACGAGGCCAATTCTCGATGCGTTGTGACCGGCAAGCTTCCAGTAGCTACTCCGATCAAGTTTTCCCGAATTATTGGACTCGGATCCAAAATTTTACCACTTTTTACGATTTTTCGATTCTCCCTATGGGTACCCCTAGGGAAATCCGTAAAAATTCGTCAGGTCCCGACGAGGCCAATTCTCGATGCGTTGTGACCGGCAAGCTTCCAGTAGCTACTCCGATCAAGTTTTCCCGAATTATTGGACTCGGATCCAAAATTTCACCACTTTTTACGATTTTTCGATTCTGGTGATTTTCCCTAGGGGTAACCCTAGGGAAATCCGTAAAAATTCGTCAGGTCCCGACGAGGCCAATTCTCGATGCGTTGCGACCGGTAAGCTTCCAGTAGCTACTCCGATCAAGTTTTCCCGATTTATTGAACTAGGATCCAAAATTTCACCACCTTTTACGATTTTTCGATTCTGGTGATTTTCCCCTTGGGGTAACGCTAGGGAAATCCGTAAAAATTCGTCAGGTCCCGAAGAGGCCAATTCTCGATGCGTTGTGACCGGCAAGCTTCCAGTAGCTACTCCGATCAAGTTTTCCCGAATTATTGGACTCGGATCCAAAATTTCACCACTTTTTACGATTTTTCGATTCTCCCTATGGGTACCCCTAGGGAAATCCGTAAAAATTCGTCAGGTCCCGACGAGGCCAATTCTCGATGCGTTGTGACCGGCAAGCTTCCAGTAGCTACTCCGATCAAGTTTTCCCGAATTATTGGACTCGGATCCAAAATTTTACCACTTTTTACGATTTTTTGATTCTCCCTATGGGTACCCCTAGGGAAATCCGTAAAAATTCGTCAGGTCCCGACGAGGCCAATTCTCGATGCGTTGTGACCGGCAAGCTTCCAGTAGCTACTCCGATCAAGTTTTCCCGAATTATTGGACTCGGATCCAAAATTTTACCACTTTTTACGATTTTTCGATTCTGGTGATTTTCCCTAGGGGTAACCCTAGGGAAATCCGTAAAAATTCGTTAGGTCCCGACGAGGCCAATTCTCGATGCGTTGTGACCGGTAAGCTTCCAGTAGCTACTCCGATCAAGTTTTCCCGATTTATTGAACTAGGATCCAAAATTTCACCACCTTTTACGATTTTTCGATTCTGGTGATTTTCCCTTGGGGTAACGCTAGGGAAATCCGTAAAAATTCGTCAGGTCCCGAAGAGGCCAATTCTCGATGCGTTGTGACCGGCAAGCTTCCAGTAGCTACTCCGATCAAGTTTTCCCGAATTATTGGACTCGGATCCAAAATTTCACCACTTTTTACGATTTTTCGATTCTCCCTATGGGTACCCCTAGGGAAATCCGTAAAAATTCGTCAGGTCCCGACGAGGCCAATTCTCGATGCGTTGTGACCGGCAAGCTTCCAGTAGCTACTCCGATCAAGTTTTCACGAATTATTGGACTCGGATCCAAAATTTTACCACTTTTTACGATTTTTCGATTCTCCCTATGGGTACTACCCCTAGGGAAATCCGTAAAAATTCGTCAGGTCCCGACGAGGCCAATTCTCGATGCGTTGTGACCGGCAAGCTTCCAGTAGCTACTCCGATCAAGTTTTCCCGAATTATTGGACTCGGATCCAAAATTTCACCACTTTTTACGATTTATCGATTCTCCCTAGGGGTACCCCTAGGAAAATCCGTAAAAATTCGTCAGGTCCCGACGAGGCCAATTCTCGATTCGTTGTGACCGGTAAGCTTCCAGTAGCCACTCCGATCAAGTTTTCCCGAATTATTGGACTCGGATCCAAAATTTCACCACTTTTTACGATTTTTCGATTCTGGTGATTTTCCCTAGGGGTAACCCTAGGGAAATCCGTAAAAATTCGTCAGGTCCCGAGGAGGCCAATTCTCGATGCGTTGTGACCGGCAAGCTTCCAGTAGCTACTCTGATCAAGTTTTCCCGAATTATTGGACACGGATCCAAAATTTCACCACTTTTTACGATTTTTCGATTCTCCGTATGGGTACCCCTAGGGAAATCCGTAAAAATTCGTCAGGTACCGACGAGGCCAATTCTCGATGCGTTGTGACCGGCAAGCTTCCAGTAGCTACTCCGATCAAGTTTTCCCGAAGTATTGGACTCGGATCCAAAATTTCACCACTTTTTACGATTTTTCGATTCTGGTGATTTTCCCTAGGGGTAACCCTAGGGAAATCCGTAAAAATTCGTCAGGTCCCGACGAGGCCAATTCTCGATTCGTTGTGACCGGCAAGCTTCCAGTAGCTACTCCGATCAAGTTTTCCCGAATTATTGGACTCGGATCCAAAATTTTACCACTTTTTACGATTTTTCGATTCTCCCTATGGGTACCCCTAGGGAAATCCGTAAAAATTCGTCAAGTCCCGACGTGGCCAATTCTCGATGCGCTATGACCGGCAAGCTTCCAGTAGCTACTCCGATCAAGTTTTCCCAAATTATTGGACTCGGATCCAAAATTTCACCACTTTTTACGATTTATCGATTCTCCCTAGGGGTACCCCTAGGAAAATCCGTAAAAATTCTTCAGGTCCCGACGAGGCCAATTCTCGATTCGTTGTGACCGGTAAGCTTCCAGTAGCTACTCCGATCAAGTTTTCCCGAATTATTGGACTCGGATCCAAAATTTCACCACTTTTTACGATTTTTCGATTCTGGTGATTTTCCCTAGGGGTAACCCTAGGGAAATCCGTAAAAATTCGTCAGGTCCCGACGAGGCCAATTCTCGATGCGTTGTGGCCGGCAAGCTTCCAGTAGCTACTCCGATCAAGTTTTCCCGAATTATTGGACACGGATCCAAAATTTCACCACTTTTTACGATTTTTCGATTCTCCCTATGGGTACCCCTAGGAAATCCGTAAAAATTCGTCAGGTCCCGACGAGGCCAATTCTCGATGCGTTGTGACCGGGAAGCTTCCAGTAGCTACTCCGATCAAGTTTTCCCGAATTATTGGACTCGGATCCAAAATTTCACCACTTTTTACGATTTTTCGATTCTCCCTATAGTACCCCTAGGGAAATCCGTAAAAATTCGTCTGGTCCCGACGAGGCCAATTCTCGATGCGTTGTGACCGGTAAGCTTCCAGTAGCTACTCCGATCAAGTTTTCCCGAATTATTGGACTCGGATCCAAAATTTTACCACTTTTTATGATTTTTCGATTCTGGTGATTTTCCCTAGGGGTAACCCTAGGGAAATCCGTAAAAATTCGTCAGGTCCCGACGAGGCCAATTCTCGATTCGTTGTGACCGGCAAGCTTCCAGTAGCTACTCCGATCAAGTTTTCCCGAATTATTGGACTCGGATCCAAAATTTCACCACTTTTTACGATTTTTCGATTCTCCCTAGGGGTACCCCTAGGGAAATCCATAAAAATTCGTCAGGTCCCGACGAGGCCAATTCTCGATGCGTTGTGACCGGT
Organism: Excoecaria cochinchinensis; assembly: GCA_947683425.1. Lineage (NCBI taxonomy): Eukaryota > Viridiplantae > Streptophyta > Magnoliopsida > Malpighiales > Euphorbiaceae > Excoecaria > Excoecaria cochinchinensis. The sequence goes on from CANTUQ010000320.1 coordinate 38,549, forward strand.
AAGCTTCCAGTAGCTACTCCGATCAAGTTTTCCCGAATTATTGAACTAGGATCCAAAATTTCACCACCTTTTACGATTTTTCGATTCTGGTGATTTTTCCTTGGGGTAACCCTAGGGAAATCCGTAAAAATTCGTCAGGTCCCGACGAGGCCAATTCTTGATGCGTTGTGACCGGTAAGCTTCCAGTAGCTACTCCGATCAAGTTTTCCCGAATTATTGGACTCGGATCCAAAATTTCACCACTTTTTACGATTTTTCGATTCTCCCTATGGGTACCCCTAGGGAAATCCGTAAAAATTCGTCAGGTCCCGACGAGGCCAATTCTCGATGCGTTGTGACCGGCAAGCTTCCAGTAGCTACTCCAATAAAGTTTTCCCGAATTATTGGACTCGGATCCAAAATTTTACCACTTTTTACGATTTTTCGATTCTCCCTATGGGTATGGGTTAATTATTTCGATGGTCACTGAACTTTAAGAGTTGTAACGATTTGGTCACTAAACTTCAATTTGTAACAATAAAATAATACATCTATTATTTTGTAACGAAAAAATCAAAATGATCGGAAATCCGGTTTCGGGGGCAAACGAGAGCTGCTTGAAGACAGTGAAAATTGATTTTTTTAACCATAAAGCCACGTCGGATCCATGTCAGAACCGACATGGAAAAAAATCTAACATTCATTCTGCTAATAGGTCACGTGCCTGTTGACATTTCCGATCATTTTGATTTTTTCGTTACAAAATAATAGATTGTATTATTTTATTGTTACAAATTGAAGTTCAGTGACCAAATCGTTACAACCCTTAAAGTTTAGTGACCACCGAAGTAATTAACCCCTATGGGTACCCCTAGGGAAATCCGTAAAAATTCGTCAGGTCCCGACGAGGCCAATTCTCGATGCGTTGTGACCGGCAAGCTTCCAGTAGCTACTTCGATCAAGTTTTTCCGAATTATTGGACTCGGATCCAAAATTTCACCACTTTTTACGATTTATCGATTCTCCCTAGGGGTACCCCTAGGAAAATCCGTAAAAATTCGTCAGGTCCCGACGAGGCCAATTCTCGATTCGTTGTGACCGGTAAGCTTCCAGTAGCCACTCCGATCAAGTTTTCCCGAATTATTGGACTCGGATCAAAAATTTCACCACTTTTTACGATTTTTCGATTCTGGTGATTTTCCCTAGGGGTAACCCTAGGGAAATCCGTAAAAATTCGTCAGGTCCCGACGAGGCCAATTCTCGATGCGTTGTGACCGGCAAGCTTCCAGTAGCTACTCCGATCAAGTTTTCCCGAATTATTGGACACGGATCCAAAATTTCACCACTTTTTACGATTTTTCGATTCTCCCTATGGGTACCCCTAGGGAAATCCGTAAAAATTCGTCTGGTCCCGACGAGGCAAATTCTCGATGCGTTGTGACCGGCAAGCTTCCAGTAGCTACTCCGATCAAGTTTTCCCGAAGTATTGGACTCGGATCCAAAATTTCCCCACTTTTTACGATTTTTCGATTCTGGTGATTTTCCCTAGGGGTAACCCTAGGGAAATCCGTAAAAATTCGTCAGGTCCCGACGAGGCCAACTCCCGATTCGTTGTGACCGGCAAGCTTCCAGTAGCTACTCCGATCAAGTTTTCCCGAATTATTGGACTCGGATCCAAAATTTTACCACTTTTTACGATTTTTCGATTCTCCCTATGGGTACCCCTAGGAAAATTCGTAAAAATTCGTCAGGTCCCGACGAGGCCAATTCTCGATTCGTTGTGACCGGTAAGCTTCCAGTAGCCACTCCGATCAAGTTTTCCCGAATTATTGGACTCGGATCCAAAATTTCACCACTTTTTACGATTTTTCGATTCTGGTGATTTTCCCTAGGGGTAACCCTAGGGAAATCCGTAAAAATTCGTCAGGTCCCGACGAGGCCAATTCTCGATGCGTTGTGACCGGCAAGCTTCCAGTAGCTACTCCGATCAAGTTTTCCCGAATTATTGGACACGGATCCAAAATTTCACCACTTTTTACGATTTTTCGATTCTCCCTATGGGTACCCCTAGGAAAATCCGTAAAAATTCGTCAGGTCCCGACGAGGCCAATTCTCGATGCGTTGTGACCGGCAAGCTTCCAGTAGCTACTCCGATCAAGTTTTCCCGAAGTATTGGACTCGGATCCAAAATTTCACCACTTTTTACGATTTTTCGATTCTGGTGATTTTCCCTAGGGGTAACCCTAGGGAAATCCGTAAAAATTCGTCAGGTCCCGACGAGGCCAATTCTCGATTCGTTGTGACCGGCAAGCTTCCAGTAGCTACTCCGATCAAGTTTTCCCGAATTATTGGACTCGGATCCAAAATTTAACCACTTTTTACGATTTTTCGATTCTCCCTATGGGTACCCCTAGGGAAATCCGTAAAAATTCGTCAGGTCCCGACGAGGCCAATTCTCAATGCGTTGTGACCGGCAAGCTTCCAGTAGCTACTCCGATCAAGTTTTCCCGAATTATTGGACACGGATCCAAAATTTTACCTCTTTTTACGATTTTTCGATTATCCCTATGGGTACCCCTAGGAAAATCCGTAAAAATTCGTCAGGTCCCGACGAGGCCAATTCTCGATGCGTTGTGACCGGGAAGCTTCCAGTAGGTACTCCGATCAAGTTTTCCCGAATTATTGGACTCGGATCCAAAATTTCACCACTTTTTACGATTTTTCGATTCTCCCTATGGGTACCCCTAGGGAAATCCGTAAAAATTCGTCTGGTCCCGATGAGGCCAATTCTCGATGCGTTGTGACCGGTAAGCTTCCAGTAGCTACTCCGATCAAGTTTTCCCGAATTATTGGACTCGGATCCAAAATTTCACCACTTTTTACGATTTTTCGATTCTGGTGATTTTCCCTAGGGGTAACCCTAGGGAAATCCGTAAAAATTCGTCAGGTCCCGACAAGGCCAATTCTCGATTCGTTGTGACCGGCAAGCTTCCAGTAGCTACTCCGATCAAGTTTTCCCGAATTATTGGACTCGGATCCAAAATTTCATCACTTTTTACGATTTTTCGATTCTCCCTAGGGGTACCCCTAGGGAAATCCATAAAAATTCGTCAGGTCCCGACGAGGCCAATTCTCGATGCGTTGTGACCGGTAAGCTTCCAGTAGCTACTCCGATCAAGTTTTCCCGAATTATTGAACTAGGATCCAAAATTTCACCACCTTTTACGATTTTTCGATTCTGGTGATTTTTCCTTGGGGTAACCCTAGGGAAATCCGTAAAAATTCGTCAGGTCCCGACGAGGCCAATTCTCGATGCGTTGTGACCGGCAAGCTTCCAGTAGCTACTCCGATCAAGTTTTCCCGAATTATTGGACTCAGATCCAAAATTTCACCACTTTTTACGATTTTTCGATTCTCCCTATGGGTACCCCTAGGGAAATCCGTAAAAATTCGTCAGGTCCCGACGAGGCCAATTCTCGATGCGTTGTGACCGACAAGCTTCCAGTAGCTACTCCGATCAAGTTTTCCCGAATTATTGGACTCGGATCAAAAATTTCACCACTTTTTACGATTTTTCGATTCTGGTGATTTTCCCTAGGGGTACCCCTAGGGAAATCCGTAAAAATTCGTCAGGTCCCGACGAGGCCAATTCTCGATGCGTTGTGACCGGCAAGCTTCCAGTAGCTACTCCGATCAAGTTTTCCCGAATTATTGGACTCGGATCCAAAATTTCACCACTTTTTACGATTTTTCGATTCTGGTGATTTTCCCTAGGGGTAACCCTAGGGAAATCCGTAAAAATTCGTCAGGTCCCGACGAGGCCAATTCTCGATTCGTTGTGACCGGCAAGCTTCCAGTAGCTACTCCGATCAAGTTTTCCCGAATTATTGGACTCGGATCCAAAATTTCACCACTTTTTACGATTTTTCGATTCTCCCTATGGGTACCCCTAGGGAAATCCGTAAAAATTCGTCAGGTCCCGAAGAGGCCAATTCTCAATGCGTTGTGACCGGCAAGCTTCCAGTAGCTACTCCGATCAAGTTTTCCCGAATTATTGGACTCGGATCCAAAATTTCACCACTTTTTACGATTTATCGATTCTCCCTAGGGGTACCCCTAGGAAAATCCGTAAAAATTCGTCAGGTCCCGACGAGGCCAATTCTCGATTCGTTGTGACCGGTAAGCTTCCAGTAGCTACTCCGATCAAGTTTTCCCGAATTATTGGACTCGGATCCAAAATTTCACCACTTTTTACGATTTTTCGATTCTGGTGATTTTCCCTAGGGGTAACCCTAGGGAAATCCGTAAAAATTCATCAGGTCCCGACGAGGCCAATTCTCGATGCGTTGTGACCGGCAAGCTTCCAGTAGCTACTCCGATCAAGTTTTCCCGAATTATTGGACACGGATCCAAAATTTCACCACTTTTTAAGATTTTTCGATTCTCCCTATGGGTACCCCTAGGGAAATCCGTAAAAATTCGTCAGGTCCCGACGAGGCCAATTCTCGATGCGTTGTGACCGGCAAGCTTCCTGTAGCTACTCCAATCAAGTTTTCCCGAATTATTGGACTCGGATCCAAAATTTCACCACTTTTTACGATTTTTCGATTCTCCCTATGGGTACCCCTAGGAAAATCCGTAAAAATTCGTCAGGTCCCGACGAGGCCAATTCTCGATGCGTTGTGACCGGTAAGCTTCCAGTAGCTACTCCGATCAAGTTTTCCCGAATTATTGAACTAGGATCCAAAATTTCACCACCTTTTACGATTTTTCGATTCTGGTGATTTTCCCTTGGGGTAACCCTAGGGAAATCCGTAAAAATTCGTCAGGTCCCGACGAGGCCAATTCTCGATGCGTTGTGACCGGCAAGTTTCCAGTAGCTACTCCGATCAAGTTTTCCCGAATTATTGGACTCAGATCCAAAATTTCACCACTTTTTACGATTTTTCGATTCTCCCTATGGGTACCCCTAGGGAAATCCGTAAAAATTCGTCAGGTCCCGACGAGGCAAATTATCGATGCGTTGTGACCGGCAAGCTTCCAGTAGCTACTCCGATCAAGTTTTCCCGAATTATTGGACTCGGATCCAAAATTTCACTACTTTTTACGATTTTTCGATTCTGGTGATTTTCCCTAGGGGTACCCCTAGGGATATCCGTAAAATTTCGTCAGGTCCCGACGAGGCCAATTCTCGATGCGTTGTGACCGGCAAGCTTCCAGTAGCTACTCCGATAACGTTTTCCCGAATTATTGGACTCGGATCCAAAATTTCACCACTTTTTACGATTTTTCGATTCTGGTGATTTTTCCTAGGGGTACCCCTAGGGAAATCCGTAAAAATTCGTCAGGTCCCGACGAGGAAAATTCTCGATGCGTTGTGACCGGCAAGCTTCCAGTAGCTACTCCGATCAAGTTTTCCCGAATTATTGGACTCGGATCCAAAATTTCACCACTTTTTACTTTTTTTCGATTCTGGTGATTTTCCCTAGGGGTACCCCTAGGGAAATCCGTAAAAATTCGTCAGGTCCCGACGAGGCAAATTCTCGATGCGTTGTGACTGGCAAGCTTCCAGTAGCTACTCCGATCAAGTTTTCCCGAATTATTGGAATCGGATCCAAAATTTTACCACTTTTTACGATTTTTCGATTCTCCCTATGGGTACCCCTAGGAAAATCCGTAAAAATTCATCAGGTCCCGACGAGGCAAATTCTCGATGCATTGTGACCGGCAATCTTCCAGTAGCTACTCCGATCAAGTTTTCCCGAATTATTGGACTCGGATAAAAAATTTCACCACTTTTTACGATTTTTCGATTCTGGTGATTTTCCCTAGGGGTACCCCTAGGGAAATCCATAAAAATTCGTCAGGTCCCGACGAGGCCAATTCTCGATGCGTTGTGACCGGCAAGCTTCCAGTAGCTACTCCGATCAAGTTTTCCCGAATTATTGGACTCGGATCCAAAATTTCACCACTTTTTACGATTTTTCGATTCTCCCTATGGGTACCCCTAGGAAAATCCGTAAAAATTCGTCAGGTCCCGACGAGGCCAATTCTCGATGCGTTGTGACCGGTAAGCTTCCAGTAGCTACTCCGATCAAGTTTTCCCGAATTATTGAACTAGGATCCAAAATTTCACCACCTTTTACGATTTTTCGATTCTGGTGATTTTCCCTAGGGGTACTCCTAGGGAAATCCGTAAAAATTCGTCAGGTCCCGACGAGGCCAATTCTCGATGCGTTGTGACCGGCAAGCTTCCAGTAGCTACTCCGATCAAGTTTTCCCGAATTATTGGACTCGGATCCAAAATTTCACCACTTTTTACGATTTTTCGATTCTGGTGATTTTCCCTAGGGGTAACCCTAGGGAAATCCGTAAAAATTCGTCAGGTCCCGACGAGGCCAATTCTCGATTCGTTGTGACCGGCAAGCTTCCAGTAGCTACTCCGATCAAGTTTTCCCGAATTATTGGACTCGGATCCAAAATTTCACCACTTTTTACGATTTTTCGATTCTCCCTATGGGTACCCCTAGGGAAATCCGTAAAAATTCGTCAGGTCCCGAAGAGGCCAATTCTCAATGCGTTGTGACCGGCAAGCTTCCAGTAGCTACTCCGATCAAGTTTTCCCGAATTATTGGACTCGGATCCAAAATTTCACCACTTTTTACGATTTATCGATTCTCCCTAGGGGTACCCCTAGGAAAATCCGTAAAAATTCGTCAGGTCCCGACGAGGCCAATTCTCGATTCGTTGTGACCGGTAAGCTTCCAGTAGCTACTCCGATCAAGTTTTCCCGAATTATTGGACTCGGATCCAAAATTTCACCACTTTTTACGATTTTTCGATTCTGGTGATTTTCCCTAGGGGTAACCCTAGGGAAATCCGTAAAAATTCATCAGGTCCCGACGAGGCCAATTCTCGATGCGTTGTGACCGGCAAGCTTCCAGTAGCTACTCCGATCAAGTTTTCCCGAATTATTGGACACGGATCCAAAATTTCACCACTTTTTAAGATTTTTCGATTCTCCCTATGGGTACCCCTAGGGAAATCCGTAAAAATTCGTCAGGTCCCGACGAGGCCAATTCTCGATGCGTTGTGACCGGCAAGCTTCCAGTAGCTACTCCAATCAAGTTTTCCCGAATTATTGGACTCGGATCCAAAATTTCACCACTTTTTACGATTTTTCGATTCTCCCTATGGGTACCCCTAGGAAAATCCGTAAAAATTCGTCAGGTCCCGACGAGGCCAATTCTCGATGCGTTGTGACCGGTAAGCTTCCAGTAGCTACTCCGATCAAGTTTTCCCGAATTATTGAACTAGGATCCAAAATTTCACCACCTTTTACGATTTTTCGATTCTGGTGATTTTCCCTTGGGGTAACCCTAGGGAAATCCGTAAAAATTCGTCAGGTCCCGACGAGGCCAATTCTCGATGCGTTGTGACCGGCAAGTTTCCAGTAGCTACTCCGATCAAGTTTTCCCGAATTATTGGACTCAGATCCAAAATTTCACCACTTTTTACGATTTTTCGATTCTCCCTATGGGTACCCCTAGGGAAATCCGTAAAAATTCGTCAGGTCCCGACGAGGCAAATTATCGATGCGTTGTGACCGGCAAGCTTCCAGTAGCTACTCCGATCAAGTTTTCCCGAATTATTGGACTCGGATCCAAAATTTCACTACTTTTTACGATTTTTCGATTCTGGTGATTTTCCCTAGGGGTACCCCTAGGGAAATCCGTAAAATTTCGTCAGGTCCCGACGAGGCCAATTCTCGATGCGTTGTGACCGGCAAGCTTCCAGTAGCTACTCCGATAACGTTTTCCCGAATTATTGGACTCGGATCCAAAATTTCACCACTTTTTACGATTTTTCGATTCTGGTGATTTTCCCTAGGGGTACCCCTAGGGAAATCCGTAAAAATTCGTCAGGTCCCGACGAGGAAAATTCTCGATGCGTTGTGACCGGCAAGCTTCCAGTAGCTACTCCGATCAAGTTTTCCCGAATTATTGGACTCGGATCCAAAATTTCACCACTTTTTACGTTTTTTCGATTCTGGTGATTTTCCCTAGGGGTACCCCTAGGGAAATCCGTAAAAATTCGTCAGGTCCCGACAAGGCCAATTCTCGATGCGTTGTGACTGGCAAGCTTCCAGTAGCTACTCCGATCAAGTTTTCCCGAATTATTGGAATCGGATCCAAAATTTTACCACTTTTTACGATTTTTCGATTCTCCCTATGGGTAACCCTAGGGAAATCCGTAAAAATTCGTCAGGTCCCGACGAGGCCAATTCTCGATGCGTTGTGACCGGCAAGCTTCCAGTAGCTACTCCGATCAAGTTTTCCCGAATTATTGGACACGGATCAAAAATTTCACCACTTTTTACGATTTTTCGATTCTCCCTATGGGTACCCCTAGGGAAATCCGTAAAAATTCGTCAAGTCCCGACGAGGCCAATTCTCGATGCGTTGTGACCGGCAAGCTTCCAGTAGCTACTCCGATCAAGTTTTCCCGAATTATTTGACTCGGATCCAAAATTTCACCACTTTTTACGATTTTTCGATTCTCCCTATGGGTACCCCTAGGAAAATCCGTAAAAATTCGTCAGGTCCCGACGAGGCCAATTCTCGATGCGTTGTGACCGGTAAGCTTCCAGTAGCTACTCCGATCAAGTTTTCCCGAATTATTGAACTAGGATCCAAAATTTCACCACCTTTTACGATTTTTCGATTCTGGTGATTTTCCCTTGGGGTAACCCTAGGGAAATCCGTAAAAATTCGTCAGGTCCCGACGAGGCCAATTCTCGATGCGTTGTGACCGGCAAGTTTCCAGTAGCTACTCCGATCAAGTTTTCCCGAATTATTGGACTCAGATCCAAAATTTCACCACTTTTTACGATTTTTCGATTCTCCCTATGGGTACCCCTAGGGAAATCCGTAAAAATTCGTCAGGTCCCGACGAGGCAAATTATCGATGCGTTGTGACCGGCAAGCTTCCAGTAGCTACTCCGATCAAGTTTTCCCGAATTATTGGACTCAGATCCAAAATTTCACTACTTTTTACGATTTTTCGATTCTGGTGATTTTCCCTAGGGGTACCCCTAGGGAAATCCGTAAAATTTCGTCAGGTCCCGACGAGGCCAATTCTCGATGCGTTGTGACCGGCAAGCTTCCAGTAGCTACTCCGATAAAGTTTTCCCGAATTATTGGACTCGGATCCAAAATTTCACCACTTTTTACGATTTTTCGATTCTGGTGATTTTCCCTAGGGGTACCCCTAGGGAAATCCGTAAAAATTCGTCAGGTCCCGACGAGGAAAATTCTCGATGCGTTGTGACCGGCAAGCTTCCAGTAGCTACTCCGATCAAGTTTTCCCGAATTATTGGACTCGGATCCAAAATTTCACTACTTTTTACGATTTTTCGATTCTGGTGATTTTCCCTAGGGGTACCCCTAGGGAAATCCGTAAAATTTCGTCAGGTCCCGACGAGGCCAATTCTCGATGCGTTGTGACCGGCAAGCTTCCAGTAGCTACTCCGATAAAGTTTTCCCGAATTATTGGACTCGGATCCAAAATTTCACCACTTTTTACGATTTTTCGATTCTGGTGATTTTCCCTAGGGGTACCCCTAGGGAAATCCGTAAAAATTCGTCAGGTCCCGACGAGGAAAATTCTCGATGCGTTGTGACCGGCAAGCTTCCAGTAGCTACTCCGATCAAGTTTTCCCGAATTATTGGACTCGGATCCAAAATTTCACCACTTTTTACGTTTTTTCGATTCTGGTGATTTTCCCTAGGGGTACCCCTAGGGAAATCCGTAAAAATTCGTCAGGTCCCGACGAGGCCAATTCTCGATGCGTTGTGACTGGCAAGCTTCCAGTAGCTACTCCGATCAAGTTTTCCCGAATTATTGGAATCGGATCCAAAATTTTACCACTTTTTACGATTTTTCGATTCTCCCTATGGGTACCCCTAGGAAAATCCGTAAAAATTCATCAGGTCCCGACGAGGCAAATTCTCGATGCGTTGTGACCGGCAAGCTTCCAGTAGCTACTCCGATCAAGTTTTCCCGAATTATTGGACTCGGATCCAAAATTTCACCACTTTTTACGATTTTTCGATTCTGGTGATTTTCCCTAGGGGTACCCCTAGGGAAATCCATAAAAATTCGTCAGGTCCCGACGAGGCCAATTCTCGATGCGTTGTGACCGGCAAGCTTCCAGTAGCTACTCCGATCAAGTTTTCCCGAATTATTGGACTCGGATCCAAAATTTCACCACTTTTTACGATTTTTCGATTCTGTTGATTTTCCCTAGGGGTACCCCTAGGGAAATCCTTAAAAATTTGTCAGGTCCCGATGAGGCAAATTCTCGATGCGTTGTGACCGGCAAGCTTCCAGTAGCTACTCCGATCAAGTTTTCCCGAATTATTGGACTCGGATCCAAAATTTCACCACTTTTTACGATTTTTCGATTCTGGTGATTTTCCCTAGGGGTACCCCTAGGGAAATCCGTAAAAATTCGTTAGGTCCCGACGAGGCCAATTTTCGATGCGTTGTGACCGGCAAGCTTCCAGTTGCTACTCCGATCAAGTTTTCCCGAATTATTGAACTAGGATCCAAAATTTCACCACCTTTTACGATTTTTCGATTCTGGTGATTTTCCCTTGGGGTAACCCTAGGGAAATCCGTAAAAATTCGTCAGGTCCCGACGAGGCCAATTCTCGATTCGTTGTGTCCGGTAAGCTTCCTGTAGCTACTCCGATCAAGTTTTCCCGAATTATTGGACTCGGATCCAAAATTTCACCACTTTTTACGATTTTTCGATTCTGGTGATTTTCCCTAGGGGTACCCCTAGGGAAATCCGTAAAATTTCGTCAGGTCCCGACGAGGCCAATTCTCGATGCGTTGTGACCGGCAAGCTTCCAGTAGCTACTCCGATAAAGTTTTCCCGAATTATTGGACTCGGATCCAAAATTTCACCACTTTTTACGATTTTTCGATTCTGGTGATTTTCCCTAGGGGTACCCCTAGGGAAATCCATAAAAATTCGTCAGGTCCCGACGAGGCCAATTCTCGATGCGTTGTGACCGGCAAGCTTCCAGTAGCTACTCCGATCAAGTTTTCCCGAATTATTGGACTCGGATCCAAAATTTCACCACTTTTTACGATTTTTCGATTCTGTTGATTTTCCCTAGGGGTACCCCTAGGGAAATCCTTAAAAATTTGTCAGGTCCCGACGAGGCAAATTCTCGATGCGTTGTGACCGGCAAGCTTCCAGTAGCTACTCCGATCAAGTTTTCCCGAATTATTGGACTCGGATCCAAAATTTCACCACTTTTTACGATTTTTCGATTCTGGTGATTTTCCCTAGGGGTACCCCTAGGGAAATCCGTAAAAATTCGTTAGGTCCCGACGAGGCCAATTTTCGATGCGTTGTGACCGGCAAGCTTCCAGTTGCTACTCCGATCAAGTTTTCCCGAATTATTGAACTAGGATCCAAAATTTCACCACCTTTTACGATTTTTCGATTCTGGTGATTTTCCCTTGGGGTAACCCTAGGGAAATCCGTAAAAATTCGTCAGGTCCCGACGAGGCCAATTCTCGATTCGTTGTGTCCGGTAAGCTTCCTGTAGCTACTCCGATCAAGTTTTCCCGAATTATTGGACTCGGATCCAAAATTTCACCACTTTTTACGATTTTTCGATTCTGGTGATTTTCCCTAGGGAAATCCGTAAAATTCGTCAGGTCCCGACGAGGCCAATTCTCGATGCGTTGTGACCGGCAAGCTTCCAGTAGCTACTTCGATCAAGTTTTTCCGAATTATTGGACTCGGATCCAAAATGTCACCACTTTTTACGATTTTTCGATTCTCCCTATGGGTACCCCTAGGGAAATCCGTAAAAATTCGTCAGGTCCCGACGAGGCCAATTCTCGATGCGTTGTGACTAGCAAGCTTCCAGTAGCTACTCCGATCAAGTTTTCCCGAATTATTGGACTCGGATCAAAAATTTCACCACTTTTTATGATTTTTCGATTCTGGTGATTTTCCTTAAGGGTACCCCTAGGGAAATCCGTAAAAATTCGTCAGGTCCCGACGAGGCAAATTCTCGATGCGTTGTGACCGGCAAGCTTCCAGTAGCTACTCCGATCAAGTTTTCCCGAATTATTGGACTCGGATAAAAAATTTCACCACTTTTTACGATTTTTCGATTCTGGTGATTTTCCCTAGGGGTACCCCTAGGGAAATCCATAAAAATTCGTCAGGTCCCGACGAGGCCAATTCTCGATGCGTTGTGACCGGCAAGCTTCCAGTAGCTACTCCGATCAAGTTTTCCCGAATTATTGGACTCGGATCCAAAATTTCACCACTTTTTACGATTTTTCGATTCTGTTGATTTTCCCTAGGGGTACCCCTAGGGAAATCCTTAAAAATTTGTCAGGTCCCGACGAGGCGAATTCTCGATGCGTTGTGACCGGCAAGCTTCCAGTAGCTACTCCGATCAAGTTTTCCCGAATTATTGGACTCGGATCCAAAATTTCACCACTTTTTACGATTTTTCGATTCTGGTGATTTTCCCTAGGGGTACCCCTAGGGAAATCCGTAAAAATTCGTTAGGTCCCGACGAGGCCAATTTTCGATGCGTTGTGACCGGCAAGCTTCCAGTTGCTACTCCGATCAAGTTTTCCCGAATTATTGAACTAGGATCCAAAATTTCACCACCTTTTACGATTTTTCGATTCTGGTGATTTTCCCTTGGGGTAACCCTAGGGAAATCCGTAAAAATTCGTCAGGTCCCGACGAGGCCAATTCTCGATTCGTTGTGTCCGGTAAGCTTCCTGTAGCTACTCCGATCAAGTTTTCCCGAATTATTGGACTCGGATCCAAAATTTCACCACTTTTTACGATTTTTCGATTCTGGTGATTTTCCCTAGGGAAATCCGTAAAATTCGTCAGGTCCCGACGAGGCCAATTCTCGATGCGTTGTGACCGGCAAGCTTCCAGTAGCTACTTCGATCAAGTTTTCCCGAATTATTGGACTCGGATCCAAAATGTCACCACTTTTTACGATTTTTCGATTCTCCCTATGGGTACCCCTAGGGAAATCCGTAAAAATTCGTCAGGTCCCGACGAGGCCAATTCTCGATGCGTTGTGACCGGCAAGCTTCCAGTAGCTACTCCGATCAAGTTTTCCCGAATTATTGGACTCGGATCCAAAATTTCACCACTTTTTAAGATTTTTCGATTCTGGTGATTTTCCTTAGGGGTAACCCTAGGGAAATCCGTAAAAATTCGTATGGTCCCGACGAGGCCAATTCTCGATGCGTTGTGACCGGCAAGCTTCCAGTAGCTACTCCGATCAAGTTTTCCCGAATTATTGGACTCGGATCCAAAATTTCACCACTTTTTAAGATTTTTCGATTCTGGGGATTTTCCCTAGGGGTAACCCTAAGGAAATCCGTAAAAATTCGTATGGTCCCGACGAGGCCAATTCTCGATGCGTTGTGACCGGCAAGCTTCCAGTAACTACTCCGATCAAGTTTTCCCGAATTATTGGACTCGGATCCAAAATTTCACCACTTTTTACGATTTTTCGATTCTCCCTATGGGTACCCCTAGGAAAATCCGTAAAAATTCGTCAGGTCTCGACGAGGCCAATTCTCGATGCGTTGTGACCGGCAAACTTCCAGTAGCTACTTCGATCAAGTTTTCCCGAATTATTGGACTCGGATCCAAAATTTCACCACTTTTTACGATTTTTCGATTCTCCCTATGGGTACCCCTAGGGAAATCCGTAAAAATTCGTTAGGTCCCGACGAGGCCAATTCTCGATGCGTTGTGACTGGCAAGCTTCCAGTAGCTACTCCGATCAAGTTTTCCCGAATTATTGGACTCGGATCAAAAATTTCACCACTTTTTATGATTTTTCGATTCTGGTGATTTTCCCTAGGGGTACCCCTAGGGAAATCCGTAAAAATTCGTCAGGTCCCGACGAGGCAAATTCTCGATGCGTTGTGACCGGCAAGCTTCCAGTAGCTACTCCGATCAAGTTTTCCCGAATTATTGGACTCGGATCCAAAATTTCACCACTTTTTACGATTTATCGATTCTCCCAAGGGGTACCCCTAGGAAAATCCGTAAAAATTCGTCAGGTCCCGACGAGGCCAATTCGCGATTTGATGTGTCCGGTAAGCTTCCAGTAGCTACTCCGATCAAGTTTTTCCGAATTATTGGACTCGGATCCAAAATTTCACCACTTTTTACGATTTTTCGATTATGGTGATTTTCCCTAGGGTAACCCTAGGGAAATCCGTAAAAATTCGTCAGGTCCCGACGAGGCCAATTCTCGATGCGTTGTGACCGGCAAGCTTCCAGTAGCTACTCCGATCAAGTTTTCCCGAATTATTGGACTCGGATCCAAAATTTCACCACTTTTTACGATTTTTCGATTCTCCCTATGGGTACCGCTAGGGAAATCCGTAAAAATTCGTCAGGTCCCAACGAGGCCAATTCTCGATGCGTTGTGACCGGCAAGCTTCCAGTAGCTACTCCGATCAAGTTTTCCCGAATTATTGGACTCGGATCCAAAATTTTACCACTTTTTACGATTTTTCGATTCTCCCTATGGGTACGCCTAGGGAAATCCGTAAAAATTCGTCAGGTCCCGACGAGGCCAATTCTCGATGCGTTGTGACCGGCAAGCTTCCAGTAGCTACTCCGATCAAGTTTTCACGAATTATTGGACTCGGATCCAAAATTTCACCACTTTTTACGATTTATCGATTCTCCCTAGGGGTACCCCTAGGAAAATCCGTAAAAATTCGTCAGGTCCCGACGATGCCAATTCTCGATTCGTTGTGTCCGGTATGCTTCCAGTAGCTACTCCGATCAAGTTTTCCCGAATTATTGGACTCAGATCCAAAATTTCACCACTTTTTACGATTTTTCGATTCTGGTGATTTTCCCTAGGGGTAACCTTAGGGAAATCCGTAAAAATTCGTCAGGTCCCGACGAGGCCAATTCTCGATGCATTGTGACCGGCAAGCTTCCAGTAGCTACTCCGATCAAGTTTTCCCGAATTATTGGACTCGGATCAAAAATTTCACCACTTTTTACGATTTTTCGATTCTCCCTATGGGTACCCCTAGGGAAATCCGTAAAAATTCGTCAGGTCCCGACGAGGCCAATTTTCGATGCATTGTGACCGGCAAGCTTCCAGTAGCTACTCCGATCAAGTTTTCCCGAATTATTGGACTCGGATCCAAAATTTTACCACTTTTTACGATTTTTCGATTCTCCCTATGGGTACGCCTAGGGAAATCCGTAAAAATTCGTCAGGTCCCGACGAGGCCAATTCTCGATGCGTTGTGACCGGCAAGCTTCCAGTAGCTACTCCGATCAAGTTTTCACGAATTATTGGACTCGCATCCAAAATTTCACCACTTTTTACGATTTATCGATTCTCCCTAGGGGTACCCCTAGGAAAATCCGTAAAAATTCGTCAGGTCCCGACGATGCCAATTCTCGATTCGTTGTGTCCGGTATGCTTCCAGTAGCTACTCCGATCAAGTTTTCCCGAATTATTGGACTCAGATCCAAAATTTCACCACTTTTTACGATTTTTCGATTCTGGTGATTTTCCCTAGGGGTAACCTTAGGGAAATCCGTAAAAATTCGTCAGGTCCCGACGAGGCCAATTCTCGATGCATTGTGACCGGCAAGCTTCCAGTAGCTACTCCGATCAAGTTTTCCCGAATTATTGGACTCGGATCCAAAATTTCACCACTTTTTACGATTTTTCGATTCTCCCTATGGGTACCCCTAGGGAAATCCGTAAAAATTCGTCAGGTCCCAACGAGGCCAATTCTCGATGCGTTGTGACCGGCAAACTTCCAGTAGCTACTCCGATCAAGTTTTCCCGAATTATTGGACGCGGATCCAAAATTTCACCACTTTTTACGATTTTTCGATTCTCCCTATGGGTACCCCCTAGGGAAATCCGTAAAAATTCGTCTGGTCCCGACGAGGCCAATTCTCGATGCGTTGTGACCGGCAAGCTTCCAGTAGCTACTCCGATCAAGTTTTCCCGAATTATTGGACTCGGATCCAAAATTTCACCACTTTTTACGATTTTTCGATTCTGGTGATTTTCCCTAGGGGTACCCCTAGGGAAATCCGTAAAAATTCGTCAGGTCCCGACGAGGCCAATTCTCGATGCGTTGTGACCGACAAGCTTCCAGTAGCTACTCCGATCAAGTTTTCCCGAATTATTGGACTCGGATCCAAAATTTCACCACTTTTTACGATTTTTCGATTCTGGTGATTTTCCCTAGGGGTAACCCTAGGGAAATCCGTAAAAATTCGTATGGTCCCGACGAGGCCAATTCTTGATGCGTTGTGACCGGCAAGCTTCCAGTAGCTACTCCGATCAAGTTTTCCCGAATTATTGGACTCGGATCCAAAATTTCACCACTTTTTACGATTTTTCGATTCTCCCTAAGGGTACCCCTAGGGAAATCCGTAAAAATTCGTCAGGTCCCGACGAGGCCAATTCTTGATGCGTTGTGACCGGCAAGCTTCCAGTAGCTACTCCGATCAAGTTTTCCAGAATTATTGGACTCGGATCCAAAATTTCACCACTTTTTACGATTTTTCGATTCTCCCTAGGGGTACCCCTAGGGAAATCCGTAAAAATTCGTCAGGTCCCGACGAGACCAATTCTCAATACGTTGTGACCGGCAAGCTTCCAGTAGCTACTCCGATCAAGTTTTCCCGAATTATTGGACTCGGATCCAAAATTTCACCACTTTTTACGATTTTTCGATTCTCCCTAGGGGTACCCCTAGGGAAATCCGTAAAAATTCGTCAGGTCCCGACGAGGCCAATTCTCAATGCGTTGTGACCGGTAAGCTTTTCAGTAGCTACTCCGATCAGGTTTTCCCGAATTATTGGACTAGGATCCAAAATTTCACCACCTTTTACGATTTTTCGATTCTGGTGATTTTCCCTAGGGGTAACCCTAGGGAAATCCGTAAAAATTCGTCAGGTCACGACGATGCCAATTCTCGATGCGTTGTGACCGGAAAGCTTCCAGTAGCTACTCCGATCAAGTTTTCCCGAATTATTGGACTCGGATCCAAAATTTCACCACTTTTTACGATTTTTCGATTCTCCCTATGGGTACCCCTAGGGAAATCCGTAAAAATTCGTCAGGTCCCTACGAGGCCAATTCTCGATGCGTTGTGACCGGCAAGCTTCCAGTAGCTACTCCGATCAAGTTTTCCCGAATTATTGGACTCGGATCAAAAATTTCACCACTTTTTACGATTTTTCGATTCTCCCTATGGGTACCCCTAGGGAAATCCGTAAAAATTCGTCAGGTCCCGACGAGGCCAATTCTCGATTCGTTGTGACCGGTAAGCTTCCAGTAGCTACTCCGATCAAGTTTTCCCGAATTATTGGACTCGGATCCAAAATTTCACCACTTTTTACGATTTTTCGATTCTCCCTATGGGTACCCCTAGGGAAATCCGTAAAAATTCGTCAGGTCCCTACGAGGCCAATTCTCGATGCGTTGTGACCGGCAAGCTTCCAGTAGCTACTCCGATCAAGTTTTCCCGAATTATTGGACTCGGATCAAAAATTTCACCACTTTTTACGATTTTTCGATTCTCCCTATGGGTACCCCTAGGGAAATCCGTAAAAATTCGTCAGGTCCCGACGAGGCCAATTCTCGATTCGTTGTGACCGGTAAGCTTCCAGTAGCTACTCCGATCAAGTTTTCCCGAATTATTGGACTCGGATCCAAAATTTCACCACTTTTTACGATTTTTCGATTCTCCCTATGGGTACCCCTAGGGAAATCCGTAAAAATTCGTCAGGTCCCGACGAGGCCAATTCTCAATGCGTTGTGACCGGTAAGCTTTTCAGTAGCTACTCCGATCAGGTTTTCCCGAATTATTGGACTAGGATCCAAAATTTCACCACCTTTTACGATTTTTCGATTCTGGTGATTTTCCCTAGGGGTAACCCTAGGGAAATCCGTAAAAATTCGTCAGGTCACGACGATGCCAATTCTCGATGCGTTGTGACCGGAAAGCTTCCAGTAGCTACTCCGATCAAGTTTTCCCGAATTATTGGACTCGGATCCAAAATTTCACCACTTTTTACGATTTTTCGATTCTCCCTATGGGTACCCCTAGGGAAATCCGTAAAAATTCGTCAGGTCCCTACGAGGCCAATTCTCGATGCGTTGTGACCGGCAAGCTTCCAGTAGCTACTCCGATCAAGTTTTCCCGAATTATTGGACTCGGATCAAAAATTTCACCACTTTTTACGATTTTTCGATTCTCCCTATGGGTACCCCTAGGGAAATCCGTAAAAATTCGTCAGGTCCCGACGAGGCCAATTCTCGATTCGTTGTGACCGGTAAGCTTCCAGTAGCTACTCCGATCAAGTTTTCCCGAATTATTGGACTCGGATCCAAAATTTCACCACTTTTTACGATTTTTCGATTCTGGTGATTTTCCCTAGGGGTAACCCTAGGTAAATCCGTAAAAATTCGTCAGGTCCCGACGAGGCCAATTCTCGATGCGTTGTGACCGGCAAGCTTCCAGTAGCTACTCCGATCAAGTTTTCCCGAATTATTGGACTCGGTTCCAAAATTTCACCACTTTTTACGATTTTTCGATTCTGGTGATTTTCCCTAGGGGTACCCCTAGGGAAATCCGTAAAAATTCGTCAGGTCCCGACGAGGCAAATTCTCGATGCGTTGTGACCGGCAAGCTTCCAGTAGCAACTCCGATCAAGTTTTCCCGAATTATTGGACTCGGATCCAAAATTTCACCACTTTTTACGATTTTTCGATTCTGGTGATTTTCCCTAGTGGTACCCCTAGTGAAATCCGTAAAAATTCGTCAGGTCCCGACGAGGCCAATTCTCGATGCGTTGTGACCGGCAAGCTTCCAGTAGCTACTCCGATCAAGTTTTCCCGAATTATTGGACTCGGATCCAAAATTTTACGACTTTTTACGATTTTTCGATTCTCCCTATGGGTACCCCTAGTGAAATCCGTAAAAATTCGTCAGGTCCCGACGAGGCCAAATCTCGATGCGTTGTGACCGGCAAGTTTCCAGTAGCTACTCCGATCAAGTTTTCCCGAATTATTGAACTCGGATCCAAAATTTTACCACTTTTTACGATTTTTCGATTCTCCCTATGGGTACCCCTAGGGAAATTCGTAAAAATTCGTCAGGTCCCGACGAGGCAAATTCTCGATGCGTTGTGACCGGCAAGCTTCCAGTAGCTACTCCGATCAAGTTTTCCCGAATTATTGGACTCTGATCCAAAATTTCACCACTTTTTACGATTTATCGATTCTCCTTAGGGGTACCCCTAGGAAAATCCGTAAAAATTCGTCAGGTCCCGACGAGGCCAATTCTCGATTCGTTGTGACCGGTAAGCTTCTAGTAGCTACTCCGATCAAGTTTTCCCGAATTATTGGACTCGGATCCAAAATTTCACCACTTTTTACGATTTTTCGATTATGGTGATTTTCCCTAGGGGTAACCCTAGGGAAATCCGTAAAAATTCGTCAGGTCCCGACGAGGCCAATTCTCGATGCGTTGTGACCGGCAAGCTTCCAGTAGCTACTCCGATCAAGTTTTCCCGAATTATTGGACACGGATCAAAAATTTCACCACTTTTTACGATTTTTCGATTCTCCCTATGGGTACCCCTAGGGAAATCCGTAAAAATTCGTCAAGTCCCGACGAGGCCAATTCTCGATGCGTTGTGACCGGCAAGCTTCCAGTAGCTACTCCGATCAAGTTTTACCGAATAATTGACTCGGATCCAAAATTTCACCAGTTTTTACGATTTATCGATTCTCCCTAGGGGTACCCCTAGGAAAATTCGTAAAAATTCGTCAGGTCCCGACGAGGCCAATTCTCGATTCGTTGTGACCGGTAAGCTTCCAGTAGCTACTCCGATCAAGTTTTCCCGAATTATTGGACTCGGATCAAAAATTTCACCACTTTTTACGATTTTTCGATTCTGGTGATTTTCCCTAGGGGTAACCCTAGGGAAATCCGTAAAAATTCGTAAGGTCCTGACGAGGCCAATTCTCGATGCGTTGTGACCGGCAAACTTCCAGTAGCTACTCCGATCAAGTTTTCCCGAATTATTGGACTCGGATCCAAAATTTCACCACTTTTTACGATTTTTCGATTTTCCCTATGGGTACGCCTAGGGAAATCCCTAAAAATTCGTCAGGTCCCGACGAGGCCAATTCTCGATGCGTTGTGACTGGCAAACTTCCAGTAGCTACTCCGATCAAGTTTTCCCGAATTATTGGACTCGGATCCAAAATTTCACCACTTTTTACGATTTATCGATTCTCCCTAGGGGTACCCCTAGGAAAATCCGTAAAAATTCGTCAGGTCCCGACGAGGCCAATTCTCGATTCGTTGTGTCCGGTAAGCTTCCAGTAGCTACTCCGATCAAGTTTTCCCGAATTATTGGACTCGGATCAAAAATTTCACCATTTTTTACGATTTTTCGATTCTGGTGATTTTCCCTAGGGTAACCCTAGAAAAATCCGTAAAAATTCGTCAGGTCCCGACGAGGCCAATTCTCGATGCGTTGTGACCGGCAAGCTTCCAGTAGCTACTCCGATCAAGTTTTCCCGAATTATTGGACTCGGATCCAAAATTTCACCACTTTTTACGATTTTTCGATTCTCCCTATGGGTACCCCTAGGGAAATCCATAAAAATTCGTCAGGTCCCGACGAGGCCAATTCTCGATGCGTTGTGACCGGCAAGCTTCCAGTAGCTACTCCGATCAAGTTTTCCCGAATTATTGGACTCGGATCCAAAATTTCACCACTTTTTACGATTTTTCGATTCTGGTGATTTTCCCTAGGGGTACCCCTAGGGAAATCCGTAAAAATTCGTCAGGTCCAGACGAGGCCAATTCTCGATGCGTTGTGACCGGCAAGCTTCCAGTAGCTACTCCGATCAAGTTTTCCCGAATTATTGGACTCGGATCCAAAATTTCACCACTTTTTACGATTTTTCGATTCTGGTGATTTTCCCTAGGGGTAACCCTAGGGAAATCGGTAAAAATTCGTATGGTCCCGACGAGGCCAATTCTTGATGCGTTGTGACCGGCAAGCTTCCAGTAGCTACTCCGATCAAGTTTTCCCGAATTATTGGACTCGGATCCAAAATTTCACCACTTTTTACGATTTTTCGATTCTCCCTAGGGGTACCACTAGGGAAATCCGTAAAAATTCGTCAGGTCCCGACGAGGCCAATTCTTGATGCGTTGTGACCGGCAAGCTTCCAGTAGCTACTCCGATCAAGTTTTCCCGAATTATTGGACTCGGATCCAAAATTTCACCACTTTTTACGATTTTTCGATTCTCCCTAGGGGTACCCCTAGGGTAATCCGTAAAAATTCGTCAGGTCCCGACGAGGCCAATTCTCAATACGTTGTGACCGGCAAGCTTCCAGTAGCTACTCCGATCAAGTTTTCCCGAATTATTGGACTCGGATCAAAAATTTCACCACTTTTTACGATTTTTCGATTCTACCTAGGGGTACCCCTAGGGAAATCCGTAAAAATTCGTCAGGTCCCGACGAGGCCAATTCTCGATGCGTTGTGACCGGCAAGCTTCCAGTAGCAACTCCGATCAATTTTTCCCGAATTATTGGACTCGGATCCAAAATTTCACCACTTTTTACGATTTTTCGATTCTGGTGATTTTCCCTAGGGGTACCCCTAGGGAAATCCGTAAAAATTCGTCAGGTCCCGACGAGGCCAATTCTCGATGCGTTGTGACCGGCAAGCTTCCAGTAGCTACTCCGATCACGTTTTCCCGAATTATTGGACTCGGATCCAAAATTTTACGACTTTTTACGATTTTTCGATTCTCCCTATGGGTACCCCTAGTGAAATCCGTAAAAATTCGTCAGGTCCCGACGAGGCCAATTCTCGATACGTTGTGACCGGCAAGCTTCCAGTAGCTACTCCGATCAAGTTTTCCCGAATTATTGGACTCGGATCCAAAATTTCACCACTTTTTACGATTTTTCGATTCTCCCTATGGGTACCCCTAGGGAAATCCGTAAAAATTCGTCAGGTCCCGACGAGGCCAATTCTCGATTCGTTGTGACCGGTAAGCTTCCAGTAGCTACTCCGATCAAGTTTTCCCGAATTATTGGACTCGGATCCAAAATTTTACCACTTTTTACGATTTTTCGATTCTCCCTATGGGTACCCCTAGGGAAATCCGTAAAAATTCATCAGGTCCCGACGAGGCAAATTCTCGATGCGTTGTGACAAGCAAGCTTCCAGTAGCTACTCCGATCAAGTTTTCCCGAATTATTGGACTCGGATCCAAAATTTCACCACTTTTTACGATTTATCGATTCTCCTTAGGGGTACCCCTAGGAAAATCCGTAAAAATTCGTCAGGTCCCGACGAGGCCAATTCTCGATTCGTTGTGACCGGTAAGCTTCTAGTAGCTACTCCGATCAAGTTTTCCCGAATTATTGGACTCGGATCAAAAATTTTACCACTTTTTACGATTTTTCGATTATGGTGATTTTCCCTAGGGGTAACCCTAGGGAAATCCGTAAAAATTCGTCAGGTCCCGACGAGGCAAATTCTCGATGCGTTGTGACCGACAAGCTTCCAGTAGCTACTCCGATCAAGTTTTCCCGAATTATTGGACACGGATCCAAAATTTCACCACTTTTTACGATTTTTCGATTCTCCCTATGGGTACCCCTAGGGAAATCCGTAAAAATTCGTCAAGTCCCGACGAGGCCAATTCTCGATGCGTTGTGACCGGCAAGCTTCCAGTAGCTACTCCGATCAAGTTTTACCGAATTATTGGACTCGGATCCAAAATTTCACCAGTTTTTACGATTTATCGATTCTCCCTAGGGGTACCCCTAGGAAAATCCGTAAAAATTCGTCAGGTCCCGACGAGGCCAATTCTCGATTCGTTGTGACCGGTAAGCTTCCAGTAGCTACTCCGATCAAGTTTTCCCGAATTATTGGACTCGGATCCAAAATTTCACCACTTTTTACGATTTTTCGATTCTGGTGATTTTCCCTAGGGGTAACCCTAGGGAAATCCGTAAAAATTTGTCAGGTCCCGACGAGGCCAATTCTCGATGCGTTGTGACCGGCAAGCTTCCAGTAGCTACTCCGATCAAGTTTTCCCGAATTATTGGACTCGGATCCAAAATTTCACCACTTTTTACGATTTTTCGATTTTCCCTATGGGTACCCCTAGGGAAATCCCTAAAAATTCGTCAAGTCCCGACGAGGCCAATTCTCGATGCGTTGTGACCGGCAAGCTTCCAGTAGCTACTCCGATCAAGTTTTCCCAAATTATTGGACTCGGATCCAAAATTTCACCACTTTTTACGATTTATCGATACTCCCTAGGGGTACCCCTAGGAAAATCCGTAAAAATTTGTCAGGTCCCGACGAGGCCAATTCTCGATTCGTTGTGTCCGGTAAGCTTCCAGTAGCTACTCCGATCAAGTTTTCCCGAATTATTGGACTCGGATCCAAAATTTCACCATTTTTTACGATTTTTCGATTCTGGTGATTTTCCCTAGGGTAACCCTAGAAAAATCCGTAAAAATTCGTCAGGTCCCGACGAGGCCAATTCTCGATGCGTTGTGACCGGCAAGCTTCCAGTAGCTACTCCGATCAAGTTTTCCCGAATTATTGGACTCGGATCCAAAATTTTACCACTTTTTACGATTTTTCGATTCTCCCTATGGGCACCCCTAAGGAAATCCATAAAAATTCGTCAGGTCCCCGACGAGGCCAATTCTCGATGCGTTGTGACCGGCAAGCTTCCAGTAGCTACTCCGATCAAGTTTTCCCGAATTATTGGACTCGGATCAAAAATTTCACCACTTTTTACGATTTTTCGATTCTGGTGATTTTCCCTAGGGGTACCCCTAGGGAAATCCGTAAAAATTCGTCAGGTCCAGACGAGGCCAATTCTCGATGCGTTGTGACCGGCAAGCTTCCAGTAGCTACTCCGATCAAGTTTTCCCGAATTATTGGACTCGGATCCAAAATTTCACCACTTTTTACGATTTATCGATTCTCCCTAGGGGTACCCCTAGGAAAATCCGTAAAAATTCGTCAGGTCCCGACGAGGCCAATTCTCGATTCGTTGTGTCCGGTAAGCTTCCAGTAGCTACTCCGATCAAGTTTTCCCGAATTATTGGACTCGGATCCAAAATTTCACCATTTTTTACGATTTTTCGATTCTGGTGATTTTCCCTAGGGTAACCCTAGAAAAATCCGTAAAAATTCGTCAGGTCCCGACGAGGCCAATTCTCGATGCGTTGTGACCGGCAAACTTCCAGTAGCTACTCCGATCAAGTTTTCCCGAATTATTGGACTCGGATCCAAAATTTGACCACTTTTTACGATTTTTCGATTCTCCCTATGGGTACCCCTAAGGAAATCCATAAAAATTCGTCAGGTCCCGACGAGGCCAATTCTCGATGCGTTGTGACCGGCAAGCTTCCAGTAGCTACTCCGATCAAGTTTTCCCGAATTATTGGACTCGGATCAAAAATTTCACCACTTTTTACGATTTTTCGATTCTGGTGATTTTCCCTAGGGGTACCCCTAGGGAAATCCGTAAAAATTCGTCAGGTCCAGACGAGGCCAATTCTCGATGCGTTGTGACCGGCAAGCTTCCAGTAGCTACTCCGATCAAGTTTTCCCGAATTATTGGACTCGGATCCAAAATTTCACCACTTTTTACGATTTTTCGATTCTGGTGATTTTCCCTAGGGGTAACCCTAGGGAAATCCGTAAAAATTCGTATGGTCCCGACTAGGCCAATTCTTGATGCGTTGTGACCGGCAAGCTTCCAGTAGCTACTCCGATCAAGTTTTCCCGAATTATTGGACTCGGATCCAAAATTTCACCACTTTTTACGATTTTTCGATTCTCCCTAGGGGTACCCCTAGGGAAATCCGTAAAAATTCGTCAGGTCCCTACGAGGCCAATTCTTGATGCGTTGTGACCGGCAAGCTTCCAGTAGCTACTCCGATCAAGTTTTCCCGAATTATTGGACTCGGATCCAAAATTTCACCACTTTTTACGATTTTTCGATTCTCCCTAGGGGTACCCCTAGGGTAATCCGTAAAAATTCGTCAGGTCCCGACGAGGCCAATTCTCAATACGTTGCGACCGGCAAGCTTCCAGTAGCTACTCCGATCAAGTTTTCCCGAATTATTGGACTCGGATCAAAAATTTCACCACTTTTTACGATTTTTCGATTCTACCTAGGGGTACCCCTAGGGAAATCCGTAAAAATTCGTCAGGTCCCGACGAGGCCAATTCTCGATGCGTTGTGACCGGCAAGCTTCCAGTAGCAACTCCGATCAATTTTTCCCGAATTATTGGACTCGGATCCAAAATTTCACCACTTTTTATGATTTTTCGATTCTGGTGATTTTCCCTAGGGGTACCCCTAGGGAAATCCGTAAAAATTCATCAGGTCCCGACGAGGCCAATTCTCGATGCGTTGTGACCGGCAAGCTTCCAGTAGCTACTCCGATCAAGTTTTCCCGAATTATTGGACTCGGATCCAAAATTTTACGACTTTTTACGATTTTTCGATTCTACCTATGGGTACCCCTAGTGAAATCCGTAAAAATTCGTCAGGTCCCGACGAGGCCAATTCTCGATGCGTTGTGACCGGCAAGCTTCCAGTAGCTACTCCGATCAAGTTTTCCCGAATTATTGGACTCGGATCAAAAATTTCACCACTTTTTACGATTTTTCGATTCTCCCTATGGGTACCCCTAGGGAAATCCGTAAAAATTCGTCAGGTCCCGACGAGGCCAATTCTCGATTCGTTGTGACCGGTAAGCTTCCAGTAGCTACTCCGATCAAGTTTTCCCGAATTATTGGACTCGGATCCAAAATTTTACCACTTTTTACGATTTTTCGATTCTCCCTATGGGTACCCCTAGGGAAATCCGTAAAAATTCGTCAGGTCCCGACGAGGCAAATTCTCGATGCGTTGTGACCGGCAAGCTTCCAGTAGCTACTCCGATCAAGTTTTCCCGAATTATTGGACTCGGATCCAAAATTTCACCACTTTTTACGATTTATCGATTCTCCTAAGGGGTACCCCTAGGAAAATCCGTAAAAATTCGTCAGGTCCCGACGAGGCCAATTCTCGATTCGTTGTGACCGGTAAGCTTCTAGTAGCTACTCCGATCAAGTTTTCCCGAATTATTGGACTCGGATCCAAAATTTCACCACTTTTTACGATTTTTCGATTATGGTGATTTTCCCTAGGGGTAACCCTAGGGAAATCCGTAAAAATTCGTCAGGTCCCGACGAGGCCAATTCTCGATGCGTTGTGACCGGCAAGCTTCCAGTAGCTACTCCGATCAAGTTTTCCCGAATTATTGGACACGGATCCAAAATTTCACCACTTTTTACGATTTTTCCATTCTCCCTATGGGTACCCCTAGGGAAATTCGTAAAAATTCGTCAAGTCCCGACGAGGCCAATTCTCGATGCGTTGTGACCGGCAAGCTTCCAGTAGCTACTCCGATCAAGTTTTACCGAATTATTGGACTCGGATCCAAAATTTCACCAGTTTTTACGATTTATCGATTCTCCCTAGGGGTACCCCTAGGAAAATCCGTAAAAATTCGTCAGGTCCCGACGAGGCCAATTCTCGATTCGTTGTGACCGGTAAGCTTCCAGTAGCTACTCCGATCAAGTTTTTCCGAATTATTGGACTCGGATCCAAAATTTCACCACTTTTTACGATTTTTCGATTCTGGTGATTTTCCCTAGGGGTAACCCTAGGGAAATCCGTAAAAATTCGTCAGGTCCCGACGAGGCCAATTCTCGATGCGTTGTGACCGGCAAGCTTCCAGTAGCTACTCCGATCAAGTTTTCCCGAATTATTGGACTCGGATCCAAAATTTCACCACTTTTTACGATTTTTCGATTTTCCCTATGGGTACCCCTAGGGAAATCCCTAAAAATTCGTCAGGTCCCGACGAGGCCAATTCTCAATGCGTTGTGACCGGCAAGCTTCCAGTAGCTACTCCGATCAAGTTTTCCCGAATTATTGGACTCGGATCCAAAATTTCACCACTTTTTACGATTTTTCGATTCTACCTAGGGGTACCCCTAGGGAAATCCGTAAAAATTCGTCAGGTCCCGACGAGGCCAATTCTCGATGCGTTGTGACCGGCAAGCTTCCAGTAGCAACTCCGATCAATTTTTCCCGAATTATTGGACTCGGATCCAAAATTTCACCACTTTTTACGATTTTTCGATTCTGGTGATTTTCCCTAGGGGTACCCCTAGGGAAATCCGTAAAAATTCGTCAGGTCCCGACGAGGCCAATTCTCGATGCGTTGTGACCGGCAAGCTTCCAGTAGCTACTCCGATCAAGTTTTCCCGAATTATTGGACTCGGATCCAAAATTTTACGACTTTTTACGATTTTTCGATTCTCCTTATGGGTACCCCTAGTGAAATCCGTAAAAATTCGTCAGGTCCCGACGAGGCCAATTCTCGATGCGTTGTGACCGGCAAGCTTCCAGTAGCTACTCCGATCAAGTTTTCCCGAATTATTGGACTCGGATCCAAAATTTCACCACTTTTTACGATTTTTCGATTCTCCCTATGGGTACCCCTAGGGAAATCCGTAAAAATTCGTCAGGTCCCGACGAGGCCAATTCTCAATTCGTTGTGACCGGTAAGCTTCCAGTAGCTACTCCGAGAAAGTTTTCCCGAATTATTGGACTCGGATCCAAAATTTCACCACTTTTTACGATTTTTCGATTCTGGTGATTTTCCCTAGGGGTAACCCTAGGTAAATCCGTAAAAATTCGTCAGGTCCCGACGAGGCCAATTCTCGATGCGTTGTGACCGGCAAGCTTCCAGTAGCTACTCCGATCAAGTTTTCCCGAATTATTGGACTCGGTTCCAAAATTTCACCACTTTTTACGATTTTTCGATTCTGGTGATTTTCCCTAGGGGTACCCCTAGGGAAATCCGTAAAAATTCGTCAGGTCCCGACGAGGCAAATTCTCGATGCGTTGTGACCGGCAAGCTTCCAGTAGCAACTCCGATCAAGTTTTCCCGAATTATTGGACTCGGATCCAAAATTTCACCACTTTTTACGATTTTTCGATTCTGGTGATTTTCCCTAGGGGTACCCCTAGGGAAATCCGTAAAAATTCGTCAGGTCCCGACGAGGCCAATTCTCGATGCGTTGTGACCGGCAAGCTTCCAGTAGATACTCCGATCAAGTTTTCCCGAATTATTGGACTCGGATCCAAAATTTTACGACTTTTTACGATTTTTCGATTCTCCCTATGGGTACCCCTAGTGAAATCCGTAAAAATTCGTCAGGTCCCGACGAGGCCAATTCTCGATGCGTTGTGACCGGCAAGCTTCCAGTAGCTACTCCGATCAAGTTTTCCCGAATTATTGGACTCGGATCCAAAATTTCACCATTTTTTACGATTTTTCGATTCTGGTGATTTTCCCTAGGGGTAACCCTAGGGAAATCCGTAAAAATTCGTCAGGTCCCGACGAGGCCAATTCTCGATGCGTTGTGACCGGCAAGCTTCCAGTAGCTACTCCGATCAAGTTTTCCCAAATTATTGGACTCGGATCTAAAATTTTATCACTTTTTACGATTTTTCGATTCTCCCTATGGGTACCCCTAGGGAAATCAGTAAAAATTCGACAGGTCCCGACGAGGCAAATTCTCGATGCGTTGTGACCGGCAAGCTTCCAGTAGCTACTCCGATCAAGTTTTCCCGAATTAGTGGACTCGGATCAAAAATTTCACCACTTTTTACGATTTATCGATTCTCCTTAGGGGTACCCCTAGGAAAATCCGTAAAAATTCGTCAGGTCCCGACGAGGCCAATTCTCGATTCGTTGTGACCGGTAAGCTTCCAGTAGCTACTCCGATCAAGTTTTCCCGAATTATTGGCCTCGGATCCAAAATTTCACCACTTTTTACGATTTTTCGATTATGGTGATTTTCCCTAGGGGTAACCCTAGGGAAATCCGTAAAAATTTGTCAGGTCCCGACGAGGCCAATTCTCGATGCGTTGTGACCGGCAAGCTTCCAGTAGCTACTCCGATCAAGTTTTCCCGTATTATTGGACACGGATCCAAAATTTCACCACTTTTTACGATTTTTCGATTCTCCCTATGGGTACCCCTAGGGAAATCCGTAAAAATTCGTCAGGTCCCGACGAGGCCAATTCTCGATGCGTTGTGACCGGCAAGCTTCCAGTAGCTACTCCGATCAAGTTTTACCGAATTATTGGACTCGGATCCAAAATTTCACCACTTTTTACGATTTATCGATTCTCCCTAGGGGTACCCCTAGGAAAATCCGTAAAAATTCGTCAGGTCCCGACGAGGCCAATTCTCGATTCGTTGTGACCGGTAAGCTTCCAGTAGCTACTCCGATCAAGTTTTCCCGAATTATTGGACTCGGATCAAAAATTTCACCACTTTTTACGATTTTTCGATTCTGGTGATTTTCCCTAGGGGTAACCCTAGGGAAATCCGTAAAAATTCGTCAGGTCCCGACGAGGCCAATTCTCGATGCGTTGTGACCGGCAAGCTTCCAGTAGCTACTCCGATCAAGTTTTCCCGAATTATTGGACTCGGATCCAAAATTTCACCACTTTTTACGATTTTTCGATTTTCCCTATGGGTACCCCTAGGAAAATTCGTAAAAATTCGTCAGGTCCCGACGAGGCCAATTCTCGATGCGTTGTGACCGGCAAGCTTCCAGTAGCTACTCCGATCAAGTTTTCCCGAATTATTGGACTCGGATCCAAAATTTCACCACTTTTTACGATTTATCGATTCTCCCTAGGGGTAACCCTAGGAAAATCCGTAAAAATTCGTCAGGTCCCGACGAGGCCAATTATCGATTCGTTGTGTCCGGTAAGCTTCCAGTAGCTACTCCGATCAAGTTTTCCCGAATTATTGGACTCGGATCCAAAATTTCACCACTTTTTACGATTTTTCGATTCTGGTGATTTTCCCTAGGGGTAACCCTAGGAAAATCCGTAAAAATTCGTCAGGTCCCGACGAGGCCAATTCTCGATGCGTTGTGACCGGCAAGCTTCCAGTAGCTACTCCGATCAAGTTTTCCCGAATTATTGGACTCGGATCCAAAATTTCACCACTTTTTACGATTTTTCGATTCTCCCTATGGGTACCCCTAGGGAAATCCGTAAAAATTCGTCAGGTCCCGACGAGGCCAATTCTCGATGCGTTGTGACCGGCAAGCTTCCAGTAGCTGCTCCGATTAAGTTTTCCCGAATTATTGGACTCGGATCCAAAATTTCACCACTTTTTACGATTTTTCGATTCTCCCTATGGGTTCCCCTAGGGAAATCCGTAAAAATTCGTCAGGTCCCGACGAGGCCAATTCTCGATGCGTTGTGACCGGCAAGCTTCCAGTAGCTACTCCGATCAAGTTTTCCCGAATTATTGGACTCGGATCCAAAATTTTACGACTTTTTACGATTTTTCGATTCTCCCTATGGGTACCCCTAGTGAAATCCGTAAAAATTCGTCATGTCCCGACGAGGCCAATTCTCGATGCGTTGTGACCAGCAAGCTTCCAGTAGCTACTCCGATCAAGTTTTCCCGAATTATTGGACTCGGATCCAAAATTTCACCACTTTTTACGATTTTTCGATTCTGGTGATTTTCCCTAGGGGTAACCCTAGGGAAATCCGTAAAAATTCGTCAGGTCCCGACGAGGCCAATTCTCGATGCGTTGTGACCGGCAAGCTTCCAGTAGCTACTCCGATCAAGTTTTCCCGAATTATTGGACTCGGATCCAAAATTTTACCACTTTTTACGATTTTTCGATTCTCCCTATGGGTACCCCTAAGGAAATCCGTAAAAATTCGTCAGGTCCCGACGAGGCAAATTCTCGATGCGTTGTGACCGGCAAGCTTCCAGTAGCTACTCCGATCAAGTTTTCCCGAATTATTGGACTCGGATCCAAAATTTTACGACTTTTTACGATTTTTCGATTCTCCCTATGGGTACCCCTAGTGAAATCCGTAAAAATTCGTCATGTCCCGACGAGGCCAATTCTCGATGCGTTGTGACCAGCAAGCTTCCAGTAGCTACTCCGATCAAGTTTTCCCGAATTATTGGACTCGGATCCAAAATTTCACCACTTTTTACGATTTTTCGATTCTGGTGATTTTCCCTAGGGGTAACCCTAGGGAAATCCGTAAAAATTCGTCAGGTCCCGACGAGGCCAATTCTCGATGCGTTGTGACCGGCAAGCTTCCAGTAGCTACTCCGATCAAGTTTTCCCGAATTATTGGACTCGGATCCAAAATTTTACCACTTTTTACGATTTTTCGATTCTCCCTATGGGTACCCCTAAGGAAATCCGTAAAAATTCGTCAGGTCCCGACGAGGCAAATTATCGATTCGTTGTGTCCGGTAAGCTTCCAGTAGCTACTCCGATCAAGTTTTCCCGAATTATTGGACTCGGATCCAAAATTTCACCACTTTTTACGATTTTTCGATTCTGGTGATTTTCCCTAGGGGTAACCCTAGGAAAATCCGTAAAAATTCGTCAGGTCCCGACGAGGCCAATTCTCGATGCGTTGTGACCGGCAAGCTTCCAGTAGCTACTCCGATCAAGTTTTCCCGAATTATTGGACTCGGATCCAAAATTTCACCACTTTTTACGATTTTTCGATTCTCCCTATGGGTAACCCTAGGGAAATCCGTAAAAATTCGTCAGGTCCCGACGAGGCCAATTCTCGATGCGTTGTGACCGGCAAGCTTCCAGTAGCTGCTCCGATCATGTTTTCCCGAATTATTGGACTCGGATCCAAAATTTCACCACTTTTTACGATTTATCGATTCTCCCTAGGAGTACCCCTAGGAAAATCCGTAAAAATTCGTCAGGTCCCGACGAGGCCAATTCTCGATTCGTTGTGTCCGGTAAGCTTCCAGTAGCTACTCCGATCAAGTTTTCCCGAATTATTGGACTCGGATCCAAAATTTCACCACTTTTTACGATTTTTCGATTCTGGTGATTTTTCCTAGGGGTAACCCTAGGGAAATCCGTAAAAATTCGTCAGGTCCCGACGAGGCCAATTCTCGATGCGTTGTGACCGGCAAGCTTCCAGTAGCTACTCCGATCAAGTTTTCCCGAATTATTGGACTCGGATCCAAAATTTCACCACTTTTTCCAATTTTTCGATTCTCCCTATAGGTACCCCTAGGGAAATCCATAAAAATTCGTCAGGTCCCGACGAGGCCAATTCTCGATGCGTTGTGACCGGCAAGCTTCCAGTAGCTACTCCGATCAAGTTTTCCCGAATTATTGGACTCGGATCCAAAATTTCACCACTTTTTAAGATTTTTCGATTCTGGTGATTTTCCCTAGGGGTAACCCTAGGGAAATCCGTAAAAATTCGTATGGTCCCGACGAGGCCAATTCTCGATGCGTTGTGACCGGCAAGCTTCCAGTAGCTACTCCGATCAAGTTTTCCCGAATTATTGGACTCGGATCCAAAATTTCATCACTTTTTACGATTTTTCGATTCTGGTGATTTTCCCTAGGGGTAACCCTAGGGAAATCCGTAAAAATTCGTATGGTCCCGACGAGGCCAATTCTCGTTGCGTTGTGACCGGTAAGCTTCCAGTAGCTACTCCGATCAAGTTTTCCCGAATTATTGGACTCGGATCCAAAATTTCATCACTTTTTACGATTTTTCGATTCTGGTGATTTTCCCTAGGGGTAACCCTAGGGAAATCCGTAAAAATTCGTATGGTCCCGACGAGGCCAATTCTCGATGCGTTGTGACCGGCAAGCTTCCAGTAGCTACTCCGATCAAGTTTTCCCGAATTATTGGACTCGGATCAAAAATTTCACCACTTTTTACGATTTTTCGATTCTCCCTAGGGGCACCCCTAGGGAAATCCGTAAAAATTCGTCAGGTCTCGACGAGGCCAATTCTTGATGCGTTGTGACCGGCAAGCTTCCAGTAGCTACTCCGATCAAGTTTTCCAGAATTATTGGACTCGGATCCAAAATTTCACCACTTTTTACGATTTATCGATTCTCCCTAGGGGTACCCCTAGGGAAATCCGTAAAAATTCGTCAGGTCCCGACGAGGCCAATTCTCGATGCGTTGTGACCGGCAAGCTTCCAGTAGCTACTCCGATCAAGTTTTCCCGAATTATTGGACTCGGATCCAAAATTTCACCACTTTTTACGATTTTTCGATTCTCCCTAGGGGTACCCCTAGGGAAATCCGTAAAAATTCGTCAGGTCCCGACGAGGCCAATTCTCGATTCGTTGTGACCGGCAAGCTTCCAGTAGCTACTCCGATCAAGTTTTCCCGAATTATTGGACTCGGATCCAAAATTTCACCACTTTTTACGATTTTTCGATTCTCCCTAGGGGTACCCCTAGGGAAATCCGTAAAAATTCGTCAGGTCCCGACGAGGCCAATTCTCGATGCGTTGTGACCGGTAAGCTTCCAGTAGCTACTCCGATCAAGTTTTCCCGAATTATTGGACTAGGATCCTAAATTTCACCACCTTTTACGATTTTTCGATTCTGGTGATTTTCCCTAGGGGTAACCCTAGGGAAATCCGTAAAAATTCGTCAGGTCCCGACGAGGCCAATTCTCGATACGTTGTGACCGGCAAGCTTCCAGTAGCTACTCCGATCAAGTTTTCCCGAATTATTGGACTCGGATCCAAAATTTCACCACTTTTTACGATTTTTCGATTCTCCCTATGGGTACCCCTAGGGAAATCCGTAAAAATTCGTCAGGTCCCGACGAGGCCAATTCTCGATGCGTTGTGACCGGCAAGCTTCCAGTAGCTACTCCGATCAAGTTTTCCCGAATTATTGGACTCGGATCCAAAATTTCACCACTTTTTACGATTTTTCGATTCTCCCTAGGGGTACCCCTAGGGAAATCCGTAAAAATTCGTCAGGTCCCGCCGATGCCAATTCTCGATGCGTTGTGACTGGCAAGCTTCCATTAGCTACTCAGATCAAGTTTTCCCGAATTATTGGACTCGGATACAAAATTTCACCACTTTTTACGATTTTTCGATTCTGGTGATTTTCCCTAGGGGTACCCCTAAGAAAATCCTTAAAAATTTGTCAGGTCCCGACGAGGCCAATTCTCGATGTGTTGTGACCGGCAAGCTTCCAGTAGCTACTCCGATCAAGTTTTCCCGAATTATTGGACTCGGATCCAAAATTTCACCACTTTTTACGATTTTTCGATTCTCCCTAGGGGTACCCCTAGGGAAATCCGTAAAAATTCGTCAGGTCCCGACGAGGCCATTTCTTGATGCGTTGTGACTGGCAAGCTTCCAGTAGCTACTCCGATCAAGTTTTCCCGAATTATTGGACTCGGATCCAAAATTTCACCACTTTTTACGATTTTTCGATTCTGGTGATTTTCCCTAGGGGTACCCCTAGGGAAATCCGTAAAAATTCGTCAGGTCCCGACGAGGCCAATTCTCGATGCGTTGTGACAGGTAATCTTCCAGTAGCTACTCCGATCAAGTTTTCCCGAATTATTGGACTAGGATCCTAAATTTCACCACCTTTTACGATTTTTCGATTCTTGTGATTTTACCTAGGGGTAACCCTAGGGAAATCCGTAAAAATTCGTCAGGTCCCGACGAGGCCAATTCTCGATACGTTGTGACCGGCAAGCTTCCAGTAGCTACTCCGATCAAGTTTTCCCGAATTATTGGACTCGGATCCAAAATTTCACCACTTTTTACGATTTTTCGATTCTCCCTATGGGTACCCCTAGGGAAATCCGTAAAAATTCGTCAGGTCCCGACGAGGCCAATTCTCGATGCGTTGTGACCGGCAAGCTTCCAGTAGCTACTCCGATCAAGTTTTCCCGAATTATTGGACTCGGATCCAAAATTTCACCACTTTTTACGATTTTTCGATTCTCCCTAGGGGTACCCCTAGGGAAATCCGTAAAAATTCGTCAGGTCCCGCCGATGCCAATTCTCGATGCGTTGTGACTGGCAAGCTTCCATTAGCTACTCAGATCAAGTTTTCCCGAATTATTGGACTCGGATACAAAATTTCACCACTTTTTACGATTTTTCGATTCTGGTGATTTTCCCTAGGGGTACCCCTAAGAAAATCCTTAAAAATTTGTCAGGTCCCGACGAGGCCAATTCTCGATGCGTTGTGACCGGCAAGCTTCCAGTAGCTACTCCGATCAAGTTTTCCCGAATTATTGGACTCGGATCCAAAATTTCACCACTTTTTACGATTTTTCGATTCTCCCTAGGGGTACCCCTAGGGAAATCCGTAAAAATTCGTCAGGTCCCGCCGAGGCCAATTCTCGATGCGTTGTGACTGGCAAGCTTCCATTAGCTACTCAGATCAAGTTTTCCCGAATTATTGGACTCGGATACAAAATTTCACCACTTTTTACGATTTTTCGATTCTGGTGATTTTCCCTAGGGGTACCCCTAGGGAAATCCGTAAAAATTCATCAGGTCCCGACGAGGCCATTTCTTGATGCGTTGTGACCGGCAATCTTCCAGTAGCTACTCCGATCAAGTTTTCCCGAATTATTGGACTCGGATCCAAAATTTCACCACTTTTTATGATTTTTCGATTCTTGTGATTTTACCTAGGGGTACCCCTAGGGAAATCCGTAAAAATTCGTCAGGTCCCGACGAGGCCAATTCTTGATGCGTTGTGACCGGCAAGCTTCCAGTAGCTACTCCGATCAAGTTTTCCCGAATTATTGGACTCGGATCCAAAATTTCACCACTTTTTACGATTTTTCGATTCTGGTGATTTTCCCTAGGGGTACCCCTAGGGAAATCCGTAAAAATTCGTCAGGTCTCGACGAGACCAATTCTAGATGCGTTGTGACCGGCAAGCTTCCTGTAGCTACTCCGATCAAGTTTTCCCGAATTATTGGACTCGGATCCAAAATTTCACCACTTTTTACGATTTTTCGATTCTCCCTAGGGGTACCCCTAGGGAAATCCGTAAAAATTCGTCAGGTCCCGACGAGGCCAATTCTCGATGCGTTGTGACTGGCAAGCTTCCATTAGCTACTCAGATCAAGTTTTCCCGAATTATTGGACTCGGATACAAAATTTCACCACTTTTTACGATTTTTCGATTCTGGTGATTTTCCTTAGGGGTACCCCTAGGAAAATCCTTAAAAATTCGTCAGGTCCCGACGAGGCCAATTCTCGATGCGTTGTGACCGGCAAGTTTCCAGTAGCTTCTCCGATCAAGTTTTCCCGAATTATTGGATTCGGATCAAAAATTTCACCACTTTTTATGATTTTTCGATTCTGGTGATTTTCCCTAGGGGTACCCCTAGGGAAATCCGTAAAAATTCGTCAGGTCCCGACGAGGCCAATTCTCGATGCGTTGTGACCGGCAAGCTTCCAGTAGCTACTCCGATCAAGTTTTCCCGAATTATTGGACTCGGATCAAAAATTTCACCACTTTTTACGATTTTTTGATTCTCCCTAGGGGTACCCCTAGGGAAATCCGTAAAAATTCATCAGGTCCCGACGAGGCCAATTATCGATGCGTTGTGACCGGCAAGCTTCCAGTAGCTACTCCGATCAAGTTTTCCCGAATTATTTGACTCTGATCCAAAATTTCACCACTTTTTACGATTTTTCGATTCTGGTGATTTTCCCTAGGGGTACCCCTAGGGAAATCCGTAAAAATTCGTCAGGTCCCGACGAGGCCAATTCTCGATGCGTTGTGACCGGCAAGCTTCCAGTAGCTACTCCGATCAAGTTTTCCCGAATTATTGGACTCGGATCCAAAATTTCACCACTTTTTACGATTTTTGGATTATGGTGATTTTCCCTAGGGGCACCCCTAGGAAAATCCGTAAAAATTCGTCAGGTCCCGACGAGACCAATTCTTGATGCGTTGTGACCGGCAAGCTTCCAGTAGCTACTCCGATCAAGTTTTCCCGAATTATTGGACTCGGATCCAAAATTTCACCACTTTTTACGATTTTTCGATTCTCCCTAGGGGTACCCCTAGGGAAATCCGTAAAAATTCGTCAGGTCCCGTCAAGGCCAATTCTCGATGCGTTGTGACTGGCAAGCTTCCATTAGCTACTCAGATCAAGTTTTCCCGAATTATTGGACTCGCATACAAAATTTCACCACTTTTTACGATTTTTTGATTCTGGTGATTTTCCCTAGGGGTACCCCTAGGGAAATCCGTAAAAATTCGTCAGGTCCCGACGAGGCCAATTCTCGATGCGTTGTGACCGGCAAGCTTCCAGTAGCTACTCCGATCATGTTTTCCCGAATTATTGGACTCGGATCAAAAATTTCACCACTTTTTACGATTTTTCGATTCTGGTGATTTTTCCTAGGGGTACCCCTAGGGAAATCCGTAAAAATTCGTCAGGTCCCGACGAGGCCAATTCTCGATGCGTTGTGACCGGCAAGCTTCCAGTAGCTACTCCGATCAAGTTTTCCCGAATTATTGGACTCGGATCCAAAATTTCACCACTTTTTACGATTTTTTGATTCTGGTGATTTTTCCTAGGGGTACCCCTAGGGAAATCCGTAAAAATTCGTCAGGTCCCGACGAGGCCAATTCTCGATGCGTTGTGACCGGCAAGCTTCCAGTAGCTACTCCGATCATGTTTTCCCGAATTATTGGACTCGGATCAAAAATTTCACCACTTTTTACGATTTTTCGATTCTGG
This sequence comes from Excoecaria cochinchinensis, assembly GCA_947683425.1. NCBI lineage: Eukaryota > Viridiplantae > Streptophyta > Magnoliopsida > Malpighiales > Euphorbiaceae > Excoecaria > Excoecaria cochinchinensis. Next base: position 76,350 of record CANTUQ010000320.1, read on the forward strand.
TGATTTTTCCTAGGGGTACCCCTAGGGAAATCCGTAAAAATTCGTCAGGTCCCGACGAGGCCAATTCTCGATGCGTTGTGACCGGCTAGCTTCCAGTAGCTACTCCGATCAAGTTTTCCTGAATTATTGGACTCGGATCCAAAATTTCACCACTTTTTACGATTTTTTGATTCTGGTAATTTTCCCTAGGGGTACCCCTAGGGAAATCCGTAAAAATTCGTCAGGTCCCGACGAGGCCAATTCTCGATGCGTTGTGACCGGCAAGCTTCCAGTAGCTACTCCGATCAAGTTTTCCCGAATTATTGGACTCGGATCCAAAATTTTACCACTTTTTACGATTTTTTGATTCTGGTGATTTTCCCTAGGGGTACCCCTAGGGAAATCCGTAAAATTTCGTCAGGTCCCGACTAGACCAATTCTTGATGCGTTGTGACCGGCAAGCTTCCAGTAGCTACTCCGATCAAGTTTTCCCGATTATTGGACTCGGATCCAAAATTTCACCACTTTTTACGATTTTTCGATTCTAGTGATTTTCGCTAGGGGTAACCCTAGGGAAATCTGTAAAAATTCGTCAGGTCCTGACGAGGCCAATTCTCGATGCGTTGTGACCGGCAAGCTTCCAGTAGCTACTACGATCAAGTTTTCCCGAATTTTTGGACTCGGATCCAAAATTTTACCACTTTTTACGATTTTTCGATTCTAGTGATTTTCCCTAGGGGTACCCCTAGGGAAATCCGTAAAAATTCGTCAGGTCCCGACGAGGCCAATTCTCGATGCGTTGTGACCGGCAAGCTTCCAGTAGCTACTCCGATCAAATTTTCCCGAATTATTGGACTCGGATCCAAAATTTCACCACTTTTTACGATTTTTCGATTCTGGTGATTTTCCCTAGGGGTACCCCTAGGGAAATCTGTAAAAATTCGTCAGGTCCCGACGATGCCAATTCTTAATGCGTTGTGACCGGCAAGTTTCTAGTAGCTACTCCGATCAAGTTTTCCCGAATTATTGGACTCGGATCCAAAATTTCATCACTTTTTACGATTTTTCGATTTTTCCTAGGGGTACCCATAGGGAAATCCGTAAAAATTCATCAGGTCTCGACGAGGCCAATTCTCGATGCGTTGTGACCGGCAAGCTTCCAGTAGTTACTCCGATCAAGTTTTCCCAAATTATTGGTCTCGGATCAGAAATTTCACCACTTTTTACGATTTTTCGATTCTGGTGATTTTCCCTAGGGGTACCCCTAGGGAAATCCGTAAAAATTCGTCAGGTCCCTACGAGGCCAATTCTCGTTGCGTTGTGACCGGCAAGCTTCCATTAGCTACTCCGATAAATTTTTCCCCAATTATTGGACTCGGATCCAAAATTTCACCACTTTTTACGATTTTTCGATTCTCCCTAGGGGTACCCCTAGGGAAATCCGTAAAAATTCGTCAGGTCCCGCCGAGGCCAATTCTCGATGCGTTGTGACCGGCAAGCTTCCAGTAGCTACTCTGATCAAGTTTTCCCGAATTATTGGACTAGGATCCAAAATTTCACCACTTTTGACGATTTTTCGATTCTGGTGATTTTCCCTAGGGGTAACCCTAGGGAAATCCGTAAAAATTCGTCAGATCCCGACGAGGCCAATTCTCGATGCGTTGAGACCGGCAAGCTTCCAGTAGCTACTCCGATCAAGTTTTCCCGAATTATTGGACTCGGATCCAAAATTTCACCACTTTTTACGATTTTTCGATTCTCCCTATGGGTACACCTAGGGAAATCCGTAAAAATTCGTCAGGTCCCGACGAGGACAATTCTTGATGCGTTGTGACCGGCAAGCTTCCAGTAGCTACTCCGATCAAGTTTTCCCGAATTATTGGACTCGGATCCAAAATTTCACCACTTTTTACGATTTTTCGATTCTGGTGATTTTCCCTAGGGGTAAACCTAGGGAAATCCGTAAAAATTCGTCAGGTCCCGACGAGGCCAATTCTCGATGCGTTGTGACCGGCAAGCTTCCAGTAGCTACTCCGATAAAGTTTTCCCGAATTATTGGACTCGGATCCAAAATTTCACCACTTTTTACGATTTTTCGATTCTGGTGATTTTTCCTAGGGGTATCCTTAGGGAAATCCGTAAAAATTCGTCAGGTCCCGACGAGGCCAATTCTCGATGCGTTGTGACCGGCAAGCTTCCAGTAGCTACTCCGATCAAGTTTTCCCGAATTATTGGACTCGGATCCAAAATTTCACCACTTTTTACGATTTTTCGATTCTAGTGATTTTCCCTAGGGGTACCCCTAGGGAAATCCGTAAAAATTCGTCAGGTCCCGACGAGGCCAATTCTCGATGCGTTATGACTGGAAAGCTTCCAGTAGCTACTCCGATCAAGTTTTCCCGAATTATTGGACTCGGATACAAAATCTCACCACTTTTTACGATTTTTCGATTCTGGTGATTTTCCCTAGGGCTACCCCTAGGGAAATCCTTAAAAATTCGTCAGGTCCCGACGAGGCCAGTTCTCGATGCGTTGTGACTGGCAAGCTTCCAGTAGCTACTCCGATCAAGTTTTCCCGAATTATTGGACTCGGATACAAAATCTCACCACTTTTTACGATTTTTCGATTCTGGTGATTTTCCCTAGGGGTAACCCTAGGGAAATCCGTAAAAATTCGTCAGGTCCCGACGAGGCCAATTCTCGTTGCGTTGTGACCGGCAAGCTTCCAGTAGCTACTCCGATAAAGTTTTCCCGAATTATTGGACTCGGATCAAAAATTTCACCACTTTTTACGATTTTTCGATTCTGGTGATTTTCCCTAGGGGTACCCCTAGGAAAATCCGTAAAAATTCGTCAGGTCCCGACGAGACCAATTCTTGATGCGTTGTGACCGGCAAGCTTCCAGTAGCTACTCCGATCAAGTTTTCCCGAATTATTGGACTCGGATCCAAAATTTCACCACTTTTTACGATTTTTCGATTCTGGTGATTTTCCCTAGGGGTCCCCCTGGGGAATTCCGTAAAAATTTGTCAGGTCCCGACGAGGCCAATTCTCGTTGCGTTGTGACCGGCAAGCTTCCAGTAGCTACTCCGATCAAGTTTTCCCGAATTATTGGACTCGGATCCAAAATTTCATCACTTTTTACGATTTTTCGATTCTGGTGATTTTTCCTAGGGGTATCCTTAGGGAAATCCGTAAAAATTCGTCAGGTCCCGTAGAGGCCAATTCACGATGCGTTGTGACCGGCAAGCTTCCAGTAGCTACTCCGATCAAGTTTTCCCGAATTATTGGACTCGGATCCAAAATTTCACCACTTTTTACGATTTTTCGATTCTAGTGATTTTCCCTAGGGGTACCCCTAGGGAAATCCGTAAAAATTCGTCAGGTCCCGACGAGGCCAATTCTCGATTCGTTGTGACTGGCAAGCTTCCAGTAGCTACTCCGATCAAGTTTTCCCGAATTATTGGACTCGGATACAAAATCTCACCACTTTTTACGATTTTTCGATTCTGGTGATTTTCCCTAGGGCTACCCCTAGGGAAATCCTTAAAAATTCGTCAGGTCCCGACGAGGCCAGTTCTCGATGCGTTGTGACTGGCAAGCTTCCAGTAGCTACTCCGATCAAGTTTTCCCGAATTATTGGACTCGGATACAAAATCTCACCACTTTTTACGATTTTTCGATTCTGGTGATTTTCCCTAGGGGTAACCCTAGGGAAATCCGTAAAAATTCGTCAGGTCCCGACGAGGCCAATTCTCGTTGCGTTGTGACCGGCAAGCTTCCAGTAGCTACTCCGATAAAGTTTTCCCGAATTATTGGACTCGGATCAAAAATTTCACCACTTTTTACGATTTTTCGATTCTGGTGATTTTCCCTAGGGGTACCCCTAGGAAAATCCGTAAAAATTCGTCAGGTCCCGACGAGACCAATTCTTGATGCGTTGTGACCGGCAAGCTTCCAGTAGCTACTCCGATCAAGTTTTCCCGAATTATTGGACTCGGATCCAAAATTTCACCACTTTTTACGATTTTTCGATTCTGGTGATTTTCCCTAGGGGTCCCCCTGGGGAATTCCGTAAAAATTTGTCAGGTCCCGACGAGGCCAATTCTCGTTGCGTTGTGACCGGCAAGCTTCCAGTAGCTACTCCGATCAAGTTTTCCCGAATTATTGGACTCGGATCCAAAATTTCATCACTTTTTACGATTTTTCGATTCTGGTGATTTTTCCTAGGGGTATCCTTAGGGAAATCCGTAAAAATTCGTCAGGTCCCGTAGAGGCCAATTCACGATGCGTTGTGACCGGCAAGCTTCCAGTAGCTACTCCGATCAAGTTTTCCCGAATTATTGGACTCGGATCCAAAATTTCACCACTTTTTACGATTTTTCGATTCTAGTGATTTTCCCTAGGGGTACCCCTAGGGAAATCCGTAAAAATTCGTCAGGTCCCGACGAGGCCAATTCTCGATTCGTTATGACTGGCAAGCTTCCAGTAGCTACTCCGATCAAGTTTTCCCGAATTATTGGACTCGGATACAAAATCTCACCACTTTTTACGATTTTTCGATTCTGGTAATTTTCCCTAGGGGTACCCCTAGGGAAATCCTTAAAAATTCGTCAGGTCCCGACGAGGCCAATTCTCGATGCGTTGTGACCGGCAAGCTTCCAGAAACTTCTCCGATCAAGTTTTCCCGAATTATTGGACTCGGATCCAAAATTTCACCACTTTTTACGATTTTTCGATTCTGGTGATTTTTCCTAGGGGTATCCCTAGGGAAATCCGTAAAAATTCGTCAGGTCCCGTAGAGGCCAATTCTCGATGCGTTGTGACCGGCAAGCTTCCAGTAGCTACTCCGATCAAGTTTTCCCGAATTATTGGACTCGGATCAAAAATTTCACCACTTTTTACGATTTTTCGATTATCCCTAGGGGTACCCCTAGGAAAATCCGTAAAAATTCATCAGGTCCCGACAAGGCCAATTCTCGATGCGTTGTGACCAGCAAGCTTCCAGTAGCTACTCCGATCAAGTTTTCCCGAATTATTGGACTCTGATCCAAAATTTCACCACTTTTTACGATTTTTCGATTCTGGTGATTTTCCCTAGGGGTACCCCTAGGGAAATCCGTCAAAATTCGTCAGGTCCCGACGAGGCCAATTCTCAATGCGTTGTGACCGGCAAGCTTCCAGTAGCTACTCCGATCAAGTTTTCCCGAATTATTGGACTCGGATACAAAATCTCACCACTTTTTACGATTTTTCGATTCTCCCTAGGGGTACCCCTAGGGAAATCCGTAAAAATTCGTCAGGTCCCGACGAGGCCAATTCTCGATGCGTTGTGACCGGTAAGCTTCCAGTAGCTACTCCGATCAAGTTTTCCCGAATTATTGGACTAGGATCCAAAATTTCACCACTTTTGACGATTTTTCGATTCTGGTGATTTTCCTTGGGGTAACCCTAGGGAAATCCGTAAAAATTCGTCAGGTCCCGACGAGGCCAATTCTCGATGCGTTGTGACCGGCAAGCTTCCAGTAGCTACTCCGATAAAGTTTTCCCGAATTATTGGACTCGTATCCAAAATTTCACCACTTTTTACGATTTTTCGATTCTGGTGATTTTCCCTAGGGGTAACCCTAGGGAAATCCGTAAAAATTCGTATGGTCCCGACGAGGCCAATTCTCGATGCGTTGTGACCGGCAAGCTTCCAGTAGCTACTCCGATCAAGTTTTCCCGAATTATTGGACTCGGATCCAAAATTTCACCACTTTTTACGATTTTTCGATTCTCGTGATTTTCCCTAGGGGTACCCTTGGGGAAATCCGTAAAAATTCGTCAGGTCCCGAAGAGGCCAATTCTCGATTCGTTGTGACTGGCAAGCTTCCAGTAGCTACTCCGATCAAGTTTTCCCGAATTATTGGACTCGGATACAAAATCTCACCACTTTTTACGATTTTTCGATTCTGGTGATTTTCCCTAGGGGTACCCCTAGGGAAATCCTTAAAAATTCGTCAGGTCCCGACGAGGCCAATTCTCGATGCGTTGTGACCGGCAAGCTTCCAGAAACTTCTCCGATCAAGTTTTCCCGAATTATTGGACTCGGATCAAAAATTTCACCACTTTTTACGATTTTTCGATTCTGGTGATTTTCCCTAGGGGTACCCCTAGGGAAATCCGTAAAAATTCGTCAGGTCCCGACGAGGCCAATTCTCGATGCGTTGTGACCGGCAAGCTTCCAGTAGCTACTCCGATAAAGTTTTCCCGAATTATTGGACTCGGATCCAAAATTTTACCACTTTTTACGATTTTTCGATTCTGGTGATTTTTCCTAGGGGTATCCCTAGGGAAATCCGTAAAAATTCGTCAGGTCCCGACGAGGCCAATTCTCGATGCGTTGTGACTGGCAAGCTTCCAGTAGCTACTCCGATCAAGTTTTCCCGAATTATTGGACTCGGATCCAAAATTTCACCACTTTTTACGATTTTTCGATTCTCGTGATTTTCCCTAGGGGTACCCCTAGGGAAATCCGTAAAAATTCGTCAGGTCCCGACGAGGCCAATTCTCGATGCGTTGTGACTGGAAAGCTTCCAGTAGCTACTCCGATCAAGTTTTCCCGAATTATTGGACTCGGATACAAAATCTCACCACTTTTTACGATTTGTCGATTCTGGTGATTTTCCCTAGGGGTACCCCTAGGGAAATCCTTAAAAATTCGTCAGGTCCCGACGAGAGCAATTCTCGATGCGTTGTGACTGGCAAGCTTCCAGTAGCTACTCCGATCAAGTTTTCCCGAATTATTGGACTCGGATACAAAATCTCACAACTTTTTACGATTTTTCGATTCTGGTGATTTTTCCTAGGGGTAACCCTAGGGAAATTCGTAAAAATTCGTATGGTCCCGACGAGGCTAATTCTCGATGCGTTGTGACCGGCAAGCTTCCAGTAGGTACTCCGATCAAGTTTTCCCGAATTATTGGACTCGGATACAAAATCTCACCACTTTTTACGATTTGTCGATTCTGGTGATTTTCCCTAGGGGTAACCCTAGGGAAATCCGTAAAAATTCGAATGGTCCCGACGAGGCCAATTCTCGATGCGTTGTGACTGGAAAGCTTCCAGTAGCTACTCCGATCAAGTTTTCCCGAATTATTGGACTCGGATACAAAATCTCACCACTTTTTACGATTTTTTGATTCTGGTGATTTTCCCTATGGGTACCCCTAGGGAAATCCTTAAAAATTCGTCTGGTCCCGACGAGGCCAATTCTCGATGCGTTGTGACCGGTAAGCTTCCAGTAGCTACTCCGATCAAGTTTTCCCGAATTATTGGACTCGGATACAAAATCTCACAACTTTTTACGATTTTTCGATTCTGGTGATTTTCCCTAGGGGTAACCCTAGGAAAATCCGTAAAAATTCGTATGGTCCCGAAGAGGCCAATTCTCGATGCGTTGTGACCGGCAAGCTTCCAGTAGCTACTCCGATCAAGTTTTCCCGAATTATTGGACTCGGATCCAAAATTTCACCACTTTTTATGATTTTTCGATTCTGGTGATTTTCCCTAGGGGTAACCCTAGGGAAATCCGTAAAAATTCGTATGGTCCCGACGAGGCCAATTCTCGATGCGTTGTGACCGGCAAGCTTCCAGTAGCTACTCCGATCAAGTTTTCCCGAATTATTGGAATCGGATCCAAAATTTCACCACTTTTTACGATTTTTCGATTCTGGTGATTTTCCCTAGGGGTAACCCTAGGGAAATCCGTAAAAATTCGTATGGTCCCGACGAGGCCAATTCTCGATGCGTTGTGACCGGCAAGCTTCCAGTAGCTACTCCGATTAAGTTTTCCCGAATTATTGGACTCGGATCCAAAATTTCACCACTTTTTACGATTTTTCGATTCTCGTGATTTTCCCTAGGGGTACCCCTAGGGAAATCCGTAAAAATTCGTCAGGTCCCGACGAGGCCAATTCTCGATGCGTTGTGACTGGAAAGCTTCCAGTAGCTACTCCGATCAAGTTTTCCCGAATTATTGGACTCGGATACAAAATCTCACCACTTTTTACGATTTGTCGATTCTGGTGATTTTCCCTAGGGGTACCCCTAGGGAAATCCTTAAAAATTCGTCAGGTCCCGACGAGAGCAATTCTCGATGCGTTGTGACTGGCAAGCTTCCAGTAGCTACTCCGATCAAGTTTTCCCGAATTATTGGACTCGGATACAAAATCTCACCACTTTTTACGATTTTTCGATTCTGGTGATTTTTCCTAGGGGTAACCCTAGGGAAATTCGTAAAAATTCGTATGGTCCCGACGAGGCTAATTCTCGATGCGTTGTGACCGGCAAACTTCCAGTAGGTACTCCGATCAAGTTTTCCCGAATTATTGGACTCGGATACAAAATCTCACCACTTTTTACGATTTGTCGATTCTGGTGATTTTTCCTAGGGGTAACCCTAGGGAAATCCGTAAAAATTCGAATGGTCCCGACGAGGCCAATTCTCGATGCGTTGTGACTGGAAAGCTTCCAGTAGCTACTCCGATCAAGTTTTCCCGAATTATTGGACTCGGATACAAAATCTCACCACTTTTTACGATTTTTTGATTCTGGTGATTTTCCCTATGGGTACCCCTAGGGAAATCCTTAAAAATTCGTCTGTCCCGACGAGGCCAATTCTCGATGCGTTGTGACCGGTAAGCTTCCAGTAGCTACTCCGATCAAGTTTTCCCGAATTATTGGACTCGGATACAAAATCTCACAACTTTTTACGATTTTTCGATTCTGGTGATTTTCCCTAGGGGTAACCCTAGGAAAATCCGTAAAAATTCGTATGGTCCCGAAGAGGCCAATTCTCGATGCGTTGTGACCGGCAAGCTTCCAGTAGCTACTCCGATCAAGTTTTCCCGAATTATTGGACTCGGATCCAAAATTTCACCACTTTTTACGATTTTTCGATTCTGGTGATTTTCCCTAGGGGTAACCCTAGGGAAATCCGTAAAAATTCGTATGGTCCCGACGAGGCCAATTCTCGATGCGTTGTGACCGGCAAGCTTCCAGTAGCTACTCCGATCAAGTTTTCCCGAATTATTGGAATCGGATCCAAAATTTCACCACTTTTTACGATTTTTCGATTCTGGTGATTTTCCCTAGGGGTAACCCTAGGGAAATCCGTAAAAATTCGTATGGTCCCGACGAGGCCAATTCTCGATGCGTTGTGACCGGCAAGCTTCCAGTAGCTACTCCGATTAAGTTTTCCCGAATTATTGGACTCGGATCCAAAATTTCACCACTTTTTACGATTTTTCGATTCTCGTGATTTTCCCTAGGGGTACCCCTAGGGAAATCCGTAAAAATTCGTCAGGTCCCGACGAGGCCAATTCTCGATGCGTTGTGACTGCAAAGCTTCCAGTAGCTACTCCGATCAAGTTTTTCCGAATTATTGGACTCGGATACAAAATCTCACCACTTTTTACGATTTTTCGATCCTGGTGATTTTCCCTAGGGGTACCCCTAGGGAAATCTTTAAAAATTCGTCAGGTCCCGACGAGGCCAATTCTCGATACGTTGTGACTGGCAAGCTTCCAGTAGCTACTCCGATCAAGTTTTCCCGAATTATTGGACTCGGATACAAAATCTCACCACTTTTTACGATTTTTCGATTCTGGTGATTTTCCCTAGGGGTAACCCTAGGGAAATCCGTAAAAATTCGTATGGTCCCGACGAGGCCAATTCTCGATGCGTTGTGACCGGCAAGCTTCAAGTAGCTACTCCGATCAAGTTTTCCCGAATTATTGGACTCGGATCCAAAATTTCACCACTTTTTACGATTTTTCGATTCTGGTGATTTTCCCTAGGGGTAACCCTAGGAAAATCCGTAAAAATTCGTCAGGTCCCGACAAGGCCAATTCTCGATGCGTTGTGGCCGGCAAGCTTCCAGTAGCTACTCCGATCAAGTTTTCCCGAATTATTGGACTCGGATCCAAAATTTCACCACTTTTTACGATTTTTCGATTCTGGTGATTTTCCCTAGGGGTAACCCTAGGGAAATCCGTAAAAATTCGTCAGGTCCCGACGAGGCCAATTCTCGATGCGTTGTGGCCGGCAAGCTTCCAGTAGCTACTCCGATCAAGTTTTCCCGAATTATTGGACTCGGATCCAAAATTTCACCACTTTTTACGATTTTTCGATTCTCCCTATGGGTACCCCTAGGGAAATCCGTAAAAATTCGTCTGGTCCCGACGAGGCCAATTCTCGATGCGTTGTGACCGGTAAGCTTCCAGTAGCTACTCCGATCAAGTTTTCCCGAAGTATTGGACTCGGATCCAAAATTTCACCACTTTTTACGATTTTTCGATTCTGGTGATTTTTCCTAGGGGTATCCCTAGGGAAATCCGTAAAAATTCGTCAGGTCCCGACGAGGCCAATTCTCGATGCGTTGTGACTGGCAAGCTTCCAGTAGCTACTCCGATCAAGTTTTCCCGAAGTATTGGACTCGGATCCAAAATTTCACCACTTTTTACGATTTTTCGATTCTGGTGATTTTCCCTAGGGGTAACCCTAGGGAAATCCGTAAAAATTCGTCAGGTCCCGACGAGGCCAATTCTCGATTCGTTGTGACCGGCAAGCTTCCAGTAGCTACTCCGATCAAGTTTTCCCGAATTATTGGACTCGGATCCAAAATTTCATCACTTTTTACGATTTTTCGATTCTCGTGATTTTCCTTTGGGGTACCCCTAGGGAAATCCGTAAAAATTTGTCAGGTCCCGACGAGGCCAATTCTCGATGCGTTGTGACTGGAAAGCTTCCAGTAGCTACTCCGATCAAGTTTTCCCGAATTATTGGACTCGGATACAAAATCTCACCACTTTTTACGATTTTTCGATTCTGGTGATTTTCCCTATGGGTACCCCTAGGGAAATCCTTAAAAATTCGTCTGGTCCCGACGAGGCCAATTCTCGATGCGTTGTGACCGGTAAGCTTCCAGTAGCTACTCCGATCAAGTTTTCCCGAATTATTGGACTCGGATACAAAATCTCACAACTTTTTACGATTTTTCGATTCTGGTGATTTTCCCTAGGGGTAACCCTAGGGAAATCCGTAAAAATTCGTATGGTCCCGACGAGGCCAATTCTCGATACGTTGTGACCGGCAAGCTTCCAGTAGCTACTCCGATCAAGTTTTCCAGAATTATTGGACTCGGATCCAAAATTTCACCACTTTTTACGATTTTTCGATTCTGGTGATTTTCCCTAGGGGTAACCCTAGGGAAATCCGTAAAAATTCGTATGGTCCCGACGAGGCCAATTCTCGATGCGTTGTGACCGGCAAGCTTCCAGTAGCTAATCCGATTAAGTTTTCCCGAATTATTGGACTCGGATCCAAAATTTCACCACTTTTTACGATTTTTCGATTCTCGTGATTTTCCCTAGGGGTACCCCTAGGGAAATCCGTAAAAATTCGTCAGGTCCCTACGAGGCCAATTCTCGATGCGTTGTGACTGGAAAGCTTCCAGTAGCTACTCCGATCAAGTTTTTCCGAATTATTGGACTCGGATACAAAATCTCACCACTTTTTACGATTTTTCGATTCTGGTGATTTTCCCTAGGGGTAGCCCTAGGGAAATCTTTAAAAATTCGTCAGGTCCCGACGAGGCCAATTCTCGATGCGTTGTGACTGGCAAGCTTCCAGTAGCTACTCCGATCAAGTTTTCCCGAATTATTGGACTCGGATACAAAATCTCACAACTTTTTACGATTTTTCGATTCTGGTGATTTTCCCTAGGGGTAACCCTAGGGAAATCCGTAAAAATTCGTATGGTCCCGACGAGGCCAATTCTCGATGCGTTGTGACCGGCAAGCTTCCAGTAGCTACTCCGATCAAGTTTTCCCGAATTATTGGACTCGGATCCAAAATTTCACCACTTTTTACGATTTTTCGATTCTGGTGATTTTCCCTAGGGGTAACCCTAGGGAAATCCGTAAAAATTCGTCAGGTCCCGACAAGGCCAATTCTCGATGCGTTGTGGCCGGCAAGCTTCCAGTAGCTACTCCGATCAAGTTTTCCCGAATTATTGGACTCGGATCCAAAATTTCACCACTTTTTACGATTTTTCGATTCTGGTGATTTTCCCTAGGGGTAACCCTAGGGAAATCCGTAAAAATTCGTCAGGTCCCGACGAGGCCAATTCTCGATGCGTTGTTGCCGGCAAGCTTCCAGTAGCTACTCCGATCAACTTTTCCCGAATTATTGGACACGGATCCAAAATTTCACCACTTTTTACGATTTTTCGATTCTCCCTATGGGTACCCCTAGGGAAATCCGTAAAAATTCGTCTGGTCCCGACGAGGCCAATTCTCGATGCGTTGTGACCGGTAAGCTTCCAGTAGCTACTCCGATCAAGTTTTCCCGAATTATTGGACTCGGATCCAAAATTTTACCACTTTTTATGATTTTTCGATTCTGGTGATTTTCCCTAGGGGTAACCCTAGGGAAATCCGTAAAAATTCGTATGGTCCCGACGAGGCCAATTCACGATGCGTTGTGACCGGCAAGCTTCCAGTAGCTACTCCGATCAAGTTTTCCCGAATTATTGGACTCGGATCCAAAATTTCACCACTTTTTACGATTTTTCGATTCTGTTGATTTTCCCTAGGGGTAACCCTAGGGAAATCCGTAAAAATTCGTCAGGTCCCGACAAGGCCAATTCTCGATGCGTTGTGGCCGGCAAGCTTCCAGTAGCTACTCCGATCAAGTTTTCCCGAATTATTGGACTCGGATCCAAAATTTCACCACTTTTTACGATTTTTCGATTCTGGTGATTTTCCCTAGGGGTAACCCTAGCGAAATCCGTAAAAATTCGTCAGGTCCCGACGAGGCCAATTCTCGATGCGTTGTGACCGGGAAGCTTCCAGTAGCTACTCCGATCAAGTTTTCCCGAATTATTGGACTCGGATCCAAAATTTCACCACTTTTTACGATTTTTCGATTCTCCCTATGGGTACCCCTAGGGAAATCCGTAAAAATTCGTCTGATCCCGACGAGGCCAATTCTCGATGCGCTGTGACCGGTAAGCTTCCAGTAGCTACTCCGATCAAGTTTTCCCGAATTATTGGACTCGGATCCAAAATTTTACCACTTTTTATGATTTTTCGATTCTGGTGATTTTCCCTAGGGGTAACCCTAGGAAAATCCGTAAAAATTCGTCAGGTCCCGACGAGGCCAATTCTCGATTCGTTGTGACCGGCAAGCTTCCAGTAGCTACTCCGATCAAGTTTTCCTGAATTATTGGACACGGATCCAAAATTTCACCACTTTTTACGATTTTTCGATTCTCCCTAGGGGTACCCCTAGGGAAATCCGTAAAAATTCGTCAGGTCCCGACGAGGCCAATTCTCGATGCATTGTAACCGGTAAGCTTCCAGTAGCTACTCCGATCAAGTTTTCCCGAATTATTGAACTAGGATCCAAAATTTTACCACCTTTTACGATTTTTCGATTCTGGTGATTTTTCCTTGGGGTAACCCTAGGGAAATCCGTAAAAATTCGTCAGGTCCCGACGAGGCCAATTCTCGATGCGTTGTGACCGGTAAGCTTCCAGTAGCTACTCCGATCAAGTTTTCCCGAATTATTGGACTCGGATCCAAAATTTCACCACTTTTTACGATTTTTCGATTCTCCCTATGGGTACCCCTAGGGAAATCCGTAAAAATTCGTCAGGTCCCGACGAGGCCATATCTCGATGCGTTGTGACCGGCAAGCTTCCAGTAGCTACTCCGATCAAGTTTTCCCGAATTATTGGACTCGGATCCAAAATTTTACCACTTTTTACGATTTTTCGATTCTCCCTATGGGTACCCCTAGGGAAATCCGTAAAAATTCGTCAGGTCCCGACGAGGCCAATTCTCGATGCGTTGTGACCGGCAAGCTTCCAGTAGCTACTCCGATCAAGTTTTCCCGAATTATTGGACTCGGATCCAAAATTTCACCACTTTTTACGATTTATCGATTCTCCCTAGGGGTACCCCTAGGAAAATCCGTAAAAATTCGTCAGGTCCCGACGAGGCCAATTCTCGATGCGTTGTGACCGGCAAGCTTCCAGTAGCTACTCCGATCAAGTTTTCCCGAAGTATTGGACTCGGATCCAAAATTTCACCACTTTTTACGATTTTTCGATTCTGGTGATTTTCCGTAGGGGTAACCCTAGGGAAATCCGTAAAAATTCGTCAGGTCCCGACGAGGCCAATTCTCGATTTGTTGTGACCGGCAAGCTTCCAGTAGCTACTCCGATCAAGTTTTCCCGAATTATTGGACTCGGATCCAAAATTTTACCACTTTTTACGATTTTTCGATTCTCCCTATGGGTACCCCTAGGGAAATCCGTAAAAATTCGTCAGGTCCCGACGAGGCCAATTCTCGATGCGTTGTGACCGGGAAGCTTCCAGTAGCTACTCCGATCAAGTTTTCTCGAATTATTGGACTCGGATCCAAAATTTCACCACTTTTTACGATTTTTCGATTCTCCCTATGGGTACCCTAGGGAAATCCGTAAAAATTCGTCTGGTCCCGACGAGGCCAATTCTCGATGCGTTGTGACCGGTAAGCTTCCAGTAGCTACTCCGATCAAGTTTTCCCGAATTATTGGACTCGGATCCAAAATTTTACCACTTTTTATGATTTTTAGATTCTGGTTATTTTCCCTAGGGGTAACCCTAGGGAAATCCGTAAAAATTCGTCAGGTCCCGACGAGGCCAATTCTCGATTCGTTGTGACCGGCAAGCTTCTAGTAGCTACTCCGATCAAGTTTTCCCGAATTATTGGACTCGGATCCAAAATTTCACCACTTTTTACGATTTTTGGATTCTGGTGATTTTCCCTAGGGGTAACCCTAGGGAAATCCGTAAAAATTCGTCAGGTCCCGACGAGGCCAATTCTCGATGCGTTGTGACCGGCAAGCTTCCAGTAGCTACTCTGATCAAGTTTTCCCGAATTATTGGACACGGATCCAAAATTTCACCACTTTTTACGATTTTTCGATTCTCCCTATGGGTACCCCTAGGGAAATCCGTAACAATTCGTCAGGTCCCGACGAGGCCAATTCTCGATGCGCTGTGACCGGCAAGCTTCCAGTAGCTACTCCGATCAAGTTTTCCCGAATTATTGGACTCGGATCCAAAATTTCACAACTTTTTACGATTTATCGATTCTCCCTAGGGGTACCCCTAGGAAAATCCGTAAAAATTCTTCAGGTCCCGACGAGGCCAATTCTCGATTCGTTGTGACCGGTAAACTTCCAGTAGCTACTCCGATCAAGTTTTCCCGAATTATTGGACTCGGATCCAAAATTTCACCACTTTTTACGATTTTTCGATTCTCCCTATGGGTACCCCTAGGGAAATCCGTAAAAATTCGTCTGGTCCCGACGAGGCCAATTCTCGATGCGTTGTGACCGGTAAGCTTCCAGTAGCTACTCCGATCAAGTTTTCCCGAATTATTGGACTCGGATCCAAAATTTTACCACTTTTTATGATTTTTGGATTCTGGTGATTTTCCCTAGGGGTAACCCTAGGGAAATCCGTAAAAATTCGTCAGGTCCCGACGAGGCCAATTCTCGATGCGTTGTGACCGGCAAGCTTCCAGTAGCTACTCTGATCAAGTTTTCCCGAATTATTGGACACGGATCCAAAATTTTACCACTTTTTACGATTTTTCGATTCTCCCTATGGGTACCCCTAGGGAAATCCGTAAAAATTCGTCAGGTCCCGACGAGGCCAATTCTCGATGCGCTGTGACCGGCAAGCTTCCAGTAGCTACTCCGATCAAGTTTTCCCGAATTATTGGACTCGGATCCAAAATTTCACCACTTTTTACGATTTTTCGATTCTGGTGATTTTCCCTAGGGGTAACCCTAGGGAAATCCGTAAAAATTCGTCAGGTCCCGACGTGGCCAATTCTCGATGCGTTGTGGCCGGCAAGCTTCCAGTAGCTACTCCGATCAAGTTTTCCCGAATTATTGGACACGGATCCAAAATTTCACCACTTTTTACGATTTTTCGATTCTCCCTATGGGTACCCCTAGGGAAATCCGTAAAAATTCGTCAGGTCCCGACGAGGCCAATTCTCGATGCGTTGTGACCGGGAAGCTTCCAGTAGCTACTCCGATCAAGTTTTCTCGAATTATTGGACTCGGATCCAAAATTTCACCACTTTTTATGATTTTTCGATTCTCCCTATGGGTACCCCTAGGGAAATCCGTAAAAATTCGTCTGGTCCCGACGAGGCCAATTCTCGATGCGTTGTGACCGGTAAGCTTCCAGTAGCTACTCCGATCAAGTTTTCCCGAATTATTGGACTCGGATCCAAAATTTTACCACTTTTTATGATTTTTAGATTCTGGTGATTTTCCCTAGGGGTAACCCTAGGGAAATCCGTAAAAATTCGTCAGGTCCCGACGAGGCCAATTCTCGATTCGTTGTGACCGGCAAGCTTCTAGTAGCTACTCCGATCAAGTTTTCCCGAATTATTGGACTCGGATCCAAAATTTCACCACTTTTTACGATTTTTCGATTCTCCCTAGGGGTACCCCTAGGGAAATCCGTAAAAATTCGTCAGGTCCCGACGAGGCCAATTCTCGATGCGTTGTGACCGGTAAGCTTCCAGTAGATACTCCGATCAAGTTTTCCCGAATTATTGAACTAGGATCCAAAATTTCACCACCTTTTACGATTTTTCGATTCTGGTGATTTTTCCTTGGGGTAACCCTAGGAAAATCCGTAAAAATTCGTCAGGTCCCGACGAGGCCAATTCTCGATGCGTTGTGACCGGTAAGCTTCCAGTAGCTACTCCGATCAAGTTTTCCCGAATTATTGGACTCGGATCCAAAATTTCACCACTTTTTACGATTTTTCGATTCTCCCTATGGGTACCCCTAGGGAAATCCGTAAAAATTCGTCAGGTCCCGACGAGGCCAATTCTCGATGCGTTGTGACCGGCAAGCTTCCAGTAGCTACTCCGATCAAGTTTTCCCGAATTATTGGACTCGGATCCAAAATTTTACCACTTTTTACGATTTTTCGATTCTCCCTATGGGTACCCCTAGGGAAATCCGTAAAAATTCATCAGGTCCCGACGAGGCCAATTCTCGATTCGTTGTGACCGGTAAGCTTCCAGTAGCTACTCCGATCAAGTTTTCCCGAATTATTGGACTCGGATCCAAAATTTCACCACTTTTTACGATTTTTCGATTCTGGTGATTTTCCCTAGGGGTAACCCTAGGGAAATCCGTAAAAATTCGTTAGGTCCCGACGAGGCCAATTCTCGATGCGTTGTGACCGGTAAGCTTCCAGTAGCTACTCCGATCAAGTTTTCCCGATTTATTGAACTAGGATCCAAAATTTCACCACCTTTTACGATTTTTCGATTCTGGTGATTTTCCCTTGGGGTAACCCTAGGGAAATCCGTAAAAATTCGTCAGGTCCCGAAGAGGCCAATTCTCAATGCGTTGTGACCGGCAAGCTTCCAGTAGCTACTCCGATCAAGTTTTCCCGAATTATATGACTCGGATCCAAAATTTCACCACTTTTTACGATTTTTCGATTCTCCCTATGGGTACCCCTAGGGAAATCCGTAAAAATTTGTCAGATCCCGACGAGGCCAATTCTCGATGCGTTGTGACCGGCAAGCTTCCAGTAGCTACTCCGATCAAGTTTTCCCGAATTATTGGACTCGGATCCAAAATTTTACCACTTTTTACGATTTTTCGATTCTCTCTATGGGTACGGGTTAATTATTTCGATGGTCACTGAACTTTAAGAGTTGTAACGATTTGGTCACTAAACTTCAATTTGTAACAATAAAATAATACATCTATTATTTTGTAACGAAAAAATCAAAATGATCGGAAATCCGGTTTCGGGGGCAAACGAGAGCTGCTTGAAGACAGTGAAAATTGATTTTTTTAACCATAAAGCCACGTCGAATCCATGTCAGATCCGACATGGAAAAAAATCTAACATTCATTCTGCTAATAGGTCACGTGCCGGTTGACATTTCCGATCATTTTGATTTTTTTGTTACAAAATAATAGATGTATTATTTTATTGTTACAAATTGAAGTTCAGTGACCAAATCGTTACAACCCTTAAAGTTTAGTGACCACCGAAGTAATTAACCCCTATGGGTACCCCTAGGGAAATCCGTAAAAATTCGTCAGGTCCCGACGAGGCCAATTCTCGATGCGTTGTGACCGGCAAGCTTCCAGTAGCTACTCCGATCAAGTTTTACCGAATTATTGGAGTCGGATCTAAAATTTCACCACTTTTTACGATTTATCGATTCTCCCTAGGGGTACCCCTAGGAAAATCCGTAAAAATTCGTCAGGTCCCGCCGAGGCCAATTCTCGATTCGTTGTGACCGGTAAGCTTCCAGTAGCCACTCCGATCAAGTTTTCCCGAATTATTGGACTCGGATCCAAAATTTCACCACTTTTTACGATTTTTCGATTCTGGTGATTTTCCCTAAGGGTAACCCTAGGGAAATCCGTAAAAATTCGTCAGGTCCCGACGAGGCCAATTCTCGATGCGTTGTGACCGGCAAGCTTCCAGTAGCTACTCCGATCAAGTTTTCCCGAATTATTGGACACGGATCTAAAATTTTACCACTTTTTACGATTTTTCGATTCTCCCTATGGGTACCCCTAGGGAAATCCGTAAAAATTCGTCAGGTCCCGACGAGGCAAATTCTCGATGCGTTGTGACCGGCAAGCTTCCAGTAGCTACTCCGATCAAGTTTTCCCGAAGTATTGGACTCGGATCCAAAATTTCCCCACTTTTTACGATATTTCGATTCTGGTGATTTTCCCTAGGGGTAACCCTAGGGAAATCCGTAAAAATTCGTCAGGTCCCGACGAGGCCAATTCTCGATTCGTTGTGACCGGCAAGCTTCCAGTAGCTACTTCGATCAAGTTTTCCCGAATTATTGGACTCGGATCCAAAATTTTACCACTTTTTACGATTTTTCGATTCTCCCTATGGGTACCCCTAGGGAAATCCGTAAAAATTCGTCAGGTCCCGACGAGGCCAATTCTCGATGCGTTGTGACCGGCAAGCTTCCAGTAGCTACTCCGATCAAGTTTTCCCGAATTATTGGACTCGGATCCAAAATTTCACCACTTTTTACGATTTATCGATTCTCCCTAGGGGTACCCCTAGGAAAATCCGTAAAAATTCGTCAGGTCCCGACGAGGCCAATTCTCGATTCGTTGTGACCGGTAAGCTTCCAGTAGCCACTCCGATCAAGTTTTCCCGAATTATTGGACTCGGATCCAAAATTTCACCACTTTTTACGATTTTTCGATTCTGGTGATTTTCCCTAGGGGTAACCCTAGGGAAATCCGTAAAAATTCGTCAGGTCCCGACGAGGCCAATTCTCGATGCGTTGTGACCGGCAAGCTTCCAGTAGCTACTCCGATCAAGTTTTCCCGAATTATTGGACACGGATCCAAAATTTCACCACTTTTTACGATTTTTCGATTCTCCCTATGGGTACCCCTAGGGAAATCCGTAAAAATTCGTCAGGTCCCGACGAGGCCAATTCTCGATGCGTTGTGACCGGCAAGCTTCCAGTAGCTACTCCGATCAAGTTTTCCCGAAGTATTGGACTCGGATCCAAAATTTCACCACTTTTTACGATTTTTCGATTCTGGTGATTTTCCCTAGGGGTAACCCTAGGGAAATCCGTAAATATTCGTCAGGTCCCGACGAGGCCAATTCTCGATTCGTTGTGACCGGCAAGCTTCCAGTAGCTACACCGATCAAGTTTTCCCGAATTATTGGACTCGGATCCAAAATTTAACCACTTTTTACGATTTTTCGATTCTCCCTATGGGTACCCCTAGGGAAATCCGTAAAAATTCGTCAGGTCCCGACGAGGCCAATTCTCGATGCGTTGTGACCGGCAAGCTTTCAGTAGCTACTCCGATCAAGTTTTCCCGAATTATTGGACACGGATCCAAAATTTCACCTCTTTTTACGATTTTTCGATTCTCCCTATGGGTACCCCTAGGAAAATCCGTAAAAATTCGTCAGGTCCCGACGAGGCCAATTCTCGATGCGTTGTGACCGGCAAGCTTCCAGTAGCTACTCCGATCAAGTTTTCCCGAATTATTGGACACGGATCCAAAATTTCACCTCTTTTTACGATTTTTCAATTCTCCCTATGGGTACCCCTAGGGAAATCCGTAAAAATTCGTCAGGTCCCGACGAGGCCAATTCTCGATGCGTTGTGACCGGGAAGCTTCCAGTAGCTACTCCGATCAAGTTTTCCCGAATTATTGGACTCGGATCCAAAATTTCACCACTTTTTACGATTTTTCGATTCTCCCTATGGGTACCCCTAGGGAAATCCGTAAAAATTCGTCTGGTCCCGACGAGGCCAATTCTCAATGCGTTGTGACCGGTAAGCTTCCAGTAGCTACTCCGATCAAGTTTTCCCGAATTATTGGACTCGGATCCAAAATTTCACCACTTTTTACGATTTTTCGATTCTGGTGATTTTCCCTAGGGGTAACCCTAGGGAAATCCGTAAAAATTCGTCAGGTCCCGACGAGGCCAATTCTCAATTCGTTGTGACCGGCAAGCTTCCAGTAGCTACTCCGATCAAGTTTTCCCGAATTATTGGACTCGGATCCAAAATTTCACCACTTTTTACGATTTTTCGATTCTCCCTAGGGGTACCCCTAGGGAAATCCATAAAAATTCGTCAGGTCCCGACGAGGCCAATTCTCGATGCGTTGTGACCGGTAAGCTTCCAGTAGCTACTCCGATCAAGTTTTCCCGAATTATTGAACTAGGATCCAAAATTTCACCAACTTTTACGATTTTTTGATTCTGGTGATTTTTCCTTGGGGTAACCCTAGGGAAATCCGTAAAAATTCGTCAGGTCCCGACGAGGCCAATTCTCGATGCGTTGTGACCGGCAAGCTTCCAGTAGCTACTCCGATCAAGTTTTCCCGAATTATTGGACTCAGATCCAAAATTTCACCACTTTTTACGATTTTTCGATTCTCCCTATGGGTACTCCTAGGGAAATCCGTAAAAATTCGTCAGGTCCCGACGAGGCCAATTCTCGATGCGTTGTGACCGGCAAGCTTCCAGTAGCTACTCCGATCAAGTTTTCCTGAATTATTGGACTCGGATCCAAAATTTCACCACTTTTTACGATTTTTCGATTCTGGTGATTTTTCCTAGGGGTACCCCTAGGGAAATCCGTAAAAATTCGTCAGGTCCCGACGAGGCCAATTCTCGATGCGTTGTGACCGGCAAGCTTCCAGTAGCTACTCCGATCAAGTTTTCCCGAATTATTGGACTCAGATCCAAAATTTCACCACTTTTTACGATTTTTCGATTCTCCCTATGGGTACTCCTAGGGAAATCCGTAAAAATTCGTCAGGTCCCGACGAGGCCAATTCTCGATGCGTTGTGACCGGCAAGCTTCCAGTAGCTACTCCGATCAAGTTTTCCCGAATTATTGGACTCGGATCCAAAATTTCACCACTTTTTACGATTTTTCGATTCTGGTGATTTTTCCTAGGGGTACCCCTAGGGAAATCCGTAAAAATTCGTCAGGTCCCGACGAGGCCAATTCTCGATGCGTTGTGACCGGCAAGCTTCCAGTAGCTACTCCGATCAAGTTTTCCCGAATTATTGGACACAGATCCAAAATTTCACCACTTTTTACGATTTTTCGATTCTCCCTATGGGTACCCCTAGGAAAATCCGTAAAAATTCGTCAGGTCCCGACGAGGCCAATTCTCGATGCGTTGTGACCGGCAAGCTTCCAGTAGCTACTCCGATCAAGTTTTCCCGAAGTATTGGACTCGGATCCAAAATTTCACCACTTTTTACGATTTTTCGATTCTGGTGATTTTCCCTAGGGGTAACCCTAGGGAAATCCGTAAAAATTCGTCAGGTCCCGACGAGGCCAATTCTCGATTCGTTGTGACCGGCAAGCTTCCAGTAGCTACTCCGATCAAGTTTTCCCGAATTATTGGACTCGGATCCAAAATTTCACCACTTTTTACGATTTTTCGATTCTCCCTAGGGGTACCCCTAGGGAAATCCATAAAAATTCGTCAGGTCCCGACGAGGCCAATTCTCGATGCGTTGTGACCGGTAAGCTTCCAGTAGCTACTCCGATCAAGTTTTCCCGAATTATTGAACTAGGATCCAAAATTTCACCACCTTTTACGATTTTTCGATTCTGGTGATTTTTCCTTGGGGTAACCCTAGGGAAATCCGTAAAAATTCGTCAGGTCCCGACGAGGCCAATTCTCGATGCGTTGTGACCGGCAAGCTTCCAGTAGCTACTCCGATCAAGTTTTCCCGAATTATTGGACTCAGATCCAAAATTTCACCACTTTTTACGATTTTTCGATTCTCCCTATGGGTACTCCTAGGGAAATCCGTAAAAATTCGTCAGGTCCCGACGAGGCCAATTCTCGATGCGTTGTGACCGGCAAGCTTCCAGTAGCTACTCCGATCAAGTTTTCCCGAATTATTGGACTCGGATCCAAAATTTCACCACTTTTTACGATTTTTCGATTCTGGTGATTTTTCCTAGGGGTACCCCTAGGGAAATCCGTAAAAATTCGTCAGGTCCCGACGAGGCCAATTCTCGATGCGTTGTGACCGGCAAGCTTCCAGTAGCTACTCCGATCAAGTTTTCCCGAATTATTGGACTCAGATCCAAAATTTCACCACTTTTTACGATTTTTCGATTCTCCCTATGGGTACTCCTAGGGAAATCCGTAAAAATTCGTCAGGTCCCGACGAGGCCAATTCTCGATGCGTTGTGACCGGCAAGCTTCCAGTAGCTACTACGATCAAGTTTTCCCGAATTATTGGACTCGGATCCAAAATTTCACCACTTTTTACGATTTTTCGATTCTGGTGATTTTTCCTAGGGGTACCCCTAGGGAAATCCGTAAAAATTCGTCAGGTCCCGACGAGGCCAATTCTCGATGCGTTGTGACCGGCAAGCTTCCAGTAGCTACTCCGATCAAGTTTTCCCGAATTATTGGACACGGATCTAAAATTTCACCACTTTTTACGATTTTTCGATTCTCCCTATGGGTACCCCTAGGGAAATCCGTAAAAATTCGTCAGGTCCCGACGAGGCCAATTCTCGATGCGTTGTGACCGGCAAGCTTCCAGTAGCTACTCCGATCAAGTTTTCCCGAAGTATTGGACTCGGATCCAAAATTTCACCACTTTTTACGATTTTTCGATTCTGGTGATTTTCCCTAGGGGTAACCCTAGGGAAATCCGTAAAAATTCGTCAGGTCCCGACGAGGCCAATTCTCGATTCGTTGTGACCGGCAAGCTTCCAGTAGCTACACCGATCAAGTTTTCCCGAATTATTGGACTCGGATCCAAAATTTAACCACTTTTTACGATTTTTCGATTCTCCCTATGGGTACCCCTAGGGAAATCCGTAAAAATTCGTCAGGTCCCGACGAGGCCAATTCTCGATGCGTTGTGACCGGCAAGCTTCCAGTAGCTACTCCGATCAAGTTTTCCCGAATTATTGGACACGGATCCAAAATTTCACCTCTTTTTACGATTTTTCGATTCTCCCTATGGGTACCCCTAGGAAAATCCGTAAAAATTCGTCAGGTCCCGACGAGGCCAATTCTCGATGCGTTGTGACCGGCAAGCTTCCAGTAGCTACTCCGATCAAGTTTTCCCGAATTATTGGACACGGATCCAAAATTTCACCTCTTTTTACTATTTTTCGATTCTCCCTATGGGTACCCCTAGGGAAATCCGTAAAAATTCGTCAGGTCCCGACGAGGCCAATTCTCGATGCGTTGTGACCGGGAAGCTTCCAGTAGCTACTCCGATCAAGTTTTCCCGAATTATTGGACTCGGATCCAAAATTTCACCACTTTTTACGATTTTTCGATTCTCCCTATGGGTACCCCTAGGGAAATCCGTAAAAATTCGTCTGGTCCCGACGAGGCCAATTCTCAATGCGTTGT
This sequence comes from Excoecaria cochinchinensis, assembly GCA_947683425.1. NCBI lineage: Eukaryota > Viridiplantae > Streptophyta > Magnoliopsida > Malpighiales > Euphorbiaceae > Excoecaria > Excoecaria cochinchinensis. The sequence continues at coordinate 100,351 of CANTUQ010000320.1, forward strand.
GACCGGTAAGCTTCCAGTAGCTACTCCGATCAAGTTTTCCCGAATTATTGGACACGGATCCAAAATTTCACCTCTTTTTACGATTTTTCGATTCTCCCTATGGGTACCCCTAGGAAAATCCGTAAAAATTCGTCAGGTCCCGACGAGGCCAATTCTCGATTCGTTGTGACCGGCAAGCTTCCAGTAGCTACTCCGATCAAGTTTTCCCGAATTATTGGACTCGGATCCAAAATTTCACCACTTTTTACGATTTTTCGATTCTCCCTAGGGGTACCCCTAGGGAAATCCATAAAAATTCGTCAGGTCCCGACGAGGCCAATTCTCGATGCGTTGTGACCGGTAAGCTTCCAGTAGCTACTCCGATCAAGTTTTCCCGAATTATTGAACTAGGATCCAAAATTTCACCACCTTTTACGATTTTTCGATTCTGGTGATTTTTCCTTGGGGTAACCCTAGGGAAATCCGTAAAAATTCGTCAGGTCCCGACGAGGCCAATTCTCGATGCGTTGTGACCGGCAAGCTTCCAGTAGCTACTCCGATCAAGTTTTCCCGAATTATTGGACTCAGATCCAAAATTTCACCACTTTTTACGATTTTTCGATTCTCCCTATGGGTACTCCTAGGGAAATCCGTAAAAATTCGTCAGGTCCCGACGAGGCCAATTCTCGATGCGTTGTGACCGGCAAGCTTCCAGTAGCTACTCCGATCAAGTTTTCCCGAATTATTGGACTCGGATCCAAAATTTCACCACTTTTTACGATTTTTCGATTCTGGTGATTTTTCCTAGGGGTACCCCTAGGGAAATCCGTAAAAATTCGTCAGGTCCCGACGAGGCCAATTCTCGATGCGTTGTGACCGGCAAGCTTCCAGTAGCTACTCCGATCAAGTTTTCCCGAATTATTGGACTCAGATCCAAAATTTCACCACTTTTTACGATTTTTCGATTCTCCCTATGGGTACTCCTAGGGAAATCCGTAAAAATTCGTCAGGTCCCGACGAGGCCAATTCTCGATGCGTTGTGACCGGCAAGCTTCCAGTAGCTACTCCGATCAAGTTTTCCCGAATTATTGGACTCGGATCCAAAATTTCACCACTTTTTACGATTTTTCGATTCTGGTGATTTTTCCTAGGGGTACCCCTAGGGAAATCCGTAAAAATTCGTCAGGTCCCGACGAGGCCAATTCTCGATGCGTTGTGACCGGCAAGCTTCCAGTAGCTACTCCGATCAAGTTTTCCCGAATTATTGGACTCGGATCCAAAATTTCACCACTTTTTATGATTTTTCGATTCTCCCTATGGGTACTCCTAGGGAAATTCGTAAAAATTCGTCAGGTCCCGACGAGGCCAATTCTCGATGCGTTGTGACCGGCAAGCTTCCAGTAGCTACTCCGATCAAGTTTTCCCGAATTATTGGACTCGGATCCAAAATTTCACCACTTTTTACGATTTTTCGATTCTGGTGATTTTCCCTAGGGGTACCCCTAGGGAAATCCGTAAAAATTCGTCAGGTCCCGACGAGGCCAATTCTCGATGCGTTGTGACCGGCAAGCTTCCAGTAGCTACTCCGATCAAGTTTTCCCGAATTATTGGACTCGCATCCAAAATTTCACCACTTTTTACGATTTTTCGATTCTGGTGATTTTCCCTAGGGGTAACCCTAGGGAAATCCGTAAAAATTCGTCAGGTCCCGACGAGGCCAATTCTCGATTCGTTGTGACCGGCAAGCTTCCAGTAGTTACTCCGATCAAGTTTTCCCGAATTATTGGACTCGGATCAAAAATTTCACCACTTTTTACGATTTTTCGATTCTACCTTGGGGTACCCCTAGGGAAATCCGTAAAAATTTGTCAGGTCCCGTCGAGGCCAATTCTTGATGCGTTGTGACCGGCAAGCTTCCAGTAGCTACTCCGATCAAGTTTTCCCGAATTATTGGACTCGGATCCAAAATTTCACCACTTTTTACGATTTTTCGATTCTCCCTAGGGGTACCCCTAGGGAAATCCGTAAAAATTCGTCAGGTCCCGACGAGGCCAATTCTCGATGCGTTGTGACCGGCAAGCTTCCAGTAGCTACTCCGATCAAGTTTTCCCGAATTATTGGACTCGGATCAAAAATTTCACCACTTTTTACGATTTTTCGATTCTCCCTATGGGTACCCCTAGGGAAATCCGTAAAAATTCGTCAGGTCCCGACGAGGCCAATTCTCGATTCGTTGTGACCGGTAAGCTTCCAATAGCTACTCCGATCAGGTTTTCCCGAATTATTGGACTAGGATCCAAAATTTCACCACCTTTTACGATTTTTCGATTCTGGTGATTTTTCCTAGGGGTAACCCTAGGGAAATCCGTAAAAATTCATCAGGTCACGACGATGCCAATTCTCGATGCGTTGTGACCGGCAAGCTTCCAGTAGCTACTCCGATCAAGTTTTCCCGAATTATTGGACTCGGATCCAAAATTTTACCACTTTTTACGATTTTTCGATTCTCCCTATGGGTACCCCTAGGGAAATCCGTAAAAATTCGTCAGGTCCCGACGAGGCCAATTCTCGATGCGTTGTGACCGGCAAGCTTCCAGTAGCTACTCCGATCAAGTTTTCCCGAATTATTGGACTCGGATCAAAAATTTCACCACTTTTTACGATTTTTCGATTCTCCCTATGGGTACCCCTAGGGAAATCCGTAAAAATTCGTCAGGTCCCGACGAGGCCAATTCTCGATTCGTTGTGACCGGTAAGCTTCCAGTAGCTACTCCGATCAGGTTTTCCCGAATTATTGGACTAGGATCCAAAATTTTACCACCTTTTACGATTTTTCGATTCTGGTGATTTTCCCTAGGGGTAACCCTAGGGAAATCCGTAAAAATTCGTCAGGTCACGACGATGCCAATTCTCGATGCGTTGTGACCGGCAAGCTTCCAGTAGCTACTCCGATCAAGTTTTCCCGAATTATTGGACTCGGATCCAAAATTTTACCACTTTTTACGATTTTTCGATTCTCCCTATGGGTACCCCTAGGGAAATCCGTAAAAATTCGTCAGGTCCCGACGAGGCCAATTCTCGACGCGTTGTGACCGGCAAGCTTCCAGTAGCTACTCCGATCAAGTTTTCCCGAATTATTGGACTCAGATCAAAAATTTCACCACTTTTTACGATTTTTCGATTCTCCATATGGGTACCCCTAGGGAAATCCGTAAAAATTCGTCAGGTCCCGACGAGGCCAATTCTCGATTCGTTGTGACCGGTAAGCTTCCAGTAGCTACTCCGATCAAGTTTTCCCGAATTATTGGACTCGGATCCAAAATTTCACCAATTTTTACGATTTTTCGATTCTGGTGATTTTCCCTAGGGGTAACCCTAGGTAAATCCATAAAAATTCGTCAGGTCCCGACGAGGCCAATTCTCGATGCGTTGTGACCAGCAAGCTTCCAGTAGCTACTCCGATCAAGTTTTCCCGAATTATTGGACTCGGATCCAAAATTTCACCACTTTTTACGATTTTTCGATTCTGGTGATTTTCCCTAGGGGTACCCCTAGGGAAATCCGTAAAAATTCGTCAGGTCCCGACGAGGCCAATTCTCGATGCGTTGTAACCGGCAAGCTTCCAGTAGCTACTCCGATCAAGTTTTCCCGAATTATTGGACTCGGATCCAAAATTTCACCACTTTTTACGATTTTTCGATTCTGGTGATTTTCCCTAGGGGTAACCCTAGGGAAATCCGTAAAAATTCGTCAGGTACCGACGAGGCCAATTCTCGATTCGTTGTGACCAGCAAGCTTCCAGTAGTTACTCCGATCAAGTTTTCCCGAATTATTGGACTCGGATCAAAAATTTCACCACTTTTTACGATTTTTCGATTCTACCTTGGGGTACCCCTAGGGAAATCCGTAAAAATTTGTCAGGTCCCGACGAGGCCAATTCTTGTTGCGTTGTGACCGGCAAGCTTCCAGTAGCTACTCCGATCAAGTTTTCCCGAATTATTGGACTCGGATCCAAAATTTCACCACTTTTTACGATTTTTCGATTCTCCCTAGGGGTACCGCTAGGGAAATCCGTAAAAATTCGTCAGGTCCCAACGAGGCCAATTCTCAATGCGTTGTGACCGGTAAGCTTCCAGTAGCTACTCCGATCAGGTTTTCCCGAATTATTGGACTAGGATCCAAAATTTCACCACCTTTTACGATTTTTCGATTCTGGTGATTTTTCCTAGGGGTAACCCTAGGGAAATCCGTAAAAATTCGTCAGGTCACGACGATGCCAATTCTCGATGCGTTGTGACCGGCAAGCTTCCAGTAGCTACTCCGATCAAGTTTTCCCGAATTATTGGACTCGGATCCAAAATTTTACCACTTTTTACGATTTTTCGATTCTCCCTATGGGTACCCCTAGGGAAATCCGTAAAAATTCGTCAGGTCCCGACGAGGCCAATTCTCGATGCGTTGTGACCGGCAAGCTTCCAGTAGCTACTCCGATCAAGTTTTCCCGAATTATTGGACTCGGATCAAAAATTTCACCACTTTTTACGATTTTTCGATTCTCCCTATGGGTACCCCTAGGGAAATCCGTAAAAATTCGTCAGGTCCCGACGAGGCAAATTCTCGATTCGTTGTGACCGGTAAGCTTCCAGTAGCTACTCCGATCAGGTTTTCCCGAATTATTGGACTAGGATCCAAAATTTCACCACCTTTTACGATTTTTCGATTCTGGTGATTTTCCCTAGGGGTAACCCTAGGGAAATCCGTAAAAATTCGTCAGGTCACGACGATGCCAATTCTCGATGCGTTGTGACCGGCAAGCTTCCAGTAGCTACTCCGATCAAGTTTTCCCGAATTATTGGACTCGGATCCAAAATTTTACCACTTTTTACGATTTTTCGATTCTCCCTATGGGTACCCCTAGGGAAATCCGTAAAAATTCGTCAGGTCCCGACGAGGCCAATTCTCGATGCGTTGTGACCGGCAAGCTTCCAGTAGCTACTCCGATCAAGTTTTCCCGAATTATTGGACTCAGATCAAAAATTTCACCACTTTTTACGATTTTTCGATTCTCCATATGGGTACCCCTAGGGAAATTCGTAAAAATTCGTCAGGTCCCGACGAGGCCAATTCTCGATTCGTTGTGACCGGTAAGCTTCCAGTAGCTACTCCGATCAAGTTTTCCCGAATTATTGGACTCGGATCCAAAATTTCACCACTTTTTACGATTTTTCGATTCTGGTGATTTTCCCTAGGGGTAACCCTAGGTAAATCCATAAAAATTCGTCAGGTCCCGACGAGGCCAATTCTCGATGCGTTGTGACCAGCAAGCTTCCAGTAGCTACTCCGATCAAGTTTTCCCGAATTATTGGACTCGGATCCAAAATTTCACCACTTTTTACGATTTTTCGATTATGGTGATTTTCCCTAGGGGTAACCCTAGGGAAATCCGTAAAAATTCGTCAGGTCCCGACGAGGCCAATTCTCGATGCGTTGTGACCGGCAAGCTTCCAGTAGCTACTCCGATCAAGTTTTCCCGAATTATTGGACACGGATCCAAAATTTCACCACTTTTTACGATTTTTTGATTCTCCCTATGGGTACCCCTAGGGAAATCCGTAAAAATTCGTCAGGTCCCGACGAGGCCAATTCTCGATGCGTTGTGACCGGCAAGCTTCCAGTAGCTACTCCGATCAAGTTTTACCGAATTATTGGACTCGGATCCAAAATTTCACCACTTTTTACGATTTATCGATTCTCCCTAGGGGTACCCCTAGGAAAATCCATAAAAATTTGTCAGGTCCCGACGAGGCCAATTCTCGATTCGTTGTGACCGGTAAGCTTCCAGTAGCTACTCCGATCAAGTTTTCCCGAATTATTGGACTCGGATCAAAAATTTCACCACTTTTTACGATTTTTCGATTCTGGTGATTTTCCCTAGGGGTAACCCTAGGGAAATCCGTAAAAATTCGTCAGGTCCCGACGAGGCCAATTCTCGATGCGTTGTGACCGGCAAGCTTCCAGTAGCTACTCCGATCAAGTTTTCCCGAATTATTGGACTCGGATCCAAAATTTCACCACTTTTTACGATTTATCGATTCTCCCTAAGGGTACCCCTAGGAAAATCCGTAAAAATTCGTCAGGTCCCGACGAGGCCAATTCTCGATTCGTTGTGTCCGGTAAGCTTCCAGTAGCTACTCCGATCAAGTTTTCCCGAATTATTGGACTCGGATCCAAAATTTCACCACTTTTTACGATTTTTCGATTCTGGTGATTTTCCCTAGGGTAACCCTAGCAAAATCCGTAAAAATTTGTCAGGTCCCGATGAGGCCAATTCTCGATGCGTTGTGACCGGCAATCTTCCAGTAGCTACTCCGATCAAGTTTTCCCGAATTATTGGACTCGGATCCAAAATTTCACCACTTTTTACGATTTTTCGATTCTCCCTATGGGTACCCCTAGGGAAATCCATAAAAATTCGTCAGGTCCCGACGAGGCCAATTCTTGATGCGTTGTGACCGGCAAGCTTCCAGTAGCTACTCCGATCAAGTTTTCCCGAATTATTGGACTCGGATCCAAAATTTCACCACTTTTTACGAATTTTCGATTCTGGTGATTTTCCCTAGGGGTACCCCTAGGGAAATCCGTAAAAATTCGTCAGGTCCCGACGAGGCCAATTCTCGATGCGTTGTGACCGGCAAGCTTCCAGTAGCTACTCCGATCAAGTTTTCCCGAATTATTGGACTCGGATCCAAAATTTCACCACTTTTTACGATTTTTCGATTCTGGTGATTTTCCCTAGGGGTAACCCTAGGGAAATCCGTAAAAATTCGTACGGTCCCGACGAGGCCAATTCTTGATGCGTTGTGACCGGCAAGCTTCCAGTAGCTACTCCGATCAAGTTTTCCCGAATTATTGGACTCGGATCCAAAATTTCACCACTTTTTACGATTTTTCGATTCTCCCTAGGGTTACCCCTAGGGAAATCCGTAAAAATTCGTCAGGTCCCGACGAGGCCAATTCTTGATGCGTTGTGACCGGCAAGCTTCCAGTAGCTACTCCGATCAAGTTTTCCCGAATTATTGGACTCGGATCCAAAATTTCACCACTTTTTACGATTTTTCGATTCTGGTGATTTTCCCTAGGGTAACCCTAGGAAAATCCGTAAAAATTCGTCAGGTCCCGACGAGGCCAATTCTCGATGCGTTGTGACCGGCAAGCTTCCAGTAGCTACTCCGATCAAGTTTTCCCGAATTATTGGACTCGGATCCAAAATTTCACCACTTTTTACGATTTTTCGATTCTCCCTATGGGTACCCCTAGGAAAATCCATAAAAATTCGTCAGGTCCCGACGAGGCCAATTCTCGATGCGTTGTGACCGGCAAGCTTCCAGTAGCTACTCCGATCAAGTTTTCCCAAATTATTGGACTCGGATCCAAAATTTCACCACTTTTTACGATTTTTCGATTCTGGTGATTTTCCCTAGGGTAACCCTAGGAAAATCCGTAAAAATTCGTCAGGTCCCGACGAGGCCAATTCTCGATGCGTTGTGACCGGCAAGCTTCCAGTAGCTACTCCGATCAAGTTTTCCCGAATTATTGGACTCGGATCCAAAATTTCACCACTTTTTACGATTTATCGATTCTCCCTAGGGGTACCCCTAGGAAAATCCGTAAAAATTCGTCAGGTCCCGACGAGGCCAATTCTCGATTCGTTGTGTCCGGTAAGCTTCCAGTAGCTACTCCGATCAAGTTTTCCCGAATTATTGGACTCGGATCCAAAATTTCACCACTTTTTACGATTTTTCGATTCTGGTGATTTTCCCTAGGGTAACCCTAGCAAAATCCGTAAAAATTTGTCAGGTCCCGATGAGGCCAATTCTCGATGCGTTGTGACCGGCAATCTTCCAGTAGCTACTCCGATCAAGTTTTCCCGAATTATTGGACTCGGATCCAAAATTTCACCACTTTTTACGATTTTTCGATTCTCCCTATGGGTACCCCTAGGGAAATCCATAAAAATTCGTCAGGTCCCGACGAGGCCAATTCTCGATGCGTTGTGACCGGCAAGCTTCCAGTAGCTACTCCGATCAAGTTTTCCCGAATTATTGGACTCGGATCCAAAATTTCACCACTTTTTACGAATTTTCGATTCTGGTGATTTTCCCTAGGGGTACCCCTAGGGAAATCCGTAAAAATTCGTCAGGTCCCGACGAGGCCAATTCTCGATGCGTTGTGACCGGCAAGCTTCCAGTAGCTACTCCGATCAAGTTTTCCCGAATTATTGGACTCGGATCCAAAATTTCACCACTTTTTACGATTTTTCGATTCTGGTGATTTTCCCTAGGGGTAACCCTAGGGAAATCCGTAAAAATTCGTATGGTCCCGACGAGGCCAATTCTTGATGCGTTGTGACCGGCAAGCTTCCAGTAGCTACTCCGATCAAGTTTTCCCGAATTATTGGACTCGGATCCAAAATTTCACCACTTTTTACGATTTTTCGATTCTCCCTAGGGTTACCCCTAGGGAAATCCGTAAAAATTCGTCAGGTCCCGACGAGGCCAATTCTTGTTGCGTTGTGACCGGAAAGCTTCCAGTAGCTACTCCGATCAAGTTTTCCCGAATTATTGGACTCGGATCCAAAATTTCACCACTTTTTACGATTTTTCGATTCTGGTGATTTTCCCTAGGGTAACCCTAGGAAAATCCGTAAAAATTCGTCAGGTCCCGACGAGGCCAATTCTCGATGCGTTGTGACCGGCAAGCTTCCAGTAGCTACTCCGATCAAGTTTTCCCGAATTATTGGACTCGGATCCAAAATTTCACCACTTTTTACGATTTTTCGATTCTCCCTATGGGTACCCCTAGGGAAATCCATAAAAATTCGTCAGGTCCCGACGAGGACAATTCTCGATGCGTTGTGACCGGCAAGCTTCCAGTAGCTACTCCGATCAAGTTTTCCCGAATTATTGGACTCGGATCCAAAATTTCACCACTTTTTACGATTTTTCAATTCTGGTGATTTTCCCTAGGGGTACCCCTAGGGAAATCCGTAAAAATTCGTCAGGTCCCGACGAGGCCAATTCTCGATGCGTTGTGACCGGCAAGCTTCCAGTAGCTACTCCGATCAAGTTTTCCCGAATTATTGGACTCGGATCCAAAATTTCACCACTTTTTACGATTTTTCGATTCTGGTGATTTTCCCTAGGGGTAACCCTAGGGAAATCCGTAAAAATTCGTATGGTCCCGACGAGGCCAATTCTTGATGCGTTGTGACCGGCAAGCTTCCAGTAGCTACTCCGATCAAGTTTTCCCGAATTATTGGACTCGGATCCAAAATTTCACCACTTTTTACGATTTTTCGATTCTCCCTAGGGGTACCCCTAGGGAAATCCGTAAAAATTCGTCAGGTCCCGACGAGGCCAATTCTTGATGCGTTGTGACCGGCAAGCTTCCAGTAGCTACTCCGATCAAGTTTTCCCGAATTATTGGACTCGGATCCAAAATTTCACCACTTTTTACGATTTTTCGATTCTGGTGATTTTTCCTAGGGTAACCCTAGGAAAATCCGTAAAAATTCGTCAGGTCCCGACGAGGCCAATTCTCGATGCGTTGTGACCGGCAAGCTTCCAGTAGCTACTCCGATCAAGTTTTCCCGAATTATTGGACTCGGATCCAAAATTTCACCACTTTTTACGATTTTTCGATTCTCCCTATGGGTACCCCTAGGGAAATCCATAAAAATTCGTCAGGTCCCGACGAGGCCAATTCTCGATGCGTTGTGACCGGCAAGCTTCCAGTAGCTACTCCGATCAAGTTTTCCCGAATTATTGGACTCGGATCCAAAATTTCACCACTTTTTACGATTTTTCGATTCTGGTGATTTTCCCTAGGGGTACCCCTAGGGAAATCCGTAAAAATTCGTCAGGTCCCGACGAGGCCAATTCTCGATGTGTTGTGACCGGCAAGCTTCCAGTAGCTACTCCGATCAAGTTTTCCCGAATTATTGGACTCGGATCCAAAATTTCACCACTTTTTACGATTTTTCGATTCTGGTGATTTTCCCTAGGGGTAACCCTAGGGAAATCCGTAAAAATTCGTATGGTCCCGACGAGGCCAATTCTTGATGCGTTGTGACCGGCAAGCTTCCAGTAGCTACTCCGATCAAGTTTTCCCGAATTATTGGACTCGGATCCAAAATTTCACCACTTTTTACGATTTTTCGATTCTCCCTAGGGGTACCCCTAGGGAAATCCGTAAAAATTCGTCAGGTCCCGACGAGGCCAATTCTTGATGCGTTGTGACCGGCAAGCTTCCAGTAGCTACTCCGATCAAGTTTTCCCGAATTATTGGACTCGGATCCAAAATTTCACCACTTTTTACGATTTTTCGATTCTGGTGATTTTTCCTAGGGTAACCCTAGGAAAATCCGTAAAAATTCGTCAGGTCCCGACGAGGCCAATTCTCGATGCGTTGTGACCGGCAAGCTTCCAGTAGCTACTCCGATCAAGTTTTCCCGAATTATTGGACTCGGATCCAAAATTTCACCACTTTTTACGATTTTTCGATTCTCCCTATGGGTACCCCTAGGGAAATCCATAAAAATTCGTCAGGTCCCGACGAGGCCAATTCTCGATGCGTTGTGACCGGCAAGCTTCCAGTAGCTACTCCGATCAAGTTTTCCCGAATTATTGGACTCGGATCCAAAATTTCACCACTTTTTACGATTTTTCGATTCTGGTGATTTTCCCTAGGGGTACCCCTAGGGAAATCCGTAAAAATTCGTCAGGTCCCGACGAGGCCAATTCTCGATGCGTTGTGACCGGCAAGCTTCCAGTAGCTACTCCGATCAAGTTTTCCCGAATTATTGGACTCGGATCCAAAATTTCACCACTTTTTACGATTTTTCGATTCTGGTGATTTTCCCTAGGGGTAACCCTAGGGAAATCCGTAAAAATTCGTATGGTCCCGACGAGGCCAATTCTTGATGCGTTGTGACCGGCAAGCTTCCAGTAGCTACTCCGATCAAGTTTTCCCGAATTATTGGACTCGGATCCAAAATTTCACCACTTTTTACGATTTTTCGATTCTCCCTAGGGGTACCCCTAGGGAAATCCGTAAAAATTCGTCAGGTCCCGACGAGACCAATTCTTGATGCGTTGTGACCGGCAAGCTTCCAGTAGCTACTCCGATCAAGTTTTCCCGAATTATTGGACTCGGATCCAAAATTTCACCACTTTTTACGATTTTTCGATTCTCCCTAGGGGTACCCCTAGGGAAATCCGTAAAAATTCGTCAGGTCCCGACGAGGCGAATTCTCAATACGTTGTGACCGGCAAGCTTCCAGTAGCTACTCCGATCAAGTTTTCCCGAATTATTGGACTCGGATCAAAAATTTCACAACTTTTTACGATTTTTCGATTCTGGTGATTTTTCCTAGGGGTACCCCTAGGAAAATCCGTAAAAATTCGTCAGGTCCCGACGAGGCAAATTCTCGATGCGTTGTGACCGGCAAGCTTCCAGTAGCAACTCCGATCAAGTTTTCCCGAATTATTGGACTCGGATCCAAAATTTCACCACTTTTTACGATTTTTCGATTCTGGTGATTTTCCCTAGGGGTACCCCTAGGGAAATCCATAAAAATTCGTCAGGTCCCGACGAGGCCAATTCTCGATGCGTTGTGACCGGCATGCTTCCACTAGCTACTCCGATCAAGTTTTCCCGAAGTATTGGACTCGGATCCAAAATTTTACGACTTTTTAAGATTTTTCGATTCTCCCTATGGGTACCCCTAGTGAAATCCGTAAAAATTCGTCAGGTCCCGACGAGGCCAATTCTCGATGCGTTGTGACCGGCAAGCTTCCAGTAGCTACTCCGATCAAGTTTTCCCGAATTATTGGACTCGGATCTAAAATTTCACCACTTTTTACGATTTTTCGATTCTGGTGATTTTCCCTAGGGGTAACCCTAGGGAAATCCGTAAAAATTCGTCAGGTCCCGACGAGGCCAATTCTCGATGCGTTGTGACCGGCAAGCTTCCAGTAGCTACTCCGATCAAGTTTTCCCGAATTATTGGACTCGGATCCAAAATTTTACCACTTTTTACGATTTTTCGATTCTCCCTATGGGTACACCCCTAGGGAAATCCGTTAAAATTCGTCAGGTCCCGACGAGGCAAATTCTCGATGCGTTGTGACTGGCAAGCTTCCAGTAGCTACTCCGATCAAGTTTTCCCGAATTATTGGACTCGGATCCAAAATTTCACCACTTTTTACGATTTATCGATTCTCCTTAGGGGTACCCCTAGGAAAATCCGTAAAAATTCGTCAGGTCCCGACGAGGCCAATTCTCGATTCGTTGTGACCGGTAAGCTTCCAGTAGCTACTCCGATCAAGTTTTCCCGAATTGTTGGACTCGGATCCAAAATTTCACCACTTTTTACGATTTTTCGATTATGGTGATTTTCCCTAGGGGTAACCCTAGGGAAATCCGTAAAAATTCGTCAGGTCCCGACGAGGCCAATTCTCGATGCGTTGTGACCGGCAAGCTTCCAGTAGCTACTCCGATCAAGTTTTCCCGAATTATTGGACACGGATCCAAAATTTCACCACTTTTTACGATTTTTCGATTCTCCCTATGGGTACCCCTAGGGAAATCCGTAAAAATTCGTCAGGTCCCGACGAGGCCAATTCTCGATGCGTTGTGACCGGCAAGCTTCCAGTAGCTACTCCGATCAAGTTTTACCGAATTATTGGACTCGGATCCAAAATTTCACCACTTTTTACGATTTATCGATTCTCCCTAGGGGTACCCCTAGGAAAATCCGTAAAAATTCGTCAGGTCCCGACGAGGCCAATTCTCGATTCGTTGTGACCGGTAAGCTTCCAGTAGCTACTCCGATCAAGTTTTTCCGACTTATTGGACTCGGATCAAAAATTTCACAACTTTTTACGATTTTTCGATTCTGGTGATTTTCCCTAGGGGTAACCCTAGGGAAATCCTTAAAAATTCGTCAGGTCCCGACGAGGCCAATTCTCGATGCGTTGTGACCGGCAAGCTTCCAGTAGCTACTCCGATCAAGTTTTCCCGAATTATTGGACTCGGATCCAAAATTTCACCACTTTTTACGATTTTTCGATTTTCCCTATGGGTACCCCTAGGGAAATCCGTAAAAATTCGTTAGGTCCCGACGAGGCCAATTCTCGATGCGTTGTGACCGGCAAGCTTCCAGTAGCTACTCCGATCAAGTTTTCCCGAATTATTGGACTCGGATCCAAAATTTCACCACTTTTTACGATTTATCGATTCTCCCTAGGGGTACCCCTAGGAAAATCCGTAAAAATTCGTCAGGCCCCGACGAGGCCAATTCTCGATTCGTTGTGTCCGGTAAGCTTCCAGTAGCTACTCCGATCAACTTTTCCCGAATTATTGGACTCGGATCCAAAATTTCACCACTTTTTACGATTTTTCGATTCTGGTGATTTTCCCTAGGGTAACCCTAGGAAAATCCGTAAAAATTCGTCAGGTCCCGACGAGGCCAATTCTCGATGCGTTGTGACCGGCAAGCTTCCAGTAGCTACTCCGATCAAGTTTTCCCGAATTATTGGACTCGGATCCAAAATTTCACCACTTTTTACGATTTTTCGATTCTTCCTATGGGTACCCCTAGGGAAATCCGTAAAAATTCGTCAGGTCCCGACGAGGCCAATTCTCGATGCGTTGTAACCGGCAAACTTCCAGTAGCTACTCCGATCAAGTTTTCCCGAATTATTGGATTCGGATCCAAAATTTCACCACTTTTTACGATTTTTCGATTCTCCCTATGGGTACCCCTAGGGAAATCCGTAAAAATTCGTCAGGTCCCGACGAGGCCAATTCTCGATGCGTTGTGACCGGCAAGCTTCCAGTAGCTACTCCGATCAAGTTTTCCCGAATTATTGGACTCGGATCCAAAATTTTACGACTTTTTACGATTTTTCGATTCTCCCTATGGGTACCCCTAGTGAAATCCGTAAAAATTCGTCATGTCCCGACGAGGCCAATTCTCGATGCGTTGTGACCAGCAAGCTTTCAGTAGCTACTCCGATCAAGTTTTCCCGAATTATTGGACTCGGATCCAAAATTTCACCACTTTTTACGATTTTTCGATTTTGGTGATTTTCCCTAGGGGTAACCCTAGGGAAATCCGTAAAAATTCGTCAGGTCCCGACGAGGCCAATTCTCGATGCGTTGTGACCGGCAAGCTTCCAGTAGCTACTCCGATCAAGTTTTCCCGAATTATTGGACTCGGATCCAAAATTTTACCACTTTTTACGATTTTTCGATTCTCCCTATGGGTACCCCTAAGGAAATCCGTAAAAATTCGTCAGGTCCCGACGAGGCAAATTCTCGATGCGTTGTGATCGGCAAGCTTCCAGTAGCTACTCCGATCAAGTTTTCCCGAATTATTGGACTCGAATCCAAAATTTCACCACTTTTTACGATTTATCGATTCTCCTTAGGGGTACCCCTAGGAAAATCCGTAAAAATTCGTCAGGTCCCGACGAGGCCAATTCTCGATTCGTTGTGACCGGTAAGCTTCCAGTAGCTACTCCGATCAAGTTTTCCCGAATTATTGGACTCGGATCCAAAATTTCACCACTTTTTACGATTTTTCGATTTTCCCTATGGGTACCCCTAGGGAAATCCGTAAAAATTCGTCAGGTCCCGACGAGGCCAATTCTCGATGCGTTGTGACCGGCAAGCTTCCAGTAGCTACTCCGATCAAGTTTTCCCGAATTATTGGACACGGATCCAAAATTTCACCACTTTTTACGATTTTTCGATTCTCCCTATGGGTACCCCTAGGGAAATCCGTAAAAATTCGTCAGGTCCCGACGAGGCCAATTCTCGATGCGTTGTGACCGGCAAGCTTCCAGTAGCTACTCCGATCAAGTTTTACCGAATTATTGGACTCGGATCCAAAATTTCACCACTTTTTACGATTTATCGATTCTCCCTAGGGGTACCCCTAGGAAAATCCGTAAAAATTCGTCAGGTCCCGACGAGGCCAATTCTCGATTCGTTGTGACCGGTAAGCTTCCAGTAGCTACTCCGATCAAGTTTTCCCGAATTATTGGACTCGGATCCAAAATTTCACCACTTTTTACGATTTTTCGATTCTGGTGATTTTCCCTAGGGGTAACCCTAGGGAAATCCGTAAAAATTCGTCAGGTCCCGACGAGGCCAATTCTCGATGCGTTGTGACCGGCAAGCTTCCAGTAGCTACTCCGATCAAGTTTTCCCGAATTATTGGACTCGGATCCAAAATTTCACCACTTTTTACGATTTTTCGATTTTCCCTATGGGTACCCCTAGGGAAATCCGTAAAAATTCGTCAGGTCCCGACGAGGCAAATTCTCGATGCGTTGTGACCGGCAAGCTTCCAGTAGCTACTCCGATCAATTTTTCCCGAATTATTGGACTCGGATCCAAAATTTCACCACTTTTTACGATTTATCGATTCTCCCTAGGGGTACACCTAGGAAAATCCGTAAAAATTCGTCAGGTCCCGATGAGGCCAATTCTCGATTCGTTGTGTCCGGTAAGCTTCCAGTATCTACTCCGATCAAGTTTTCCCGAATTATTGGACTCGGATCCAAAATTTCACCACTTTTTACGATTTTTCGATTCTGGTGATTTTCCCTAGGGTAACCCTAGGAAAATCCGTAAAAATTCGTCAGGTCCCGACGAGGCCAATTCTCGATGCGTTGTGACCGGCTAGCTTTCAGTAGCTACTCCGATCAAGTTTTCCCGAATTATTGGACTCGGATCCAAAATTTCACCACTTTTTACGATTTTTCGATTCTCCCTATGGGTACCCCTAGGGAAATCCGTAAAAATTCGTCAGGTCCCGACGAGGCCAATTCTCGATGCGTTGTGACCGGCAAGCTTCCAGTAGCTACTCCGATCAAGTTTTCCCGAATTATTGGACTAGGATCAAAAATTTCACCACCTTTTACGATTTTTCGATTCTGGTGATTTTCCCTAGGGGTAACCCTAGGAAAATCCGTAAAAATTCGTCAGGTCCCGACGAGGCCAATTCTCGATGCGTTGCGACCGGCAAGCTTCCAGTAGCTACTCCGATCAAGTTTTCCCGAATTATTGGGCTCGGATCCAAAATTTCACCACTTTTTACGATTTATCGATTCTCCCTAGGGGTACCCCTAGGAAAATCCGTAAAAATTCGTCAGGTCCCGACGAGGCCAATTCTCGATTCGTTGTGACCGGTAAGCTTCCAGTAGCTACTCCGATCAAGTTTTCCCGAATTATTGGACTCGGATCCAAAATTTAACCACTTTTTACGATTTTTCGATTCTGGTGATTTTTCCTAGGGGTAACCCTAGGGAAATCCGTAAAAATTCGTCAGGTCCCGACGAGGCCAATTCTCGATGCGTTGTGACCGGCAAGATTCCAGTAGCTACTCCGATCAAGTTTTCCCGAATTATTGGACTCGGATCCAAAATTTCACCACTTTTTACGATTTTTCGATTTTCCCTATGGGTACCCCTAGGGAAATCCGTAAAAATTCGTCAGGTCCTGACGAGGCCAATTCTCGATGCGTTGTGACCGGCAAGCTTCCAGTAGCTACTCCGATCAAGTTTTCCCGAATTATTGGACTCGGATCCAAAATTTCACCACTTTTTACGATTTATCGATTCTCCCTAGGGGTACCCCTAGGAAAATCCGTAAAAATTCGTCAGGTCCCGACGAGGCCAATTCTCGATTCGTTGTGTCCGGTAAGCTTCCAGTAGCTACTCCGATCAAGTTTTCCCGAATTATTGGACTCGGATCCAAAATTTCACCAATTTTTACGATTTTTCGATTCGGGTGATTTTCCCTAGGGTAACCCTAGGAAAATCCGTAAAAATTCGTCAGGTCCCGACGAGGCCAATTCTCGATGCATTGTGACCGGCAAGCTTCCAGTAGCTACTCCGATCAAGTTTTCCCGAATTATTGGACTCGGATCCAAAATTTCACCACTTTTTACGATTTTTCGATTCTCCCTATGGGTACCCCTAGGGAAATCCGTAAAAATTCGTCAGGTCCCGACGAGGCCAATTCTCGATGCGTTGTGACCGGCAAGCTTCCAGTAGCTACTCCGATCAAGTTTTCCCGAATCATTGGACTCGGATCCAAAATTTCACCACTTTTTACGATTTTTCGATTCTCCCTATGGGTACCCCTAGGGAAATCCGTAAAAATTCGTCAGGTCCCGACGAGGCCAATTCTCGATGCGTTCTGACCGGCAAGCTTCCAGTAGCTACTCCGATCAAGTTTTCCCGAATTATTGGACTCGGATCCAAAATTTCACCACTTTTTACGATTTATCGATTCTCCCTAGGGGTACCCCTAGGAAAATCCGTAAAAATTCGTCAGGTCCCGACGAGGCCAATTCTCGATTCGTTGTGTCCGGTAAGCTTCCAGTAGCTACTCCGATCAAGTTTTCCCGAATTATTGGACTCGGATCCAAAATTTCACCACTTTTTACGATTTTTCGATTCTGGTGATTTTTCCTAGGGGTAACCCTAGGAAAATCCGTAAAAATTCGTCAGGTCCCGACGAGGCCAATTCTCGATGCGTTGTGACCGGCAAGCTTCCAGTAGCTACTCCGATCAAGTTTTCCTGAATTATTAGACTCGGATCCAAAATTTCACCACTTTTTACGATTTTTCGATTCTCCCTAGGGGTACCCCTAGGGAAATCCGTAAAAATTCGTCAGGTCCCGACGAGGCCAATTCTCGATGCGTTGTGACCGGTAAGCTTCCAGTAGCTACTCCGATCAAGTTTTCCCGAATTATTGGACTAGGATCCAAAATTTCACCACCTTTTACGATTTTTCGATTTTGGTGATTTTCCCTAGGGGTAACCCTAGGGAAATCCGTAAAAATTCGTCAGGTCCCGACGAGGCCAATTCTCGATGCGTTGTGACCGGCAAGCTTCCAGTAGCTACTCCGATCAAGTTTTCCCGAATTATTGGACTCGGATCCAAAATTTCACCACTTTTTACGATTTTTTGATTCTCCCTATGGGTACCCCTAGGGAAATCCGTAAAAATTCGTCAGGTCCCGACGAGGCCAATTCTCGATGCGTTGTGACCGGCAAGCTTCCAGTAGCTACTCCGATCAAGTTTTCCCGAATTATTGGACTCGGATCCAAAATTTCACCACTTTTTACGATTTTTCGATTCTCCCTAGGGGTACCCCTAGGGAAATCCGTAAAAATTCGTCATGTCCCGACGAGGCCAATTCTCGATTCGTTGTGACCGGCAAGCTTCCAGTAGCTACTCCGATCAAGTTTTCCCGAATTATTGGACTCGGATCCAAAATTTCACCACTTTTTACGATTTTTCGATTCTCCCTAGGGGTACCCCTAGGGAAATCCGTAAAAATTCGTCAGGTCCCGACGAGGCCAATTCTCGATGCGTTGTGACCGGTAAGCTTCCAGTAGCTACTCCGATCAAGTTTTCCCGAATTATTGGACTAGGATCCAAAATTTCACCACCTTTTACGATTTTTCGATTTTGGTGATTTTCCCTAGGGGTAACCCTAGGGAAATCCGTAAAAATTCGTCAGGTCCCGACGAGGCCAATTCTCGATGCGTTGTGACCGGCAAGCTTCCAGTAGCTACTCCGATCAAGTTTTCCCGAATTATTGGACTCGGATCCAAAATTTCACCACTTTTTACGATTTTTCGATTCTCCCTATGGGTACCCCTAGGGAAATCCGTAAAAATTCGTCAGGTCCCAACGAGGCCAATTCTCGATGCGTTGTGACCGGCAAGCTTCCAGTAGCTACTCCGATCAAGTTTTCCTGAATTATTGGACTCGGATCCAAAATTTCACCAATTTTTACGATTTTTCGATTCTCCCTAGGGGTACCCCTAGGGAAATCCGTAAAAATTCGTCAGGTCCCGACGAGGCAAATTCTTGATGCATTGTGACCGGCAAGCTTCCAGTAGCTACTCCGATCAAGTTTTCCCGAATTATTGGACTCGGATCCAAAATTTCATCACTTTTGACGATTTTTCGATTCTCCCTAGGGGTACCCCTAGGGAAATCCGTAAAAATTCGTCAGGTCCCGACGAGGCCAATTATCGATGCGTTGTGACTGGCAAGCTTCCATTAGCTACTCAGATCAAGTTTTCCCGAATTATTGGACTCGGATACAAAATTTCACCACTTTTTACGATTTTTCGATTCTCCCTAGGGGTACCCCTAGGGAAATCCGTAAAAATTCGTCAGGTCCCGACGAGGCCAATTCTCGATGCGTTGTGACCGGTAAGCTTCCAGTAGCTACTCCGATCAAGTTTTCCCGAATTATTGGACTAGGATCCAAAATTTCACCACCTTTTACGATTTTTCGATTTTGGTGATTTTCCCTAGGGGTAACCCTAGGGAAATCCGTAAAAATTTGTCAGGTCCCGACGAGGCCAATTCTCGATGCGTTGTGACCGGCAAGCTTCCAGTAGCTACTCCGATCAAGTTTTCCCGAATTATTGGACTCGGATCCAAAATTTCACCACTTTTTACGATTTTTCGATTCTCCCTATGGGTACCCCTAGGGAAATCCGTAAAAATTCGTCAGGTCCCGACGAGGCCAATTCTCGATGCGTTGTGACCGGCAAGCTTCCAGTAGCTACTCCGATCAAGTTTTCCCGAATCATTGGACTCGGATCCAAAATTTCACCACTTTTTACGATTTTTCGATTCTCCCTATGGGTACCCCTAGGGAAATCCGTAAAAATTCGTCAGGTCCCGACGAGGCCAATTCTCGATGCGTTGTGACCGGCAAGCTTCCAGTAGCTACTCCGATCAAGTTTTCCCGAATCATTGGACTCGGATCCAAAATTTCATCACTTTTGACGATTTTTCGATTCTCCCTAGGGGTACCCCTAGGGAAATCCGTAAAAATTCGTCAGGTCCCGACGAGGCCAATTATCGATGCGTTGTGACTGGCAAGCTTCCATTAGCTACTCAGATCAAGTTTTCCCGAATTATTGGACTCGGATACAAAATTTCACCACTTTTTACGATTTTTCGATTCTCCCAAGGGGTACCCCTAGGGAAATCCGTAAAAATTCGTCAGGTCCCGACGAGGCCAATTCTCGATGCGTTGTGACCGGTAAGCTTCCAGTAGCTACTCCGATCAAGTTTTCCCGAATTATTGGACTAGGATCCAAAATTTCACCACCTTTTACGATTTTTCGATTTTGGTGATTTTCCCTAGGGGTAACCCTAGGGAAATCCGTAAAAATTCGTCAGGTCCCGACGAGGCCAATTCTCGATGCGTTGTGACCGGCAAGCTTCCAGTAGCTACTCCGATCAAGTTTTCCCGAATCATTGGACTCGGATCCAAAATTTCACCACTTTTTACGATTTTTCGATTCTCCCTATGGGTACCCCTAGGGAAATCCGTAAAAATTCGTCAGGTCCCGACGAGGCCAATTCTCGATGCGTTGTGACCGGCAAGCTTCCAGTAGCTACTCCGATCAAGTTTTCCCGAATCATTGGACTCGGATCCAAAATTTCACCACTTTTTACGATTTTTCGATTCTCCCTATGGGTACCCCTAGGGAAATCCGTAAAAATTCGTCAGGTCCCGACGAGGCCAATTCTCGATGCGTTCTGACCGGCAAGCTTCCAGTAGCTACTCCGATCAAGTTTTCCCGAATTATTGGACTCGGATCCAAAATTTCACCACTTTTTACGATTTATCGATTCTCCCTAGGGGTACCCCTAGGAAAATCCGTAAAAATTCGTCAGGTCCCGACGAGGCCAATTCTCGATTCGTTGTGTCCGGTAAGCTTCCAGTAGCTACTCCGATCAAGTTTTCCCGAATTATTGGACTCGGATCCAAAATTTCACCACTTTTTACGATTTTTCGATTCTGGTGATTTTTCCTAGGGGTAACCCTAGGAAAATCCGTAAAAATTCGTCAGGTCCCGACGAGGCCAATTCTCGATGCGTTGTGACCGGCAAGCTTCCAGTAGCTACTCCGATCAAGTTTTCCTGAATTATTAGACTCGGATCCAAAATTTCACCACTTTTTACGATTTTTCGATTCTCCCTAGGGGTACCCCTAGGGAAATCCGTAAAAATTCGTCAGGTCCCGACGAGGCCAATTCTCGATGCGTTGTGACCGGTAAGCTTCCAGTAGCTACTCCGATCAAGTTTTCCCGAATTATTGGACTAGGATCCAAAATTTCACCACCTTTTACGATTTTTCGATTTTGGTGATTTTCCCTAGGGGTAACCCTAGGGAAATCCGTAAAAATTCGTCAGGTCCCGACGAGGCCAATTCTCGATGCGTTGTGACCGGCAAGCTTCCAGTAGCTACTCCGATCAAGTTTTCCCGAATTATTGGACTCGGATCCAAAATTTCACCACTTTTTACGATTTTTTGATTCTCCCTATGGGTACCCCTAGGGAAATCCGTAAAAATTCGTCAGGTCCCGACGAGGCCAATTCTCGATGCGTTGTGACCGGCAAGCTTCCAGTAGCTACTCCGATCAAGTTTTCCCGAATTATTGGACTCGGATCCAAAATTTCACCACTTTTTACGATTTTTCGATTCTCCCTAGGGGTACCCCTAGGGAAATCCGTAAAAATTCGTCATGTCCCGACGAGGCCAATTCTCGATTCGTTGTGACCGGCAAGCTTCCAGTAGCTACTCCGATCAAGTTTTCCCGAATTATTGGACTCGGATCCAAAATTTCACCACTTTTTACGATTTTTCGATTCTCCCTAGGGGTACCCCTAGGGAAATCCGTAAAAATTCGTCAGGTCCCGACGAGGCCAATTCTCGATGCGTTGTGACCGGTAAGCTTCCAGTAGCTACTCCGATCAAGTTTTCCCGAATTATTGGACTAGGATCCAAAATTTCACCACCTTTTACGATTTTTCGATTTTGGTGATTTTCCCTAGGGGTAACCCTAGGGAAATCCGTAAAAATTCGTCAGGTCCCGACGAGGCCAATTCTCGATGCGTTGTGACCGGCAAGCTTCCAGTAGCTACTCCGATCAAGTTTTCCCGAATTATTGGACTCGGATCCAAAATTTCACCACTTTTTACGATTTTTCGATTCTCCCTATGGGTACCCCTAGGGAAATCCGTAAAAATTCGTCAGGTCCCAACGAGGCCAATTCTCGATGCGTTGTGACCGGCAAGCTTCCAGTAGCTACTCCGATCAAGTTTTCCTGAATTATTGGACTCGGATCCAAAATTTCACCAATTTTTACGATTTTTCGATTCTCCCTAGGGGTACCCCTAGGGAAATCCGTAAAAATTCGTCAGGTCCCGACGAGGCAAATTCTTGATGCATTGTGACCGGCAAGCTTCCAGTAGCTACTCCGATCAAGTTTTCCCGAATTATTGGACTCGGATCCAAAATTTCATCACTTTTGACGATTTTTCGATTCTCCCTAGGGGTACCCCTAGGGAAATCCGTAAAAATTCGTCAGGTCCCGACGAGGCCAATTATCGATGCGTTGTGACTGGCAAGCTTCCATTAGCTACTCAGATCAAGTTTTCCCGAATTATTGGACTCGGATACAAAATTTCACCACTTTTTACGATTTTTCGATTCTCCCTAGGGGTACCCCTAGGGAAATCCGTAAAAATTCGTCAGGTCCCGACGAGGCCAATTCTCGATGCGTTGTGACCGGTAAGCTTCCAGTAGCTACTCCGATCAAGTTTTCCCGAATTATTGGACTAGGATCCAAAATTTCACCACCTTTTACGATTTTTCGATTTTGGTGATTTTCCCTAGGGGTAACCCTAGGGAAATCCGTAAAAATTTGTCAGGTCCCGACGAGGCCAATTCTCGATGCGTTGTGACCGGCAAGCTTCCAGTAGCTACTCCGATCAAGTTTTCCCGAATTATTGGACTCGGATCCAAAATTTCACCACTTTTTACGATTTTTCGATTCTCCCTATGGGTACCCCTAGGGAAATCCGTAAAAATTCGTCAGGTCCCGACGAGGCCAATTCTCGATGCGTTGTGACCGGCAAGCTTCCAGTAGCTACTCCGATCAAGTTTTCCCGAATCATTGGACTCGGATCCAAAATTTCACCACTTTTTACGATTTTTCGATTCTCCCTATGGGTACCCCTAGGGAAATCCGTAAAAATTCGTCAGGTCCCGACGAGGCCAATTCTCGATGCGTTGTGACCGGCAAGCTTCCAGTAGCTACTCCGATCAAGTTTTCCCGAATCATTGGACTCGGATCCAAAATTTCATCACTTTTGACGATTTTTCGATTCTCCCTAGGGGTACCCCTAGGGAAATCCGTAAAAATTCGTCAGGTCCCGACGAGGCCAATTATCGATGCGTTGTGACTGGCAAGCTTCCATTAGCTACTCAGATCAAGTTTTCCCGAATTATTGGACTCGGATACAAAATTTCACCACTTTTTACGATTTTTCGATTCTCCCAAGGGGTACCCCTAGGGAAATCCGTAAAAATTCGTCAGGTCCCGACGAGGCCAATTCTCGATGCGTTGTGACCGGTAAGCTTCCAGTAGCTACTCCGATCAAGTTTTCCCGAATTATTGGACTAGGATCCAAAATTTCACCACCTTTTACGATTTTTCGATTTTGGTGATTTTCCCTAGGGGTAACCCTAGGGAAATCCGTAAAAATTCGTCAGGTCCCGACGAGGCCAATTCTCGATGCGTTGTGACCGGCAAGCTTCCAGTAGCTACTCCGATCAAGTTTTCCCGAATCATTGGACTCGGATCCAAAATTTCACCACTTTTTACGATTTTTCGATTCTCCCTATGGGTACCCCTAGGGAAATCCGTAAAAATTCGTCAGGTCCCGACGAGGCCAATTCTCGATGCGTTGTGACCGGCAAGCTTCCAGTAGCTACTCCGATCAAGTTTTCCCGAATCATTGGACTCGGATCCAAAATTTCACCACTTTTTACGATTTTTCGATTCTCCCTATGGGTACCCCTAGGGAAATCCGTAAAAATTCGTCAGGTCCCGACGAGGCCAATTCTCGATGCGTTCTGACCGGCAAGCTTCCAGTAGCTACTCCGATCAAGTTTTCCCGAATTATTGGACTCGGATCCAAAATTTTACCACTTTTTACGATTTATCGATTCTCCCTAGGGGTACCCCTAGGAAAATCCGTAAAAATTCGTCAGGTCCCGACGAGGCCAATTCTCGATTCGTTGTGTCCGGTAAGCTTCCAGTAGCTACTCCGATCAAGTTTTCCCGAATTATTGGACTCGGATCCAAAATTTCACCACCTTTTACGATTTTTCGATTTTGGTGATTTTCCCTAGGGGTAACCCTAGGGAAATCCGTAAAAATTCGTCAGGTCCCGACGAGGCCAATTCTCGATGCGTTGTGACCGGCAAGCTTCCATTAGCTACTCAGATCAAGTTTTCTCGAATTATTGGACTCGGATCCAAAATTTCACCACTTTTTACGATTTTTCGATTCTCCCTAGGGGTACCCCTAGGGAAATCCGTAAAAATTCGTCAGGTCCCGACGAGGCCAATTCTCGATGCGTTGTGACCGGTAAGCTTCCAGTAGCTACTCCGATCAAGTTTTCCCGAATTATTGGACTAGGATCCAAAATTTCACCACCTTTTACGATTTTTCGATTTTGGTGATTTTCCCTAGGGGTAACCCTAGGGAAATCCGTAAAAATTCGTCAGGTCCCGACGAGGCCAATTCTCGATGCGTTGTGACCGGCAAGCTTCCATTAGCTACTCAGATCAAGTTTTCTCGAATTATTGGACTCGGATCCAAAATTTCACCACTTTTGACGATTTTTCGATTCTCCCTAGGGGTACCCCTAGGGAAATCCGTAAAAATTCGTCAGGTCCCGACGAGGCCAATTATCGATGCGTTGTGACTGGCAAGCTTCCATTAGCTACTCAGATCAAGTTTTCCCGAATTATTGGACTCGGATACAAAATTTCACCACTTTTTACGATTTTTCGATTCTCCCAAGGGGTACCCCTAGGGAAATCCGTAAAAATTCGTCAGGTCCCGACGAGGCCAATTCTCGATGCGTTGTGACCGGTAAGCTTCCAGTAGCTACTCCGATCAAGTTTTCCCGAATTATTGGACTAGGATCCAAAATTTCACCACCTTTTACGATTTTTCGATTTTGGTGATTTTCCCTAGGGGTAACCCTAGGGAAATCCGTAAAAATTCGTCAGGTCCCGACGAGGCCAATTCTCGATGCGTTGTGACCGGCAAGCTTCCAGTAGCTACTCCGATCAAGTTTTCCCGAATCATTGGACTCGGATCCAAAATTTCACCACTTTTTACGATTTTTCGATTCTCCCTATGGGTACCCCTAGGGAAATCCGTAAAAATTCGTCAGGTCCCGACGAGGCCAATTCTCGATGCGTTGTGACCGGCAAGCTTCCAGTAGCTACTCCGATCAAGTTTTCCCGAATCATTGGACTCGGATCCAAAATTTCACCACTTTTTACGATTTTTCGATTCTCCCTATGGGTACCCCTAGGGAAATCCGTAAAAATTCGTCAGGTCCCGACGAGGCCAATTCTCGATGCGTTCTGACCGGCAAGCTTCCAGTAGCTACTCCGATCAAGTTTTCCCGAATTATTGGACTCGGATCCAAAATTTTACCACTTTTTACGATTTATCGATTCTCCCTAGGGGTACCCCTAGGAAAATCCGTAAAAATTCGTCAGGTCCCGACGAGGCCAATTCTCGATTCGTTGTGTCCGGTAAGCTTCCAGTAGCTACTCCGATCAAGTTTTCCCGAATTATTGGACTCGGATCCAAAATTTCACCACCTTTTACGATTTTTCGATTTTGGTGATTTTCCCTAGGGGTAACCCTAGGGAAATCCGTAAAAATTCGTCAGGTCCCGACGAGGCCAATTCTCGATGCGTTGTGACCGGCAAGCTTCCATTAGCTACTCAGATCAAGTTTTCCCGAATTATTGGACTCGGATCCAAAATTTCACCACTTTTTACGATTTTTCGATTCTCCCTAGGGGTACCCCTAGGGAAATCCGTAAAAATTCGTCAGGTCCCGACGAGGCCAATTCTCGATGCGTTGTGACCGGTAAGCTTCCAGTAGCTACTCCGATCAAGTTTTCCCGAATTATTGGACTAGGATCCAAAATTTCACCACCTTTTACGATTTTTCGATTTTGGTGATTTTCCCTAGGGGTAACCCTAGGGAAATCCGTAAAAATTCGTCAGGTCCCGACGAGGCCAATTCTCGATGCGTTGTGACCGGCAAGCTTCCAGTAGCTACTCCGATCAAGTTTTCCCGAATTATTGGACTCGGATCCAAAATTTCACCACTTTTTACGATTTTTCGATTCTCCCTATGGGTACCCCTAGGGAAATCCGTAAAAATTCGTCAGGTCCCGACGAGGCCAATTCTCGATGCGTTGTGACCGGCAAGCTTCCAGTAGCTACTCCGATCAAGTTTTCCTGAATTATTGGACTCGGATCCAAAATTTCACTTTTTACGATTTTTCGATTCTCCCTAGGGGTACCCCTAGGGAAATCCGTAAAAATTCGTCAGGTCCCGACGAGGCAAATTCTTGATGCATTGTGACCGGCAAGCTTCCAGTAGCTACTCCGATCAAGTTTTCCCGAATTATTGGACTCGGATCCAAAATTTCATCACTTTTGACGATTTTTCGATTCTCCCTAGGGGTACCCCTAGGGAAATCCGTAAAAATTCGTCAGGTCCCGACGAGGCCAATTATCGATGCGTTGTGACTGGCAAGCTTCCATTAGCTACTCAGATCAAGTTTTCCCGAATTATTGGACTCGGATACAAAATTTCACCACTTTTTACGATTTTTCGATTCTCCCAAGGGGTACCCCTAGGGAAATCCGTAAAAATTCGTCAGGTCCCGACGAGGCCAATTCTCGATGCGTTGTGACCGGTAAGCTTCCAGTAGCTACTCCGATCAAGTTTTCCCGAATTATTGGACTAGGATCCAAAATTTCACCACCTTTTACGATTTTTCGATTTTGGTGATTTTCCCTAGGGGTAACCCTAGGGAAATCCGTAAAAATTCGTCAGGTCCCGACGAGGCCAATTCTCGATGCGTTGTGACCGGCAAGCTTCCAGTAGCTACTCCGATCAAGTTTTCCCGAATTATTGGACTCGGATCCAAAATTTCACCACTTTTTACGATTTTTCGATTCTCCCTATGGGTACCCCTAGGGAAATCCGTAAAAATTCGTCAGGTCCCGACGAGGCCAATTCTCGATGCGTTGTGACCGGCAAGCTTCCAGTAGCTACTCCGATCAAGTTTTCCCGAATCATTGGACTCGGATCCAAAATTTCACCACTTTTTACGATTTTTCGATTCTCCCTATGGGTACCCCTAGGGAAATCCGTAAAAATTCGTCAGGTCCCGACGAGGCCAATTCTCGATGCGTTCTGACCGGCAAGCTTCCAGTAGCTACTCCGATCAAGTTTTCCCGAATTATTGGACTCGGATCCAAAATTTTACCACTTTTTACGATTTATCGATTCTCCCTAGGGGTACCCCTAGGAAAATCCGTAAAAATTCGTCAGGTCCCGACGAGGCCAATTCTCGATTCGTTGTGTCCGGTAAGCTTCCAGTAGCTACTCCGATCAAGTTTTCCCGAATTATTGGACTAGGATCCAAAATTTCACCACCTTTTACGATTTTTCGATTTTGGTGATTTTCCCTAGGGGTAACCCTAGGGAAATCCGTAAAAATTCGTCAGGTCCCGACGAGGCCAATTCTCGATGCGTTGTGACCGGCAAGCTTCCAGTAGCTACTCCGATCAAGTTTTCCCGAATTATTGGACTCGGATCCAAAATTTCACCACTTTTTACGATTTTTCGATTCTCCCTATGGGTACCCCTAGGGAAATCCGTAAAAATTCGTCAGGTCCCGACGAGGCCAATTCTCGATGCGTTCTGACCGGCAAGCTTCCAGTAGCTACTCCGATCAAGTTTTCCCGAATTATTGGACTCGGATCCAAAATTTTACCACTTTTTACGATTTATCGATTCTCCCTAGGGGTACCCCTAGGGAAATCCGTAAAAATTCGTCAGGTCCCGACGAGGCCAATTCTCGATGCGTTGTGACCGGTAAGCTTCCAGTAGCTACTCCGATCAAGTTTTCCCGAATTATTGGACTAGGATCCAAAATTTCACCACCTTTTACGATTTTTCGATTTTGGTGATTTTCCCTAGGGGTAACCCTAGGGAAATCCGTAAAAATTCGTCAGGTCCCGACGAGGCCAATTCTCGATGCGTTGTGACCGGCAAGCTTCCAGTAGCTACTCCGATCAAGTTTTCCCGAATTATTGGACTCGGATCCAAAATTTCACCACTTTTTACGATTTTTCGATTCTCCCTATGGGTACCCCTAGGGAAATCCGTAAAAATTCGTCAGGTCCCGACGAGGCCAATTCTCGATGCGTTGTGACCGGCAAGCTTCCAGTAGCTACTCCGATCAAGTTTTCCTGAATTATTGGACTCGGATCCAAAATTTCACTTTTTACGATTTTTCGATTCTCCCTAGGGGTACCCCTAGGGAAATCCGTAAAAATTCGTCAGGTCCCGACGAGGCAAATTCTTGATGCATTGTGACCGGCAAGCTTCCAGTAGCTACTCCGATCAAGTTTTCCCGAATTATTGGACTCGGATCCAAAATTTCATCACTTTTGACGATTTTTCGATTCTCCCTAGGGGTACCCCTAGGGAAATCCGTAAAAATTCGTCAGGTCCCGACGAGGCCAATTATCGATGCGTTGTGACTGGCAAGCTTCCATTAGCTACTCAGATCAAGTTTTCCCGAATTATTGGACTCGGATACAAAATTTCACCACTTTTTACGATTTTTCGATTCTCCCAAGGGGTACCCCTAGGGAAATCCGTAAAAATTCGTCAGGTCCCGACGAGGCCAATTCTCGATGCGTTGTGACCGGTAAGCTTCCAGTAGCTACTCCGATCAAGTTTTCCCGAATTATTGGACTAGGATCCAAAATTTCACCACCTTTTACGATTTTTCGATTTTGGTGATTTTCCCTAGGGGTAACCCTAGGGAAATCCGTAAAAATTCGTCAGGTCCCGACGAGGCCAATTCTCGATGCGTTGTGACCGGCAAGCTTCCAGTAGCTACTCCGATCAAGTTTTCCCGAATTATTGGACTCGGATCCAAAATTTCACCACTTTTTACGATTTTTCGATTCTCCCTATGGGTACCCCTAGGGAAATCCGTAAAAATTTGTCAGGTCCCGACGAGGCCAATTCTCGATGCGTTGTGACCGGCAAGCTTCCAGTAGCTACTCCGATCAAGTTTTCCCGAATCATTGGACTCGGATCCAAAATTTCACCACTTTTTACGATTTTTCGATTCTCCCTATGGGTACCCCTAGGGAAATCCGTAAAAATTCGTCAGGTCCCGACGAGGCCAATTCTCGATGCGTTCTGACCGGCAAGCTTCCAGTAGCTACTCCGATCAAGTTTTCCCGAATTATTGGACTCGGATCCAAAATTTTACCACTTTTTACGATTTATCGATTCTCCCTAGGGGTACCCCTAGGAAAATCCGTAAAAATTCGTCAGGTCCCGACGAGGCCAATTCTCGATTCGTTGTGTCCGGTAAGCTTCCAGTAGCTACTCCGATCAAGTTTTCCTGAATTATTGGACTCGGATCCAAAATTTCACCACTTTTTACGATTTTTCGATTCTGGTGATTTTTCCTAGGGGTAACCCTAGGAAAATCCGTAAAAATTCGTCAGGTCCCGACGAGGCCAATTCTCGATGCGTTGTGACCGGCAAGCTTCCAGTAGCTACTCCGATCAAGTTTTCCTGAATTATTGGACTCGGATCCAAAATTTCACCACTTTTTACGATTTTTCGATTCTCCCTAGGGGTACCCCTAGGGAAATCCGTAAAAATTCGTCAGGTCCCGACGAGGCCAATTCTCGATGCGTTGTGACCGGTAAGCTTCCAGTAGCTACTCCGATCAAGTTTTCCCGAATTATTGGACTAGGATCCAAAATTTCACCACCTTTTACGATTTTTCGATTTTGGTGATTTTCCCTAGGGGTAACCCTAGGGAAATCCGTAAAAATTCGTCAGGTCCCGACGAGGCCAATTCTCGATGCGTTGTGACCGGCAAGCTTCCAGTAGCTACTCCGATCAAGTTTTCCCGAATTATTGGACTAGGATCCAAAATTTCACCACCTTTTACGATTTTTCGATTTTGGTGATTTTCCCTAGGGGTAACCCTAGGGAAATCCGTAAAAATTCGTCAGGTCCCGACGAGGCCAATTCTCGATGCGTTGTGACCGGCAAGCTTCCAGTAGCTACTCCGATCAAGTTTTCCCGAATTATTGGACTAGGATCCAAAATTTCACCACCTTTTACGATTTTTCGATTTTGGTGATTTTCCCTAGGGGTAACCCTAGGGAAATCCGTAAAAATTCGTCAGGTCCCGACGAGGCCAATTCTCGATGCGTTGTGACCGGCAAGCTTCCAGTAGCTACTCCGATCAAGTTTTCCCGAATTATTGGACTCGGATCCAAAATTTCACCACTTTTTACGATTTTTCGATTCTCCCTATGGGTACCTCTAGGGAAATCCGTAAAAATTCGTCAGGTCCCGACGAGGCCAATTCTCGATGCGTTGTGACCGGCAAGCTTCCAGTAGCTACTCCGATCAAGTTTTTCCGAATCATTGGACTCGGATCCAAAATTTCACCACTTTTTACGATTTTTCGATTCTCCCTATGGGTACCCCTAGGGAAATCCGTAAAAATTCGTCAGGTCCCGACGAGGCCAATTCTCGATGCGTTCTGACCGGCAAGCTTCCAGTAGCTACTCCGATCAAGTTTTCCCGAATTATTGGACTCGGATCCAAAATTTTACCACTTTTTACGATTTATCGATTCTCCCTAGGGGTACCCCTAGGAAAATCCGTAAAAATTCATCAGGTCCCGACGAGGCCAATTCTCGATTCGTTGTGTCCGGTAAGCTTCCAGTAGCTACTCCGATCAAGTTTTCCTGAATTATTGGACTCGGATCCAAAATTTCACCACTTTTTACGATTTTTCGATTCTGGTGATTTTTCCTAGGGGTAACCCTAGGAAAATCCGTAAAAATTCGTCAGGTCCCGACGAGGCCAATTCTCGATGCGTTGTGACCGGCAAGCTTCCAGTAGCTACTCCGATCAAGTTTTCCTGAATTATTGGACTCGGATCCAAAATTTCACCACTTTTTACGATTTTTCGATTTTCCCTAGGGGTACCCCTAGGGAAATCCGTAAAAATTCGTCAGGTCCCGACGAGGCCAATTCTCGATGCGTTGTGACCGGTAAGCTTCCAGTAGCTACTCCGATCAAGTTTTCCCGAATTATTGGACTAGGATCCAAAATTTCACCACCTTTTACGATTTTTCGATTTTGGTGATTTTCCCTAGGGGTAACCCTAGGGAAATCCGTAAAAATTCGTCAGGTCCCGACGAGGCCAATTCTCGATGCGTTGTGACCGGCAAGCTTCCAGTAGCTACTCCGATCAAGTTTTCCCGAATTATTGGACTCGGATCCAAAATTTCACCACTTTTTACGATTTTTCGATTCTCCCTAGGGGTACCCCTAGGGAAATCCGTAAAAATTCGTCAGGTCCCGACGAGGCCAATTCTCGATTCGTTGTGACCGGCAAGCTTCCAGTAGCTACTCCGATCAAGTTTTCCCGAATTATTGGACTCGGATCCAAAATTTCACCACTTTTTACGATTTTTCGATTCTCCCTAGGGGTACCCCTAGGGAAATCCGTAAAAATTCGTCAGGTCCCGACGAGGCCAATTCTCGATGCGTTGTGACCGGTAAGCTTCCAGTAGCTACTCCGATCAAGTTTTCCCGAATTATTGGACTAGGATCCAAAATTTCACCACCTTTTACGATTTTTCGATTTTGGTGATTTTCCCTAGGGGTAACCCTAGGGAAATCCGTAAAAATTCGTCAGGTCCCGACGAGGCCAATTCTCGATGCGTTGTGACCGGCAAGCTTCCAGTAGCTACTCCGATCAAGTTTTCCCGAATTATTGGACTCGGATCCAAAATTTCACCACTTTTTACGATTTTTCGATTCTCCCTATGGGTACCCCTAGGGAAATCCGTAAAAATTCGTCAGGTCCCGACGAGGCCAATTCTCGATGCGTTGTGACCGGCAAGCTTCCAGTAGCTACTCCGATCAAGTTTTCCTGAATTATTGGACTCGGATCCAAAATTTCACCACTTTTTACGATTTTTCGATTCTCCCTAGGGGTACCCCTAGGGAAATCCGTAAAAATTCGTCAGGTCCCGACGAGGCAAATTCTTGATGCATTGTGACCGGCAAGCTTCCAGTAGCTACTCCGATCAAGTTTTCCCGAATTATTGGACACGCATCCAAAATTTCACCACTTTTTACGATTTTTCGATTCTCCCTAGGGGTACCCCTAGGGAAATCCGTAAAAATTCGTCAGGTCCCGACGAGGCCAATTCTCGATGCGTTGTGACCGGTAAGCTTCCAGTAGCTACACCGATCAAGTTTTCCCGAATTATTGGACTAGGATCAAAAATTTCACCACCTTTTACGATTTTTCGATTCTGGTGATTTTCCCTAGGGGTAACCCTAGGGAAATCCGTAAAAATTCGTCAGGTCCCGACGAGGCCAATTCTCGATGCGTTCTGACCGGCAAGCTTCCAGTAGCTACTCCGATCAAGTTTTCCCGAATTATTGGACTCGGATCCAAAATTTCACCACTTTTTACGATTTTTCGATTCTCCCTATGGGTACCCCTAGGGAAATCCGTAAAAATTCGTCAGGTCCCGACGAGGCCAATTCTCGATGCGTTGTGACCGGCAAGCTTCCAGTAGCTACTCCGATCAAGTTTTCCCGAATTATTGGACTCGGATCCAAAATTTCACCACTTTTTACGATTTTTCGATTCTCCCTATGGGTACCCCTAGGGAAATCCGTAAAAATTCGTCAGGTCCCGACGAGGCCAATTCTCGATTCGTTGTGACCGGCAAGCTTCCAGTAGCTACTCCGATCAAGTTTTCTCGAATTATTGGACTCGGATCAAAAATTTCACCACTTTTTATGATTTTTCGATTCTGGTGATTTTCCCTAGGGATACCCTTAGGGAAATCCGTAAAAATTCGTCAAGTCCCGACGAGGCAAATTCTCGATTCGTTGTGACCGGCAAGCTTCCAGTAGCTACTCCGATCAAGTTTTCCCGAATTATTGGACTCGGATCCAAAATTTCACCACTTTTTACGATTTTTCGATTCTCCCTAGGGGTACCCCTAGGGAAATCCGTAAAAATTCGTCAGGTCCCGACGAGGCCAATTCTTGATGCGTTGTGACCGGCAAGCTTCTAGTAGCTACTCCGATCAAGTTTTCCCGAATTATTGGACTCGGATCCAAAATTTCACCACTTTTTACGATTTTTCGATTCTCCCTAGGGGTACCCCTAGGGAAATCCGTAAAAATTCGTCAGGTCCCGACGAGGCCAATTCTCGATGCGTTGTGATCGGTAAGCTTCCAGTAGCTACTCCGATCACGTTTTCCCGAATTATTGGACTAGGATCCAAAATTTCACCAACTTTTATGATTTTTCGATTCTGGTGATTTTCCCTAGGGGTAACCCTAGGGAAATCCGTAAAAATTCGTGAGGTCCCGACGAGGCCAATTCTCGATGCGTTGTGACCGGCAAGCTTCCAGTAGCTACTCCGATCAAGTTTTCCCGAATTATTGGACTCGGATCCAAAATTTCATCACTTTTTAC
Source organism: Excoecaria cochinchinensis (assembly GCA_947683425.1). NCBI lineage: Eukaryota > Viridiplantae > Streptophyta > Magnoliopsida > Malpighiales > Euphorbiaceae > Excoecaria > Excoecaria cochinchinensis. Next base: position 134,141 of record CANTUQ010000320.1, read on the forward strand.
GATTTTTCGATTCTCCCTATGGGTACCCCTAGGGAAATCCGTAAAAATTCGTCAGGTCCCGACGAGGCCAATTCTCTATGCGTTGTGACCGGCAAGCTTCCAGTAGCTACTCCGATCAAGTTTTCCCGAATTATTGGACTCGGATCCAAAATTTCACCACTTTTTATGATTTTTCGATTCTGGTGATTTTCCCTAGGGGTACCCCTAGGGAAATCCGTAAAAATTCGTCAAGTCCCGACGAGGCCAATTCTCGATGCGTTGTGACCGGCAAGCTTCCAGTAGCTACTCCGATCAAGTTTTCCCGAATTATTGGACTCGGATCCAAAATTTCACCACTTTTTACGATTTTTCGATTCTGGTGATTTTCCCTAGGGGTACCCCTAGGGAAATCCGTAAAAATTCGTCAAGTCCCGACGAGGCCAATTCTCGATGCGTTGTGACCGGCAAGCTTCCAGTAGCTACTCCGATCAAGTTTTCCCGAATTATTGGACTCGGATACAAAATCTCACCACTTTTTACGATTTTTCGATTCTGGTGATTTTCCCTTGGGGTACCCCTAGGAAAATCCGTAAAAATTCGTCAGGTCCCGACGAGGCCAATTCTCGATGCGTTGTGACCGGCAAGCTTCCAGTATCTACTCCGATCAAGTTTTCCCGAATTATTGGACTCGGAAACAAAATCTCACCCCTTTTTACGATTTTTCGATTCTGGTGATTTTCCCTAGGGGTACCCTGAGGGAAATTCTTAAAAATTCGTCAGGTCCCGACGAGGCCAATTCTCGATGCGTTGTGACCGGCAAGCTTCCAGAAGCTTCTCCGATCATGTTTTCCCGAATTATTGGACTCGGATCCAAAATTTCACCACTTTTTACGATTTATCGATTATGGTGATTTTCCCTAGGGGTACCCCTAGTGAAATCCGTAAAAATTCGTCAGGTCTCGACAAGGCCAATTCTCGATGCGTTGTGACCGGCAAGCTTCCAGTAGCTACTCCGATAAAGTTTTTCCGAATTATTGGACTCGGATCCAAAATTTCACCACTTTTTACGATTTTTCGATTCTGGTGATTTTTCCTAGGGGTACCCCTAGGGAAATCCGTAAAAATTCGTCAGGTCCCGACGAGGCCAATTCTTGATGCGTTGTGACCGGCAAGCTTCCAGTAGCTACTCCGAACAAGTTTTCCCGAATTATTGGACTCGGATCCAAAATTTCATCACTTTTGACGATTTTTCGATTCTCCCTAGGGGTACCCCTAGGGAAATCCGTAAAAATTCGTCAGGTCCCGACGAGGCCAATTATCGATGCGTTGTGACTGGCAAGCTTCCATTAGCTACTCAGATCAAGTTTTCCCGAATTATTGGACTCGGATACAAAATTTCACCACTTTTTACGATTTTTCGATTCTCCCTAGGGGTACCCCTAGGGAAATCCGTAAAAATTCGTCAGGTCCCGACGAGGCCAATTCTCGATGCGTTGTGACCGGTAAGCTTCCAGTAGCTACTCCGATCAAGTTTTCCCGAATTATTGGACTAGGATCCAAAATTTCACCACCTTTTACGATTTTTCGATTTTGGTGATTTTCCCTAGGGGTAACCCTAGGGAAATCCGTAAAAATTCGTCAGGTCCCGACGAGGCCAATTCTCGATGCGTTGTGACCGGCAAGCTTCCAGTAGCTACTCCGATCAAGTTTTCCCGAATTATTGGACTCGGATCCAAAATTTCACCACTTTTTACGATTTTTCGATTCTCCCTATGGGTACCCCTAGGGAAATCCGTAAAAATTCGTCAGGTCCCGACGAGGCCAATTCTCGATGCGTTGTGACCGGCAAGCTTCCAGTAGCTACTCCGATCAAGTTTTCCTGAATTATTGGACTCGGATCCAAAATTTCACCACTTTTTACGATTTTTCGATTCTCCCTAGGGGTACCCCTAGGGAAATCCGTAAAAATTCGTCAGGTCCCGACGAGGCAAATTCTTGATGCATTGTGACCGGCAAGCTTCCAGTAGCTACTCCGATCAAGTTTTCCCGAATTATTGGACACGCATCCAAAATTTCACCACTTTTTACGATTTTTCGATTCTCCCTAGGGGTACCCCTAGGGAAATCCGTAAAAATTCGTCAGGTCCCGACGAGGCCAATTCTCGATGCGTTGTGACCGGTAAGCTTCCAGTAGCTACACCGATCAAGTTTTCCCGAATTATTGGACTAGGATCAAAAATTTCACCACCTTTTATGATTTTTCGATTCTGGTGATTTTCCCTAGGGGTAACCCTAGGGAAATCCGTAAAAATTCGTCAGGTCCCGACGAGGCCAATTCTCGATGCGTTCTGACCGGCAAGCTTCCAGTAGCTACTCCGATCAAGTTTTCCCGAATTATTGGACTCGGATCCAAAATTTCACCACTTTTTACGATTTTTCGATTCTCCCTATGGGTACCCCTAGGAAAATCCGTAAAAATTCGTCAGGTCCCGACGAGGCCAATTCTCGATGCGTTGTGACCGGCAAGCTTCCAGTAGCTACTCCGATCAAGTTTTCCCGAATTATTGGACTCGGATCCAAAATTTCACCACTTTTTACGATTTTTCGATTCTCCCTATGGGTACCCCTAGGGAAATCCGTAAAAATTCGTCAGGTCCCGACGAGGCCATTTCTCGATTCGTTGTGACCGGCAAGCTTCCAGTAGCTACTCCGATCAAGTTTTCTCGAATTATTGGACTCGGATCAAAAATTTCACCACTTTTTATGATTTTTCGATTCTGGTGATTTTCCCTAGGGATACCCCTAGGGAAATCCGTAAAAATTCGTCAAGTCCCGACGAGGCAAATTCTCGATTCGTTGTGACCGGCAAGCTTCCAGTAGCTACTCCGATCAAGTTTTCCCGAATTATTGGACTCGGATCCAAAATTTCACCACTTTTTACGATTTTTCGATTCTCCCTAGGGGTACCCCTAGGGAAATCCGTAAAAATTCGTCAGGTCCCGACGAGGCCAATTCTTGATGCGTTGTGACCGGCAAGCTTCTAGTAGCTACTCCGATCAAGTTTTCCCGAATTATTGGACTCGGATCCAAAATTTCACCACTTTTTACGATTTTTCGATTCTCCCTAGGGGTACCCCTAGGGAAATCCGTAAAAATTCGTCAGGTCCCGACGAGGCCAATTCTCGATGCGTTGTGATCGGTAAGCTTCCAGTAGCTACTCCGATCACGTTTTCCCGAATTATTGGACTAGGATCCAAAATTTCACCAACTTTTACGATTTTTCGATTCTTGTGATTTTCCCTAAGGGTAACCCTAGGGAAATCCGTAAAAATTCGTGAGGTCCCGACGAGACCAATTCTCGATGCGTTGTGACCGGCAAGCTTCCAGTAGCTACTCCGATCAAGTTTTCCCGAATTATTGGACTCGGATCCAAAATTTCATCACTTTTTACGATTTTTCGATTCTCCCTATGGGTACCCCTAGGGAAATCCGTAAAAATTCGTCAGGTCCCGACGAGGCCAATTCTCTATGCGTTGTGACCGGCAAGCTTCCAGTAGCTACTCCGATCAAGTTTTCCCGAATTATTGGACTCGGATCCAAAATTTCACCACTTTTTACGATTTTTCGATTCTGGTGATTTTCCCTAGGGGTACCCCTAGGGAAATCCGTAAAAATTCGTCAAGTCCCGACGAGGCCAATTCTCGATGCGTTGTGACCGGCAAGCTTCCAGTAGCTACTCCGATCAAGTTTTCCCGAATTATTGGACTCGGATCCAAAATTTCACCACTTTTTACGATTTTTCGATTCTGGTGATTTTCCCTAGGGGTACCCCTAGGGAAATCCGTAAAAATTCGTCAAGTCCCGACGAGGCCAATTCTCGATGCGTTGTGACCGGCAAGCTTCCAGTAGCTACTCCGATCAAGTTTTCCCGAATTATTGGACTCGGATACAAAATCTCACCACTTTTTACGATTTTTCGATTCTGGTGATTTTCCCTTGGGGTACCCCTAGGAAAATCCGTAAAAATTCGTCAGGTCCCGACGAGGCCAATTCTCGATGCGTTGTGACCGGCAAGCTTCCAGTAGCTACTCCGATCAAGTTTTCCCGAATTATTGGACTCGGATACAAAATCTCACCCCTTTTTACGATTTTTTGATTCTGGTGATTTTCCCTAGGGGTACCCTGAGGGAAATTCTTAAAAATTCGTCAGGTCCCGACGAGGCCAATTCTCGATGCGTTGTGACCGGCAAGCTTCCAGAAGCTTCTCCGATCATGTTTTCCCGAATTATTGGACTCGGATCCAAAATTTCACCACTTTTTACGATTTATCGATTATGGTGATTTTCCCTAGGGGTACCCCTAGTGAAATCCGTAAAAATTCGTCAGGTCTCGACAAGGCCAATTCTCGATGCGTTGTGACCGGCAAGCTTCCAGTAGCTACTCCGATAAAGTTTTTCCGAATTATTGGACTCGGATCCAAAATTTCACCACTTTTTACGATTTTTCGATTCTGGTGATTTTCCCTAGGGGTACCCCTAGGGAAATCCGTAAAAATTCGTCAGGTCCCGACGAGGCCAATTCTTGATGCGTTGTGACCGGCAAGCTTCCAGTAGCTACTCCGAACAAGTTTTCCCGAATTATTGGACTCGGATCCAAAATTTCATCACTTTTGACGATTTTTCGATTCTCCCTAGGGGTACCCCTAGGGAAATCCGTAAAAATTCGTCAGGTCCCGACGAGGCCAATTATCGATGCGTTGTGACTGGCAAGCTTCCATTAGCTACTCAGATCAAGTTTTCCCGAATTATTGGACTCGGATACAAAATTTCACCACTTTTTACGATTTTTCGATTCTGGTGATTTTCCCTAGGGGTACCCCTAGGAAAATCCTTAAAAATTCGTCAGGTCCCGACGAGGCCAATTCTCGATGCGTTGTGACCGGCAAGGTTCCAGTGGCTACTCCGATCAAGTTTTCCCGAATTATTGGACTCGGATCCAAAATTTCACCACTTTTTATGATTTTTCGATTCTGGTGATTTTCCCTAGGGGTACCCCTAGGGAAATCCGTAAAAATTCGTCAGGTCCCGACGAGGCAAATTCTCGATGCGTTGTGACCGGCAAGCTTCCAGTAGCTACTCCGATCAAGTTTTCCCGAATTATTGGACTCGGATCCAAAATTTCACCACTTTTTACGATTTTTTGATTCTGGTGATTTTCCCTAGGGGTACCCCTAGGGAAATCAGTAAAAATTCGTCAGGTCCCGACGAGACCAATTCTTGATGCGTTGTGACCGGCAAGCTTCCAGTAGCTACTCCGATCAAGGTTTCCCGAATTATTGGACTCGGATCCAAAATTTCACCACTTTTTACGATTTTTCGATTCTCCCTAGGGGTACCCCTAGGGAAATCCGTAAAAATTCGTCAGGTCCCGCCTAGGCCAATTCTCGATGCGTTGTGACTGGCAAGCTTCCATTAGCTACTCAGATTAAGTTTTCCCGAATTATTGGACTCGGATACAAAATTTCACCACATTTTACGATTTTTCGATTCTGGTGATTTTCCCTAGGGGTACCCCTAGGAAAATCCTTAAAAATTCATCAGGTCCCGACAAGGCCAATTCTCGATGCGTTGTGACCGGCAAGCTTCCAGTAGCTACTCCGAACAAGTTTTCCCGAATTATTGGACTCGGATACAAAATTTCACCACTTTTTACGATTTTTCGATTCTGGTGATTTTCCCTAGGGGTACCCCTAGGGAAATCCGTAAAAATTCGTCAGGTCCCGACGAGGCCAATTCTTGATGCGTTGTGACCGGCAAGCTTCCAGTAGCTACTCCGATCAAGTTTTCCCGAATTATTGGACTCGGATCCAAAATTTCACCACTTTTTACGATTTTTCGATTCTCCCTAGGGGTACCCCTAGGGAAATCCGTAAAAATTCGTCAGGTCCCGACGAGGCCAATTCTCGATGCGTTGTGATCGGAAAGCTTCCAGTAGCTACTCCGATCACGTTTTCCCGAATTATTGGACTAGGATCCAAAATTTCACCAACTTTTACGATTTTTCGATTCTTGTGATTTTCCCTAAGGGTAACCCTAGGGAAATCCGTAAAAATTCGTGAGGTCCCGACGAGACCAATTCTCGATGCGTTGTGACCGGCAAGCTTCCAGTAGCTACTCCGATCAAGTTTTCCCGAATTATTGGACTCGGATCCAAAATTTCATCACTTTTTACGATTTTTCGATTCTCCCTATGGGTACCCCTAGGGAAATCCGTAAAAATTCGTCAGGTCCCGACGAGGCCAATTCTCTATGCGTTGTGACCGGCAAGCTTCCAGTAGCTACTCCGATCAAGTTTTCCCGAATTATTGGACTCGGATCCAAAATTTCACCACTTTTTACGATTTTTCGATTCTGGTGATTTTCCCTAGGGGTACCCCTAGGGAAATCCGTAAAAATTCGTCAAGTCCCGACGAGGCCAATTCTCGATGCGTTGTGACCGGCAAGCTTCCAGTAGCTACTCCGATCAAGTTTTCCCGAATTATTGGACTCGGATCCAAAATTTCACCACTTTTTACGATTTTTCGATTCTGGTGATTTTCCCTAGGGGTACCCCTAGGGAAATCCGTAAAAATTCGTCAAGTCCCGACGAGGCCAATTCTCGATGCGTTGTGACCGGCAAGCTTCCAGTAGCTACTCCGATCAAGTTTTCCCGAATTATTGGACTCGGATACAAAATCTCACCACTTTTTACGATTTTTCGATTCTGGTGATTTTCCCTTGGGGTACCCCTAGGAAAATCCGTAAAAATTCGTCAGGTCCCGACGAGGCCAATTCTCGATGCGTTGTGACCGGCAAGCTTCCAGTAGCTACTCCGATCAAGTTTTCCCGAATTATTGGACTCGGATACAAAATCTCACCCCTTTTTACGATTTTTTGATTCTGGTGATTTTCCCTAGGGGTACCCTGAGGGAAATTCTTAAAAATTCGTCAGGTCCCGACGAGGCCAATTCTCGATGCGTTGTGACCGGCAAGCTTCCAGAAGCTTCTCCGATCATGTTTTCCCGAATTATTGGACTCGGATCCAAAATTTCACCACTTTTTACGATTTATCGATTATGGTGATTTTCCCTAGGGGTACCCCTAGTGAAATCCGTAAAAATTCGTCAGGTCTCGACAAGGCCAATTCTCGATGCGTTGTGACCGGCAAGCTTCCAGTAGCTACTCCGATAAAGTTTTTCCGAATTATTGGACTCGGATCCAAAATTTCACCACTTTTTACGATTTTTCGATTCTGGTGATTTTCCCTAGGGGTACCCCTAGGGAAATCCGTAAAAATTCGTCAGGTCCCGACGAGGCCAATTCTTGATGCGTTGTGACCGGCAAGCTTCCAGTAGCTACTCCGAACAAGTTTTCCCGAATTATTGGACTCGGATCCAAAATTTCATCACTTTTGACGATTTTTCGATTCTCCCTAGGGGTACCCCTAGGGAAATCCGTAAAAATTCGTCAGGTCCCGACGAGGCCAATTATCGATGCGTTGTGACTGGCAAGCTTCCATTAGCTACTCAGATCAAGTTTTCCCGAATTATTGGACTCGGATACAAAATTTCACCACTTTTTACGATTTTTCGATTCTGGTGATTTTCCCTAGGGGTACCCCTAGGAAAATCCTTAAAAATTCGTCAGGTCCCGACGAGGCCAATTCTCGATGCGTTGTGACCGGCAAGGTTCCAGTGGCTACTCCGATCAAGTTTTCCCGAATTATTGGACTCGGATCCAAAATTTCACCACTTTTTATGATTTTTCGATTCTGGTGATTTTCCCTAGGGGTACCCCTAGGGAAATCCGTAAAAATTCGTCAGGTCCCGACGAGGCAAATTCTCGATGCGTTGTGACCGGCAAGCTTCCAGTAGCTACTCCGATCAAGTTTTCCCGAATTATTGGACTCGGATCCAAAATTTCACCACTTTTTACGATTTTTTGATTCTGGTGATTTTCCCTAGGGGTACCCCTAGGGAAATCAGTAAAAATTCGTCAGGTCCCGACGAGACCAATTCTTGATGCGTTGTGACCGGCAAGCTTCCAGTAGCTACTCCGATCAAGGTTTCCCGAATTATTGGACTCGGATCCAAAATTTCACCACTTTTTACGATTTTTCGATTCTCCCTAGGGGTACCCCTAGGGAAATCCGTAAAAATTCGTCAGGTCCCGCCTAGGCCAATTCTCGATGCGTTGTGACTGGCAAGCTTCCATTAGCTACTCAGATTAAGTTTTCCCGAATTATTGGACTCGGATACAAAATTTCACCACATTTTTCGATTTTTCGATTCTGGTGATTTTCCCTAGGGGTACCCCTAGGAAAATCCTTAAAAATTCATCAGGTCCCGACAAGGCCAATTCTCGATGCGTTGTGACCGGCAAGCTTCCAGTAGCTACTCCGAACAAGTTTTCCCGAATTATTGGACTCGGATACAAAATTTCACCACTTTTTACGATTTTTCGATTCTGGTGATTTTCCCTAGGGGTACCCCTAGGGAAATCCGTAAAAATTCGTCAGGTCCCGACGAGGCCAATTCTTGATGCGTTGTGACCGGCAAGCTTCCAGTAGCTACTCCGATCAAGTTTTCCCGAATTATTGGACTCGGATCCAAAATTTCACCACTTTTTACGATTTTTCGATTCTCCCTAGGGGTACCCCTAGGGAAATCCGTAAAAATTCGTCAGGTCCCGACGAGGCCAATTCTCGATGCGTTGTGATCGGTAAGCTTCCAGTAGCTACTCCGATCACGTTTTCCCGAATTATTGGACTAGGATCCAAAATTTCACCAACTTTTACGATTTTTCGATTCTTGTGATTTTCCCTAAGGGTAACCCTAGGGAAATCCGTAAAAATTCGTGAGGTCCCGACGAGACCAATTCTCGATGCGTTGTGACCGGCAAGCTTCCAGTAGCTACTCCGATCAAGTTTTCCCGAATTATTGGACTCGGATCCAAAATTTCATCACTTTTTACGATTTTTCGATTCTCCCTATGGGTACCCCTAGGGAAATCCGTAAAAATTCGTCAGGTCCCGACGAGGCCAATTCTCTATGCGTTGTGACCGGCAAGCTTCCAGTAGCTACTCCGATCAAGTTTTCCCGAATTATTGGACTCGGATCCAAAATTTCACCACTTTTTACGATTTTTCGATTCTGGTGATTTTCCCTAGGGGTACCCCTAGGGAAATCCGTAAAAATTCGTCAAGTCCCGACGAGGCCAATTCTCGATGCGTTGTGACCGGCAAGCTTCCAGTAGCTACTCCGATCAAGTTTTCCCGAATTATTGGACTCGGATCCAAAATTTCACCACTTTTTACGATTTTTCGATTCTGGTGATTTTCCCTAGGGGTACACCTAGGGAAATCCGTAAAAATTCGTCAAGTCCCGACGAGGCCAATTCTCGATGCGTTGTGACCGGCAAGCTTCCAGTAGCTACTCCGATCAAGTTTTCCCGAATTATTGGACTCGGATACAAAATCTCACCACTTTTTACGATTTTTCGATTCTGGTGATTTTCCCTTGGGGTACCCCTAGGAAAATCCGTAAAAATTCGTCAGGTCCCGACGAGGCCAATTCTCGATGCGTTGTGACCGGCAAGCTTCCAGTAGCTACTCCGATCAAGTTTTCCCGAATTATTGGACTCGGATACAAAATCTCACCCCTTTTTACGATTTTTCGATTCTGGTGATTTTCCCTAGGGGTACCCTGAGGGAAATTCTTAAAAATTCGTCAGGTCCCGACGAGGCCAATTCTCGATGCGTTGTGACCGGCAAGCTTCCAGAAGCTTCTCCGATCATGTTTTCCCGAATTATTGGACTCGGATCCAAAATTTCACCACTTTTTACGATTTATCGATTATGGTGATTTTCCCTAGGGGTACCCCTAGTGAAATCCGTAAAAATTCGTCAGGTCTCGACAAGGCCAATTCTCGATGCGTTGTGACCGGCAAGCTTCCAGTAGCTACTCCGATAAAGTTTTTCCGAATTATTGGACTCGGATCCAAAATTTCACCACTTTTTACGATTTTTCGATTCTGGTGATTTTCCCTAGGGGTACCCCTAGGGAAATCCGTAAAAATTCGTCAGGTCCCGACGAGGCCAATTCTAGATGCGTTGTGACCGGCAAGCTTCCAGTAGCTACTCCGAACAAGTTTTCCCGAATTATTGGACTCGGATCCAAAATTTCATCACTTTTGACGATTTTTCGATTCTCCCTAGGGGTACCCCTAGGGAAATCCGTAAAAATTCGTCAGGTCCCGACGAGGCCAATTATCGATGCGTTGTGACTGGCAAGCTTCCATTAGCTACTCAGATCAAGTTTTCCCGAATTATTGGACTCGGATACAAAATTTCACCACTTTTTACGATTTTTCGATTCTGGTGATTTTCCCTAGGGGTACCCCTAGGAAAATCCTTAAAAATTCGTCAGGTCCCGACGAGGCCAATTCTCGATGCGTTGTGACCGGCAAGGTTCCAGTGGCTACTCCGATCAAGTTTTCCCAAATTATTGGACTCGGATCCAAAATTTCACCACTTTTTATGATTTTTCGATTCTGGTGATTTTCCCTAGGGGTACCCCTAGGGAAATCCGTAAAAATTCGTCAGGTCCCGACGAGGCAAATTCTCGATGCGTTGTGACCGGCAAGCTTCCAGTAGCTACTCCGATCAAGTTTTCCCGAATTATTGGACTCGGATCCAAAATTTCACCACTTTTTACGATTTTTTGATTCTGGTGATTTTCCCTAGGGGTACCCCTAGGGAAATCAGTAAAAATTCGTCAGGTCCCGACGAGACCAATTCTTGATGCGTTGTGACCGGCAAGCTTCCAGTAGCTACTCCGATCAAGGTTTCCCGAATTATTGGACTCGGATCCAAAATTTCACCACTTTTTACGATTTTTCGATTCTCCCTAGGGGTACCCCTAGGGAAATCCGTAAAAATTCGTCAGGTCCCGCCTAGGCCAATTCTCGATGCGTTGTGACTGGCAAGCTTCCATTAGCTACTCAGATTAAGTTTTCCCGAATTATTGGACTCGGATACAAAATTTCACCACATTTTACGATTTTTCGATTCTGGTGATTTTCCCTAGGGGTACCCCTAGGAAAATCCTTAAAAATTCATCAGGTCCCGACAAGGCCAATTCTCGATGCGTTGTGACCGGCAAGCTTCCAGTAGCTACTCCGAACAAGTTTTCCCGAATTATTGGACTCGGATACAAAATTTCACCACTTTTTACGATTTTTCGATTCTGGTGATTTTCCCTAGGGGTACCCCTAGGGAAATCCGTAAAAATTCGTCAGGTCCCGACGAGGCCAATTCTTGATGCGTTGTGACTGGCAAGCTTCCAGTAGCTACTCCAAACAAGTTTTCCCGAATTATTGGACTCGGATACAAAATTTCACCACTTTTTACGATTTTTCGATTCTGGTGATTTTCCCTAGGGGTACCCCTAGGAAAATCCTTAAAAATTTGTCAGGTCCCGACGAGGCCAATTCTCGATGCGTTGTGACCGACAAGCTTCCAGTAGCTACTCCGATCAAGTTTTCCCGAATTATTGGACTCGGATCCAAAATTTCACCACTTTTTACGATTTTTCGATTCTGGTGATTTTCCCTAGGGGTACCCCTAGGGAAATCCGTAAAAATTCGTCAGGTCCCGACGAGGCAAATTCTCGATGCGTTGTGACCGGCAAGCTTCCAGTAGCAACTCCGATCAATTTTTCCCGAATTATTGGACTCGGATCCAAAATTTCTCCACTTTTTACGATTTTTCGATTCTGGTGATTTTCCCTAGGGGTACCCCTAGGAAAATCGTTAAAAATTCGTCAGGTCCCGACGAGGCCAATTCTCGATGCGTTGTGACCGACAAGCTTCCAGTAGCTACTCCGATAAAGTTTTTCCGAATTATTGGACTCGGATCCAAAATTTCACCACTTTTTACGATTTTTCGATTCTCCCTAGGGCCCTAGGGAAATCCGTAAAAATTCGTCAGGTCCCGCCTAGGCCAATTCTCGATGCGTTGTGACTGGCAAGCTTCCATTAGCTACTCAGATCAAGTTTTCCCGAATTATTGGACTCGGATACAAAATTTCACCACATTTTACGATTTTTCGATTCTGGTGATTTTCCCTAGGGGTACCCCTAGGAAAATCCTTAAAAATTCGTCAGGTCCCGACGAGGCCAATTCTCGATGCGTTGTGATCGGCAAGGTTCCAGTAGCTACTCCGATCAAGTTTTCCCGAATTATTGGACTCGGATCCAAAATTTCACCACTTTTTATGATTTTTCGATTCTGGTGATTTTCCCTAGGGGTACCCCTAGGGAAATCCGTAAAAATTCGTCAGGTCCCGACGAGGCAAATTCTCGATGCGTTGTGACCGGCAAGCTTCCAGTAGCTACTCCGATCAAGTTTTCCCGAATTATTGGACTCGGATCCAAAATTTCACCACTTTTTACGATTTTTTGATTCTGGTGATTTTCCCTAGGGGTACCCCTAGGGAAATCAGTAAAAATTCGTCAGGTCCCGACGAGACCAATTCTTGATGCGTTGTGACCGGCAAGCTTCCAGTAGCTACTCCGATCAAGGTTTCCCGAATTATTGGACTCGGATCCAAAATTTCACCACTTTTTACGATTTTTCGATTCTCCCTAGGGGTACCCCTAGGGAAATCCGTAAAAATTCGTCAGGTCCCGCCTAGGCCAATTCTCGATGCGTTGTGACTGGCAAGCTTCCATTAGCTACTCAGATCAAGTTTTCCCGAATTATTGGACTCGGATACAAAATTTCACCGCATTTTACGATTTTTCGATTCTGGTGATTTTCCCTAGGGGTACCCCTAGGAAAATCCTTAAAAATTCATCAGGTCCCGACAAGGCCAATTCTCGATGCGTTGTGACCGGCAAGCTTCCAGTAGCTACTCCGAACAAGTTTTCCCGAATTATTGGACTCGGATACAAAATTTCACCACTTTTTACGATTTTTCGATTCTGGTGATTTTCCCTAGGGGTACCCCTAGGGAAATCCGTAAAAATTCGTCAGGTCCCGACGAGGCCAATTCTTGATGCGTTGTGACTGGCAAGCTTCCAGTAGCTACTCCAAACAAGTTTTCCCGAATTATTGGACTCGGATACAAAATTTCACCACTTTTTACGATTTTTCGATTCTAGTGATTTTCCCTAGGGGTACCCCTAGGAAAATCCTTAAAAATTTGTCAGGTCCCGACGAGGCCAATTCTCGATGCGTTGTGACCGGCAAGCTTCCAGTAGCTACTCCGATCAAGTTTTCCCGAATTATTGGACTCGGATCCAAAATTTCACCACTTTTTACGATTTTTCGATTCTGGTGATTTTCCCTAGGGGTACCCCTAGGGAAATCCGTAAAAATTCGTCAGGTCCCGACGAGGCAAATTCTCGATGCGTTGTGACCGGCAAGCTTCCAGTAGCAACTCCGATCAATTTTTCCCGAATTATTGGACTCGGATCCAAAATTTCTCCACTTTTTACGATTTTTCGATTCTGGTGATTTTCCCTAGGGGTACCCCTAGGAAAATCGTTAAAAATTCGTCAGGTCCCGACGAGGCCAATTCTCGATGCGTTGTGACCGGCAAGCTTCCAGTAGCTACTCCGATAAAGTTTTTCCGAATTATTGGACTCGGATCCAAAATTTCACCACTTTTTACGATTTTTCGATTCTCCCTAGGGCCCTAGGGAAATCCGTAAAAATTCGTCAGGTCCCGCCTAGGCCAATTCTCGATGCGTTGTGACTGGCAAGCTTCCATTAGCTACTCAGATCAAGTTTTCCCGAATTATTGGACTCGGATACAAAATTTCACCACATTTTACGATTTTTCGATTCTGGTGATTTTCCCTAGGGGTACCCCTAGGAAAATCCTTAAAAATTCGTCAGGTCCCGACGAGGCCAATTCTCGATGCGTTGTGATCGGCAAGGTTCCAGTAGCTACTCCGATCAAGTTTTCCCGAATTATTGGACTCGGATCCAAAATTTCACCACTTTTTATGATTTTTCGATTCTGGTGATTTTCCCTAGGGGTACCCCTAGGGAAATCCGTAAAAATTCGTCAGGTCCCGACGAGGCAAATTCTCGATGCGTTGTGACCGGCAAGCTTCCAGTAGCAACTCCGATCAAGTTTTCCCGAATTATTGGACTCGGATCCAAAATTTCACCACTTTTTACGATTTTTCGATTCTGGTGATTTTCCCTAGGGGTACCCCTAGGAAAATCCTTAAAAATTCATCAGGTCCCGACGAGGCCAATTCTCGATGCGTTGTGACCGGCAAGCTTCCAGTAGCTACTCCGATCAAGTTTTCCCGAATTATTGGACTCGGATCAAAAATTTCACCACTTTTTACGATTTTTTGATTCTCCCTAGGGGTACCCCTAGGGAAATCCGTAAAAATTCATCAGGTCCCGACGAGGCCAATTATCGATGCGTTGTGACCGGCAAGCTTCCAGTAGCTACTCCGATCAAGTTTTCCCGAATTATTTGACTCTGATCCAAAATTTCACCACTTTTTACGATTTTTCGATTCTGGTGATTTTCCCTAGGGGTACCCCTAGGGAAATCCGTAAAAATTCGTCAGGTCCCGACGAGGCCAATTCTCGATGCGTTGTGACCGGCAAGCTTCCAGTAGCTACTCCGATCAAGTTTTCCCGAATTATTGGACTCGGATCCAAAATTTCACCACTTTTTACGATTTTTGGATTCTGGTGATTTTCCCTAGGGGTACCCCTAGGAAAATCCTTAAAAATTCATCAGGTCCCGACGAGGCCAATTCTCGATGCGTTGTGACCGGCAAGCTTCCAGTAGCTACTCCGATCAAGTTTTCCCGAATTATTGGACTCGGATCAAAAATTTCACCACTTTTTACGATTTTTTGATTCTCCCTAGGGGTACCCCTAGGGAAATCCGTAAAAATTCATCAGGTCCCGACGAGGCCAATTATCGATGCGTTGTGACCGGTAAGCTTCCAGTAGCTACTCCGATCAAGTTTTCCCGAATTATTTGACTCTGATCCAAAATTTCACCACTTTTTACGATTTTTCGATTCTGGTGATTTTCCCTAGGGGTACCCCTAGGGAAATCCGTAAAAATTCGTCTGGTCCCGACGAGGCCAATTCTCGATGCGTTGTGACCGGCAAGCTTCCAGTAGCTACTCCGATCAAGTTTTCCCGAATTATTGGACTCGGATCCAAAATTTCACCACTTTTTACGATTTTTGGATTCTGGTGATTTTCCCTAGGGGTACCCCTAGGGAAATCCGTAAAAATTCGTCAGGTCCCGACGAGACCAATTCTCGATGCGTTGTGACCGGCAAGCTTCCAGTAGCTACTCCGATCAAGTTTTCCCGAATTATTGGACTCGGATCAAAAATTTCACCACTTTTTACGATTTTTGGATTCTGGTGATTTTCCCTAGGGGTACCCCTAGGGAAATCCGTAAAAATTCGTCAGGACCCGACGAGGCAAATTCTCGATGCGTTGTGACCGGCAAGCTTTCAGTAGCTACTCCGATCAAGTTTTCCCGAATTATTAGACTCGGATCAAAAATTTCACCACTTTTTACGATTTTTTGATTCTGGTGATTTTCCCTAGGGGTACCCCTAGGAAAATCAGTAAAAATTCGTCAGGTCCCGACGAGACCAATTCTTGATGCGTTGTGACCGGCAAGCTTCCAGTAGCTACTCCGATCAAGTTTTCCCAAATTATTGGACTCGGATCCAAAATTTCACCACTTTTTACGATTTTTCGATTCTCCCTAGGGGTACCCCTAGGGAAATCCGTAAAAATTCGTCAGGTCCCGCCTAGGCCAATTCTCGATGCGTTGTGACTGGCAAGCTTCCATTAGCTACTCAGATCAAGTTTTCCCGAATTATTGGACTCGGATACAAAATTTCACCACATTTTACGATTTTTCGATTCTGGTCATTTTCCCTAGGGGTACCCCTAGGAAAATCCTTAAAAATTCATCAGGTCCCGACAAGGCCAATTCTCGATGCGTTGTGACCGGCAAGCTTCCAGTAGCTACTCCGAACATGTTTTCCCGAATTATTGGACTCGGATACAAAATTTCACCACTTTTTACGATTTTTCGATTCTGGTGATTTTCCCTAGGGGTACCCCTAGGGAAATCCGTAAAAATTCGTCAGGTCCCGACGAGGCCAATTCTTGATGCGTTGTGACCGGCAAGCTTCCAGTAGCTACTCCGAACAAGTTTTCCCGAATTATTGGACTCGGATACAAAATTTCACCACTTTTTACGATTTTTCGATTCTGGTGATTTTCCCTAGGGGTACCCCTAGGAAAATCCTTAAAAATTCGTCAGGTCCCGACGAGGCCAATTCTCGATGCGTTGTGACCGGCAAGCTTCCAGTAGCTACTCCGATCAAGTTTTCCCGAATTATTGGACTCGGATCAAAAATTTCACCACTTTTTACGATTTTTTGATTCTCCCTAGGGGTACCCCTAGGGAAATCCGTAAAAATTCATCAGGTCCCGACGAGGCCAATTATCGATGCGTTGTGACCGGCAAGCTTCCAGTAGCTACTCCGATCAAGTTTTTCCGAATTATTTGACTCTGATCCAAAATTTCACCACTTTTTACGATTTTTCGATTCTGGTGATTTTCCCTAGGGGTACAATCCGTAAAAATTCGTCAGGTCCCGACGAGGCCAATTCTCGATGCGTTGTGACCGGCAAGCTTCCAGTAGCTACTCCGATCAAGTTTTCCCGAATTATTGGACTCGGATCCAAAATTTCACCACTTTTTACGATTTTTGGATTCTGGTGATTTTCCCTAGGGGTACCCCTAGGAAAATCCTTAAAAATTCATCAGGTCCCGACGAGGCCAATTCTCGATGCGTTGTGACCGGCAAGCTTCCAGTAGCTACTCCGATCAAGTTTTCCCGAATTATTGGACTCGGATCAAAAATTTCACCACTTTTTACGATTTTTTGATTCTCCCTAGGGGTACCCCTAGGGAAATCCGTAAAAATTCATCAGGTCCCGACGAGGCCAATTATCGATGCGTTGTGACCGGCAAGCTTCCAGTAGCTACTCCGATCAAGTTTTCCCGAATTATTTGACTCTGATCCAAAATTTCACCACTTTTTACGATTTTTCGATTCTGGTGATTTTCCCTAGGGGTACCCCTAGGGAAATCCGTAAAAATTCGTCTGGTCCCGACGAGGCCAATTCTCGATGCGTTGTGACCGGCAAGCTTCCAGTAGCTACTCCGATCAAGTTTTCCCGAATTATTGGACTCGAATCCAAAATTTCACCACTTTTTACGATTTTTGGATTCTGGTGATTTTCCCTAGGGGTACCCCTAGGGAAATCCGTAAAAATTCGTCAGGTCCCGACGAGACCAATTCTCGATGCGTTGTGACCGGCAAGCTTCCAGTAGCTACTCCGATCAAGTTTTCCCGAATTATTGGACTCGGATCAAAAATTTCACCACTTTTTACGATTTTTGGATTCTGGTGATTTTCCCTAGGGGTACCCCTAGGGAAATCCGTAAAAATTCGTCAGGACCCGACGAGGCAAATTCTCGATGCGTTGTGACCGGCAAGCTTCCAGTAGCTACTCCGATCAAGTTTTCCCGAATTATTAGACTCGGATCAAAAATTTCACCACTTTTTACGAATTTTTGATTCTGGTGATTTTCCCTAGGGGTACCCCTAGGAAAATCAGTAAAAATTCGTCAGGTCCCGACGAGACCAATTCTTGATGCGTTGTGACCGGCAAGCTTCCAGTAGCTACTCCGATCAAGTTTTCCCAAATTATTGGACTCGGATCCAAAATTTCACCACTTTTTACGATTTTTCGATTCTCCCTAGGGGTACCCCTAGGGAAATCCGTAAAAATTCGTCAGGTCCCGCCTAGGCCAATTCTCGATGCGTTGTGACTGGCAAGCTTCCATTAGCTACTCAGATCAAGTTTTCCCGAATTATTGGACTCGGATACAAAATTTCACCACATTTTACGATTTTTCGATTCTGGTCATTTTCCCTAGGGGTACCCCTAGGAAAATCCTTAAAAATTCATCAGGTCCCGACAAGGCCAATTCTCGATGCGTTGTGACCGGCAAGCTTCCAGTAGCTACTCCGAACATGTTTTCCCGAATTATTGGACTCGGATACAAAATTTCACCACTTTTTACGATTTTTCGATTCTGGTGATTTTCCCTAGGGGTACCCCTAGGGAAATCCGTAAAAATTCGTCAGGTCCCGACGAGGCCAATTCTTGATGCGTTGTGACCGGCAAGCTTCCAGTAGCTACTCCGAACAAGTTTTCCCGAATTATTGGACTCGGATACAAAATTTCACCACTTTTTACGATTTTTCGATTCTGGTGATTTTCCCTAGGGGTACCCCTAGGAAAATCCTTAAAAATTCGTCAGGTCCCGACGAGGCCAATTCTCGATGCGTTGTGACCGGCAAGCTTCCAGTAGCTACTCCGATCAAGTTTTCCCGAATTATTGGACTCGGATCCAAAATTTCACCACTTTTTACGATTTTTCGATTCTGGTGATTTTCCCTAGGGGTACCCCTAGGGAAATCCGTAAAAATTCGTCAGGTCCCGACGAGGCAAATTCTCGATGCGTTGTGACCGGCAAGCTTCCAGTAGCAACTCCGATCAATTTTTCCCGAATTATTGGACTCGGATCCAAAATTTCTCCACTTTTTACGATTTTTCGATTCTGGTGATTTTCCCTAGGGGTACCCCTAGGAAAATCGTTAAAAATTCATCAGGTCCCGACGAGGCCAATTCTCGATGCGTTGTGACCGGCAAGCTTCCAGTAGCTACTCTGATAAAGTTTTTCCGAATTATTGGACTCGGATCCAAAATTTCACCACTTTTTACGATTTTTCGATTCTCCCTAGGGGTACCCCTAGGGAAATCCGTAAAAATTCGTCAGGTCCCGCCTAGGCCAATTCTCGATGCGTTGTGACTGGCAAGCTTCCATTAGCTACTCAGATCAAGTTTTCCCGAATTATTGGACTCGGATAAAAAATTTCACCACATTTTACGATTTTTCGATTCTGGTGATTTTCCCTAGGGGTACCCCTAGGAAAATCCTTAAAAATTCGTCAGGTCCCGACGAGGCCAATTCTCGATGCGTTGTGACCGGCAAGGTTCCAGTAGCTACTCCGATCAAGTTTTCCCGAATTATTGGACTCGGATCCAAAATTTCACCACTTTTTATGATTTTTCGATTCTGGTGATTTTCCCTAGGGGTACCCCTAGGGAAATCCGTAAAAATTCGTCAGGTCCCGACGAGGCAAATTCTCGATGCGTTGTGACCGGCAAGCTTCCAGTAGCAACTCCGATCAAGTTTTCCCGAATTATTGGACTCGGATCCAAAATTTCACCACTTTTTACGATTTTTCGATTCTGGTGATTTTCCCTAGGGGTACCCCTAGGAAAATCCTTAAAAATTCATCAGGTCCCGACGAGGCCAATTCTCGATGCGTTGTGACCGGCAAGCTTCCAGTAGCTACTCCAAACAAGTTTTCCCGAATTATTGGACTCGGATACAAAATTTCACCACTTTTTACGATTTTTCGATTCTGGTGATTTTCCCTAGGGGAACCCCTAGGGAAATCCGTAAAAATTCGTCAGGTCCCGACGAGGCCAATTCTCGATGCGTTGTGACCGGCAAGCTTCCAGTAGCTACTCCAAACAAGTTTTCCCGAATTATTGGACTCGGATACAAAATTTCACCACTTTTTACGATTTTTCGATTCTGGTGATTTTCCCTAGGGGTACCCCTAGGAAAATCCTTAAAAATTCGTCAGGTCCCGACGAGGCCAATTCTCGATGCGTTGTGACCGGCAAGCTTCCAGTAGCTACTCCGATCAAGTTTTCCCGAATTATTGGACTCGGATCAAAAATTTCACCACTTTTTACGATTTTTTGATTCTCCCTAGGGGTACCCCTAGGGAAATCCGTAAAAATTCATCAGGTCCCGACGAGGCCAATTATCGATGCGTTGTGACCGGCAAGCTTCCAGTAGCTACTCCGATCAAGTTTTCCCGAATTATTTGACTCTGATCCAAAATTTCACCACTTTTTACGATTTTTCGATTCTGGTGATTTTCCCTAGGGGTACCCCTAGGGAAATCCGTAAAAATTCGTCAGGTCCCGACGAGGCCAATTCTCGATGCGTTGTGACCGGCAAGCTTCCAGTAGCTACTCCGATCAAGTTTTCCCGAATTATTGGACTCGGATCCAAAATTTCACCACTTTTTACGATTTTTGGATTCTGGTGATTTTCCCTAGGGGTACCCCTAGGGAAATCCGTAAAAATTCATCAGGTCCCGACGAGACCAATTCTTGATGCGTTGTGACCGGCAAGCTTCCAGTAGCTACTCCGATCAAGTTTTCCCGAATTATTGGACTCGGATCCAAAATTTCACCACTTTTTACGATTTTTCGATTCTCCCTAGGGGTACCCCTAGGGAAATCCGTAAAAATTCGTCAGGTCCCGCCGAGGCCAATTCTCGATGCGTTGTGACTGGCAAGCTTCCATTAGCTACTCAGATCAAGTTTTCCCGAATTATTGGACTCGGATACAAAATTTCACCACATTTTACGATTTTTCGATTCTGGTGATTTTCCCTAGGGGTACCCCTAGGAAAATCCTTAAAAATTCGTCAGGTCCCGACGAGGCCAATTCTCGATGCGTTGTGACCGGCAAGCTTCCAGTAGCTACTCCGAACAAGTTTTCCCCAATTATTGGACTCGGATACAAAATTTCACCACTTTTTACGATTTTTCGATTCTGGTGATTTTCCCTAGGGGTACCCCTAGGGAAATCCGTAAAAATTCGTCAGGTCCCGACGAGGCCAATTCTCGATGCGTTGTGACCGGCAAGCTTCCAGTAGCTACTCCAAACAAGTTTTCCCGAATTATTGGACTCGGATACAAAATTTCACCACTTTTTACGATTTTTCGATTCTGGTGATTTTCCCTAGGGGTACCCCTAGGAAAATCCTTAAAAATTCGTCAGGTCCCGACGAGGCCAATTCTCGATGCGTTGTGACCGGCAAGCTTCCAGTAGCTACTCCGATCAAGTTTTCCCGAATTATTGGACTCGGATCAAAAATTTCACCACTTTTTACGATTTTTTGATTCTCCCTAGGGGTACCCCTAGGGAAATCCGTAAAAATTCATCAGGTCCCGACGAGGCCAATTATCGATGCGTTGTGACCTGCAAGCTTCCAGTAGCTACTCCGATCAAGTTTTCCCGAATTATTTGACTCTGATCCAAAATTTCACCACTTTTTACGATTTTTGGATTCTGGTGATTTTCCCTAGGGGTACCCCTAGGGAAATCCGTAAAAATTCGTCAGGTCCCGACGAGACCAATTCTTGATGCGTTGTGACCGGCAAGCTTCCAGTAGCTACTCCGATCAAGTTTTCCCGAATTATTGGACTCGGATCCAAAATTTCACCACTTTTTACGATTTTTCGATTCTCCCTAGGGGTACCCCTAGGGAAATCCGTAAAAATTCGTCAGGTCCCGCCGAGGCCAATTCTCGATGCGTTGTGACTGGCAAGCTTCCATTAGCTACTCAGATCAAGTTTTCCCGAATTATTGGACTCGGATACAAAATTTCACCACATTTTACGATTTTTCGATTCTGGTGATTTTCCCTAGGGGTACCCCTAGGAAAATCCTTAAAAATTCGTCAGGTCCCGACGAGGCCAATTCTCGATGCGTTGTGACCGGCAAGCTTCCAGTAGCTACTCCGAACAAGTTTTCCCGAATTATTGGACTCGGATACAAAATTTCACCACTTTTTACGATTTTTCGATTCTGGTGATTTTCCCTAGGGGTACCCCTAGGAAAATCCGTAAAAATTCGTCAGGTCCCGACGAGGCCAATTCTCGATGCGTTGTGACCGGCAAGCTTCCAGTAGCTACTCCAAACAAGTTTTCCCGAATTATTGGACTCGGATACAAAATTTCACCACTTTTTACGATTTTTCGATTCTGGTGATTTTCCCTAGGGGTACCCCTAGGAAAATCCTTAAAAATTCGTCAGGTCCCGACGAGGCCAATTCTCGATGCGTTGTGACCGGCAAGCTTCCAGTAGCTACTCCGATCAATATTTCCCGAATTATTGGACTCGGATCAAAAATTTCACCACTTTTTACGATTTTTTGATTCTCCCTAGGGGTACCCCTAGGGAAATCCGTAAAAATTCATCAGGTCCCGACGAGGCCAATTATCGATGCGTTGTGACCGGCAAGCTTCCAGTAGCTACTCCGATCAAGTTTTCCCGAATTATTTGACTCTGATCCAAAATTTCACCACTTTTTACGATTTTTCGATTCTGGTGATTTTCCCTAGGGGTACCCCTAGGGAAATCCGTAAAAATTCGTCAGGTCCCGACGAGGCCAATTCTCGATGCGTTGTGACCGGCAAGCTTCCAGTAGCTACTCCGATCAAGTTTTCCCGAATTATTGGACTCGGATCCAAAATTTCACCACTTTTTACGATTTTTGGATTCTGGTGATTTTCCCTAGGGGTACCCCTAGGGAAATCCGTAAAAATTCGTCAGGTCCCGACGAGACCAATTCTTGATGCGTTGTGACCGGCAAGCTTCCAGTAGCTACTCCGATCAAGTTTTCCCGAATTATTGGACTCGGATCCAAAATTTCACCACTTTTTACGATTTTTCGATTCTCCCTAGGGGTACCCCTAGGGAAATCCGTAAAAATTCGTCAGGTCCCGCCGAGGCCAATTCTCGATGCGTTGTGACTGGCAAGCTTCCATTAGCTACTCAGATCAAGTTTTCCCGAATTATTGGACTCGGATACAAAATTTCACCACATTTTACGATTTTTCGATTCTGGTGATTTTCCCTAGGGGTACCCCTAGGAAAATCCTTAAAAATTCGTCAGGTCCCGACGAGGCCAATTCTCGATGCGTTGTGACCGGCAAGCTTCCAGTAGCTACTCCGAACAAGTTTTCCCGAATTATTGGACTCGGATACAAAATTTCACCACTTTTTACGATTTTTCGATTCTGGTGATTTTCCCTAGGGGTACCCCTAGGAAAATCCGTAAAAATTCGTCAGGTCCCGACGAGGCCAATTCTCGATGCGTTGTGACCGGCAAGCTTCCAGTAGCTACTCCAAACAAGTTTTCCCGAATTATTGGACTCGGATACAAAATTTCACCACTTTTTACGATTTTTCGATTCTGGTGATTTTCCCTAGGGGTACCCCTAGGAAAATCCTTAAAAATTCGTCAGGTCCCGACGAGGCCAATTCTCGATGCGTTGTGACCGGCAAGCTTCCAGTAGCTACTCCGATCAATATTTCCCGAATTATTGGACTCGGATCAAAAATTTCACCACTTTTTACGATTTTTTGATTCTCCCTAGGGGTACCCCTAGGGAAATCCGTAAAAATTCATCAGGTCCCGACGAGGCCAATTATCGATGCGTTGTGACCGGCAAGCTTCCAGTAGCTACTCCGATCAAGTTTTCCCGAATTATTTGACTCTGATCCAAAATTTCACCACTTTTTACGATTTTTCGATTCTGGTGATTTTCCCTAGGGGTACCCCTAGGGAAATCCGTAAAAATTCGTCAGGTCCCGACGAGGCCAATTCTCGATGCGTTGTGACCGGCAAGCTTCCAGTAGCTACTCCGATCAAGTTTTCCCGAATTATTGGACTCGGATCCAAAATTTCATAACTTTTTACGATTTTTGGATTCTGGTGATTTTCCCTAGGGGTACCCCTAGGGAAATCCGTAAAAATTCGTCAGGTCCCGACGAGACCAATTCTTGATGCGTTGTGACCGGCAAGCTTCCAGTAGCTACTCCGATCAAGTTTTCCCGAATTATTGGACTCGGATCCAAAATTTCACCACTTTTTACGATTTTTCGATTCTCCCTAGGGGTACCCCTAGGGAAATCCGTAAAAATTCGTCAGGTCCCGCCGAGGCCAATTCTCGATGCGTTGTGACTGGCAAGCTTCCATTAGCTACTCAGATCAAGTTTTCCCGAATTATTGGACTCGGATACAAAATTTCACCACATTTTACGATTTTTCGATTCTGGTGATTTTCCCTAGGGGTACCCCTAGGAAAATCCTTAAAAATTCGTCAGGTCCCGACGAGGCCAATTCTCGATGCGTTGTGACCGGCAAGCTTCCAGTAGCTACTCCGAACAAGTTTTCCCGAATTATTGGACTCGGATACAAAATTTCACCACTTTTTACGATTTTTCGATTCTGGTGATTTTCCCTAGGGGTACCCCTAGGGAAATCCGTAAAAATTCGTCAGGTCCCGACGAGGCCAATTCTCGATGCGTTGTGACCGGCAAGCTTCCAGTAGCTACTCCAAACAAGTTTTCCCAAATTATTGGACTCGGATACAAAATTTCACCACTTTTTACGATTTTTCGATTCTGGTGATTTTCCCTAGGGGTACCCCTAGGAAAATCCTTAAAAATTCGTCAGGTCCCGACGAGGCCAATTCTCGATGCGTTGTGACCGGCAAGCTTCCAGTAGCTACTCCGATCAAGTTTTCCCGAATTATTGGACTCGGATCAAAAATTTCACCACTTTTTACGATTTTTTGATTCTCCCTAGGGGTACCCCTAGGGAAATCCGTAAAAATTCATCAGGTCCCGACGAGGCCAATTATCGATGCGTTGTGACCGGCAAGCTTCCAGTAGCTACTCCGATCAAGTTTTCCCGAATTATTTGACTCTGATCCAAAATTTCACCACTTTTTACGATTTTTCGATTCTGGTGATTTTCCCTAGGGGTACCCCTAGGGAAATCCGTAAAAATTCGTCATGTCCCGACGAGGCCAATTCTCAATGCGTTGTGACCGACAAGCTTCCAGTAGCTACTCCGATCAAGTTTTCCCAAATTATTGGACTCGGATCCAAAATTTCACCACTTTTTACGATTTTTGGATTCTGGTGATTTTCCCTAGGGGTACCCCTAGGGAAATCCGTAAAAATTCGTCAGGTCCCGACGAGACCAATTCTTGATGCGTTGTGACCGGCAAGCTTCCAGTAGCTACTCCGATCAAGTTTTCCCGAATAATTGGACTCGGATCCAAAATTTCACCACTTTTTACGATTTTTCGATTCTCCCTAAGGGTACCCCTAGGGAAATCCGTAAAAATTCGTCAGGTCCCGCCGAGGCCAATTCTCGATGCGTTGTGACTGGCAAGCTTCCATTAGCTACTCAGATCAAGTTTTCCCGAATTATTGGACTCGGATACAAAATTTCACCACATTTTACGATTTTTCGATTCTGGTGATTTTCCCTAGGGGTACCCCTAGGGAAATCCGTAAAAATTCGTCAGGTCCCGACGAGACCAATTCTTGATGCGTTGTGACCGGCAAGCTTCCAGTAGCTACTCCGATCAAGTTTTCCCGAATTATTGGACTCGGATACAAAATTTCACCACTTTTTACGATTTTTCGATTCTGGTGATTTTCCCTAGGGGTACCCCTAGGAAAATCCTTAAAAATTCGTCAGGTCCCGACGAGGCCAATTCTCGATGCGTTGTGACCGGCAAGGTTCCAGTAGCTACTCCGATCAAGTTTTCCCGAATTATTGGACTCGGATCCAAAATTTCACCACTTTTTATGATTTTTCGATTCTGGTGATTTTCCCTAGGGGTACGCCTAGGGAAATCCGTAAAAATTCGTCAGGTCCCGACGAGGCAAATTCTCGATGCGTTGTGACCGGCAAGCTTCCAGTAGCAACTCCGATCAAGTTTTCTCGAATTATTGGACTCGGATCCAAAATTTCACCACTTTTTACGATTTTTCGATTCTGGTGATTTTCCCTAGGGGTACCCCTAGGAAAATCCTTAAAAATTCATCAGGTCCCGACGAGGCCAATTCTCGATGCGTTGTGACCGGCAAGCTTCCAGTAGCTACTCCGATCAAGTTTTCCCGAATTATTGGACTCGGATCAAAAATTTCACCACTTTTTACGATTTTTTGATTCTCCCTAGGGGTACCCCTAGGGAAATCCGTAAAAATTCATCAGGTCCCGACGAGGCCAATTATCGATGCGTTGTGACCGGCAAGCTTCCAGTAGCTACTCCGATCAAGTTTTCCCGAATTATTTGACTCTGATCCAAAATTTCACCACTTTTTACGATTTTTCGATTCTGGTGATTTTCCCTAGGGGTACCCCTAGGGAAATTCGTAAAAATTCTTCAGGTCCCGACGAGGCCAATTCTCGATGCGTTGTGACCGGCAAGGTTCCAGTAGCTACTCCGATCAAGTTTTCCCGAATTATTGGACTCGGATCCAAAATTTCACCACTTTTTATGATTTTTCGATTCTGGTGATTTTCCCTAGGGGTACCCCTAGGGAAATCCGTAAAAATTCGTCAGGTCCCGACGAGGCAAATTCTCGATGCGTTGTGACCGGCAAGCTTCCAGTAGCAACTCCGATCAAGTTTTCCCGAATTATTGGACTCGGATCCAAAATTTCACCACTTTTTACGATTTTTCGATTCTGGTGATTTTCCCTAGGGTTACCCCTAGGAAAATCCTTAAAAATTCATCAGGTCCCGACGAGGCCAATTCTCGATGCGTTGTGACCGGCAAGCTTCCAGTAGCTACTCCGATCAAGTTTTCCCGAATTATTGGACTCGGATCAAAAATTTCACCACTTTTTACGATTTTTTGATTCTCCCTAGGGGTACCCCCTAGGGAAATCCGTAAAAATTTATCAGGTCCCGACGAGGCCAATTATCGATGCGTTGTGACCGGCAAGCTTCCAGTAGCTACTCCGATCAAGTTTTCCCGAATTATTTGACTCTGATCCAAAATTTCACCACTTTTTACGATTTTTCGATTCTGGCGATTTTCCCTAGGGGTACCCCTAGGGAAATCCGTAAAAATTCGTCAGGTCCCGACGAGGCCAATTCTCGATGCGTTGTGACCGGCAAGCTTCCAGTAGCTACTCCGATCAAGTTTTCCCGAATTATTGGACTCGGATCAAAAATTTCACCACTTTTTACGATTTTTGGATTCTAGTGATTTTCCCTAGGGGTACCCCTAGGAAAATCCTTAAAAATTCATCAGGTCCCGACGAGGCCAATTCTCGATGCGTTGTGACCAGCAAGCTTCCAGTAGCTACTCCGATCAAGTTTTCCCGAATTATTGGACTCGGATCAAAAATTTCACCACTTTTTACGATTTTTTGATTCTCCCTAGAGGTACCCCTAGGGAAATCCGTAAAAATTCATCAGGTCCCGACGAGGCCAATTATCGATGCGTTGTGACCGGCAAGCTTCCAGTAGCTACTCCGATCAAGTTTTCCCGAATTATTTGACTCTGATCCAAAATTTCACCACTTTTTACGATTTTTCGATTCTGGTGATTTTCCCTAGGGGTGCCCCTAGGGAAATTCGTAAAAATTCGTCAGGTCCCGACGAGGCCAATTCCTGATGCGTTGTGACCGGCAAGCTTCCAGTAGCTACTCCGATCAAGTTTTCCCGAATTATTGGACTCGGATCCAAAATTTCACCACTTTTTACGATTTTTGGATTCTGGTGATTTTCCCTAGGGGTACCCCTAGGGAAATCCGTAAAAATTCGTCAGGTCCCGACGAGACCAATTCTTGATGCGTTGTGACCGGCAAGCTTCCAGTAGCTACTCCGATCAAGTTTTCCCGAATTATTGGACTCGGATCCAAAATTTCACCACTTTTTACGATTTTTCGATTCTCCCTAGGGGTACCCCTAGGGAAATCCGTAAAAATTCGTCAGGTCCCGCCGAGGCCAATTCTCGATGCGTTGTGACTGGCAAGCTTCCATTAGCTACTCAGATCAAGTTTTCCCGAATTATTGGACTCGGATACAAAATTTCACCACTTTTTACGATTTTTCGATTCTGGTGATTTTCCCTAGGGGTACCCCTAGGAAAATCCTTAAAATTTCGTCAGGTCCCGACGAGGCCAATTCTCGATGCGTTGTGACCGGCAAGGTTCCAGTAGCTACTCCGATCAAGTTTTCCCGAATTATTGGACTCGGATCCAAAATTTCACCACTTTTTATGATTTTTCGATTCTGGTGATTTTCCCTAGGGGTACCCCTAGGGAAATCCGTAAAAATTCGTCAGGTCCCGACGAGGCAAATTCTCGATGCGTTGTGACCGGCAAGCTTCCAGTAGCAACTCCGATCAAGTTTTCCCGAATTATTGGACTCGGATCCAAAATTTCACCACTTTTTACGATTTTTCAATTCTGGTGATTTTCCCTAGGGGTACCCCTAGGAAAATCCTTAAAAATTCATCAGGTCCCGACGAGGCCAATTCTCGATGCGTTGTGACCGGCAAGCTTCCAGTAGCTACTCCGATCAAGTTTTCCCGAATTATTGGACTCGGATCAAAAATTTCACCACTTTTTACGATTTTTTTATTCTCCCTAGGGGTACCCCTAGGGAAATCCGTAAAAATTCATCAGGTCCCGACGAGGCCAATTATCGATGCGTTGTGACCGGCAAGCTTCCAGTAGCTACTCCGATCAAGTTTTCCCGAATTATTTGACTCTGATCCAAAATTTCACCACTTTTTACGATTTTTCGATTCTGGCGATTTTCCCTAGGGGTACCCCTAGGAAAATCCGTAAAAATTCGTCAGGTCCCGACGAGGCCAATTCTCGATGCGTTGTGACCGGCAAGCTTCCAGTAGCTACTCCGATCAAGTTTTCCCGAATTATTGGACTCGGATCCAAAATTTCACCACTTTTTACGATTTTTTGATTCTGGTGATTTTCCCTAAGGGTACCCCTAGGAAAATCCTTAAAAATTCATCAGGTCCCGACGAGGCCAATTCTCGATGCGTTGTGACCGGCAAGCTTCCAGTAGCTACTCCGATCAAGTTTTCCCGAATTATTGGACTCGGATCAAAAATTTCACCACTTTTTACGATTTTTTGATTCTCCCTAGGGGTACCCCTAGGGAAATCCGTAAAAATTCATCAGGTCCCGACGAGGCCAATTATCGATGCGTTGTGACCGGCAAGCTTCCAGTAGCTACTCCGATCAAGTTTTCCCGAATTATTTGACTCTGATCCAAAATTTCACCACTTTTTACGATTTTTCGATTCTGGTGATTTTCCCTAGGGGTACCCCTAGGGAAATCCGTAAAAATTCGTCAGGTCCCGACGAGGCCAATTCTCGATGCGTTGTGACCGGCAAGCTTCCAGTAGCTACTCCGATCAAGTTTTCCCGAATTATTGGACTCGGATCCAAAATTTCACCACTTTTTATGATTTTTGGATTCTGGTGATTTTCCCTAGGGGTACCCCTAGGGAAATCCGTAAAAATTCGTCAGGTCCCGACGAGACCAATTCTTGATGCGTTGTGATCGGCAAGCTTCCAGTAGCTACTCCGATCAAGTTTTCCCGAATTATTGGACTCGGATCCAAAATTTCACCACTTTTTACGATTTTTCGATTCTCCCTAGGGGTACCCCTAGGGAAATCCGTAAAAATTCGTCAGGTCCCGCCGAGGCCAATTCTCGATGCGTTGTGACTGGCAAGCTTCCATTAGCTACTCAGATCAAGTTTTCCCGAATTATTGGACTCGGATACAAAATTTCACCACTTTTTACGATTTTTCGATTCTGGTGATTTTCCCTAGGGGTACCCCTAGGAAAATCCTTAAAAATTCGTCAGGTCCCGACGAGGCCAATTCTCGATGCGTTGTGACCGGCAAGGTTCCAGTAGCTACTCCGATCAAGTTTTCCCGAATTATTGGACTCGGATCCAAAATTTCACCACTTTTTATGATTTTTCGATTCTGGTGATTTTCCCTAGGGGTACCCCTAGGGAAATACGTAAAAATTCGTCAGGTCCCGACGAGGCAAATTCTCGATGCGTTGTGACCGGCAAGCTTCCAGTAGCAACTCCGATCAAGTTTTCCCGAATTATTGGACTCGGATCCAAAATTTCACCACTTTTTACGATTTTTCGATTCTGGTGATTTTCCCTAGGGGTACCCCTAGGAAAATCCTTAAAAATTCATCAGGTCCCGACGAGGCCAATTCTCGATGCGTTGTGACCGGCAAGCTTCCAGTAGCTACTCCGATCAAGTTTTCCCGAATTATTGGACTCGGATCAAAAATTTCACCACTTTTTACGATTTTTTGATTCTCCCTAGGGGTACCCCTAGGGAAATCCGTAAAAATTCATCAGGTCCCGACGAGGCCAATTATCGATGCGTTGTGACCGGCAAGCTTCCAGTAGCTACTCCGATCAAGTTTTCCCGAATTATTTGACTCTGATCCAAAATTTCACCACTTTTTACGATTTTTCGATTCTGGTGATTTTCCCTAGGGGTACCCCTAGGGAAATCCGTAAAAATTCGTCAGGTCCCGACGAGGCCAATTCTCGATGCGTTGTGACCGGAAAGCTTCCAGTAGCTACTCCGATCAAGTTTTCCCGAATTATTGGACTCGGATCCAAAATTTCACCACTTTTTACGATTTTTGGATTCTGGTGATTTTCCCTAGGGGTACCCCTAGGAAAATCCTTAAAAATTCATCAGGTCCCGACGAGGCCAATTCTCGATGCGTTGTGACCGGCAAGCTTCCAGTAGCTACTCCGATCAAGTTTTCCCGAATTATTGGACCCGGATCAAAAATTTCACCACTTTTTACGATTTTTTGATTCTCCCTAGGGGTACCCCTAGGGAAATCCGTAAAAATTCATCAGGTCCCGACGAGGCCAATTATCGATGCGTTGTGACCGGCAAGCTTCCAGTAGCTACTCCGATCAAGTTTTCCCGAATTATTTGACTCTGATCCAAAATTTCACCACTTTTTACGATTTTTCGATTCTGGTGATTTTCCCTAGGGGTACCCCTAGGGAAATCCGTAAAAATTCGTCAAGTCCCGACGAGGCCAATTCTCGATGCGTTGTGACCGGCAAGCTTCCAGTAGCTACTCCGATCAAGTTTTCCCGAATTATTGGACTCGGATCCAAAATTTCACCACTTTTTACGATTTTTGGATTCTGGTGATTTTTCCTAGGGGTACCCCTAGGGAAATCCGTAAAAATTCGTCAGGTCCCGACGAGACCAATTCTTGATGCGTTGTGACCGGCAAGCTTCCAGTAGCTACTCCGATCAAGTTTTCCCGAATTATTGGACTCGGATCCAAAATTTCACCACTATTTACGATTTTTCGATTCTCCCTAGGGGTACCCCTAGGGAAATCCGTAAAAATTCGTCAGGTCCCGCCGAGGCCAATTCTCGATGCGTTGTGACTGGCAAGCTTCCATTAGCTACTCAGATCAAGTTTTCCCGAATTATTGGACTCGGATACAAAATTTCACCACTTTTTACGATTTTTCGATTCTGGTGATTTTCCCTAGGGGTACCCCTAGGAAAATCCTTAAAAATTCGTCAGGTCCCGACGAGGCCAATTCTCGATGCGTTGTGACCGGCAAGGTTCCAGTAGCTACTCCGATCAAGTTTTCCCGAATTATTGGACTCGGATCCAAAATTTCACCACTTTTTATGACTTTTCGATTCTGGTGATTTTCCCTAGGGGTACCCCTAGGGAAATCCGTAAAAATTCGTCAGGTCCCGACGAGGCAAATTCTCGATGTGTTGTGACCGGCAAGCTTCCAGTAGCAACTCCGATCAAGTTTTCCCGAATTATTGGACTCGGATCCAAAATTTCACCACTTTTTACGATTTTTCGATTCTGGTGATTTTCCCTAGGGGTACCCCTAGGAAAATCCTTAAAAATTCATCAGGTCCCGACGAGGCCAATTCTCGATGCGTTGTGACCGGCAAGCTTCCAGTAGCTACTCCGATCAAGTTTTTCCGAATTATTGGACTCGGATCAAAAATTTCACCACTTTTTACGATTTTTTGATTCTCCCTAGGGGTACACCTAGGGAAATCCGTAAAAATTCATCAGGTCCCGACGAGGCCAATTATCGATGCGTTGTGACCGGCAAGCTTCCAGTAGCTACTCCGATCAAGTTTTCCCGAATTATTTGACTCTGATCCAAAATTTCACCACTTTTTACGATTTTTCGATTCTGGTGATTTTCCCTAGGGGTACCCCTAGGGAAATCCGTAAAAATTCGTCAGGTCCCGACGAGGCCAATTCTCGATGCGTTGTGACCGGCAAGCTTCCAGTAGCTACTCCGATCAAGTTTTCCCGAATTATTGGACTCGGATCAAAAATTTCACCACTTTTTACGATTTTTTGATTTTCCCTAGGGGTACCCCTAGGGAAATCCGTAAAAATTCATCAGGTCCCGACGAGGCCAATTATCGATGCGTTGTGACCGGCAAGCTTCCAGTAGCTACTCCGATCAAGTTTTCCCGAATTATTTGACTCTGATCCAAAATTTCACCACTTTTTACGATTTTTCGATTCTGGTGATTTTCCCTAGGGGTACCCCTAGGGAAATCCGTAAAAATTCGTCAAGTCCCGACGAGGCCAATTCTCGATGCGTTGTGACCGGCAAGCTTCCAGTAGCTACTCCGATCAAGTTTTCCCGAATTATTGGACTCGGATCCAAAATTTCACCACTTTTTACGATTTTTGGATTCTGGTGATTTTCCCTAGGGGTACCCCTAGGGAAATCCGTAAAAATTCGTCAGGTCCCGACGAGACCAATTCTTGATGCGTTGTGACCGGCAAGCTTCCAGTAGCTACTCCGATCAAGTTTTCCCGAATTATTGGACTCGGATCAAAAATTTCACCACTTTTTACGATTTTTCGATTCTCCCTAGGGGTACCCCTAGGGAAATCCGTAAAAATTCGTCAGGTCCCGCCGAGGCCAATTCTCGATGCGTTGTGACTGGCAAGCTTCCATTAGCTACTCAGATCAAGTTTTCCCGAATTATTGGACTCGGATCCAAAATTTCACCACTTTTTACGATTTTTGGATTCTGGTGATTTTCCCTAGGGGTACCCCTAGGAAAATCCTTAAAAATTCATCAGGTCCCGACGAGGCCAATTCTCGATGCGTTGTGACCGGCAAGCTTCCAGTAGCTACTCCGATCAAGTTTTCTCGAATTATTGGACTCGGATCAAAAATTTCACCACTTTTTACGATTTTTTGATTCTCCCTAGGGGTACCCCTAGGGAAATCCGTAAAAATTCATCAGGTCCCGACGAGGCCAATTATCGATGCGTTGTGACCGGCAAGCTTCCAGTAGCTACTCCGATCAAGTTTTCCCGAATTATTTGACTCTGATCCAAAATTTCACCACTTTTTACGATTTTTCGATTCTGGTGATTTTCCCTAGGGGTACCCCTAGGGAAATCCGTAAAAATTCATCAAGTCCCGACGAGGCCAATTCTCGATGCGTTGTGACCGGCAAGCTTCCAGTAGCTACTCCGATCAAGTTTTCCCGAATTATTGGACTCGGATCCAAAATTTCACCACTTTTTACGATTTTTGGATTCTGGTGATTTTCCCTAGGGGTACCCCTAGGGAAATCCGTAAAAATTCGTCAGGTCCCGACGAGACCAATTCTTGATGCGTTGTGACCGGCAAGCTTCCAGTAGCTACTCCGATCAAGTTTTCCCGAATTATTGGACTCGGATCCAAAATTTCACCACTTTTTACGATTTTTCGATTCTCCCTAGGGGTACCCCTAGGGAAATCCGTAAAAATTCGTCAGGTCCCGCCGAGGCCAATTCTCGATGCGTTGTGACCGGCAAGCTTCCAGTAGCTACTCCGATCAAGTTTTCCCGAATTATTGGACTCGGATAAAAAATTTCACCACTTTTTACGATTTTTTGATTCTCCCTAGGGGTACCCCTAGGGAAATCCGTAAAAATTCATCAGGTCCCGACGAGGCCAATTCTCGATGCGTTGTGACCGGCAAGCTTCCAGTAGCTACTCCGATCAAGTTTTCCCGAATTATTGGACTCGGATCCAAAATTTCACCACTTTTTACGATTTTTGGATTCTGGTGATTTTCCCTAGGGGTACCCCTAGGAAAATCCTTAAAAATTCATCAGGTCCCGACGAGGCCAATTCTCGATGCGTTGTGACCGGCAAGCTTCCAGTAGCTACTCCGATCAAGTTTTCCCGAATTATTGGACCCGGATCAAAAATTTCACCACTTTTTACGATTTTTTGATTCTCCCTAGGGGTACCCCTAGGGAAATCCGTAAAAATTCATCAGGTCCCGACGAGGCCAATTATCGATGCGTTGTGACCGGCAAGCTTCCAGTAGCTACTCCGATCAAGTTTTCCCGAATTATTTGACTCTGATCCAAAATTTCACCACTTTTTACGATTTTTCGATTCTGGTGATTTTCCCTAGGGGTACCCCTAGGGAAATCCGTAAAAATTCGTCAAGTCCCGACGAGGCCAATTCTCGATGCGTTGTGACCGGCAAGCTTCCAGTAGCTACTCCGATCAAGTTTTCCCGAATTATTGGACTCGGATCCAAAATTTCACCACTTTTTACGATTTTTGGATTCTGGTGATTTTTCCTAGGGGTACCCCTAGGGAAATCCGTAAAAATTCGTCAGGTCCCGACGAGACCAATTCTTGATGCGTTGTGACCGGCAAGCTTCCAGTAGCTACTCCGATCAAGTTTTCCCGAATTATTGGACTCGGATCCAAAATTTCACCACTATTTACGATTTTTCGATTCTCCCTAGGGGTACCCCTAGGGAAATCCGTAAAAATTCGTCAGGTCCCGCCGAGGCCAATTCTCGATGCGTTGTGACTGGCAAGCTTCCATTAGCTACTCAGATCAAGTTTTCCCGAATTATTGGACTCGGATACAAAATTTCACCACTTTTTACGATTTTTCGATTCTGGTGATTTTCCCTAGGGGTACCCCTAGGAAAATCCTTAAAAATTCGTCAGGTCCCGACGAGGCCAATTCTCGATGCGTTGTGACCGGCAAGGTTCCAGTAGCTACTCCGATCAAGTTTTCCCGAATTATTGGACTCGGATCCAAAATTTCACCACTTTTTATGACTTTTCGATTCTGGTGATTTTCCCTAGGGGTACCCCTAGGGAAATCCGTAAAAATTCGTCAGGTCCCGACGAGGCAAATTCTCGATGTGTTGTGACCGGCAAGCTTCCAGTAGCAACTCCGATCAAGTTTTCCCGAATTATTGGACTCGGATCCAAAATTTCACCACTTTTTACGATTTTTCGATTCTGGTGATTTTCCCTAGGGGTACCCCTAGGAAAATCCTTAAAAATTCATCAGGTCCCGACGAGGCCAATTCTCGATGCGTTGTGACCGGCAAGCTTCCAGTAGCTACTCCGATCAAGTTTTTCCGAATTATTGGACTCGGATCAAAAATTTCACCACTTTTTACGATTTTTTGATTCTCCCTAGGGGTACACCTAGGGAAATCCGTAAAAATTCATCAGGTCCCGACGAGGCCAATTATCGATGCGTTGTGACCGGCAAGCTTCCAGTAGCTACTCCGATCAAGTTTTCCCGAATTATTTGACTCTGATCCAAAATTTCACCACTTTTTACGATTTTTCGATTCTGGTGATTTTCCCTAGGGGTACCCCTAGGGAAATCCGTAAAAATTCGTCAGGTCCCGACGAGGCCAATTCTCGATGCGTTGTGACCGGCAAGCTTCCAGTAGCTACTCCGATCAAGTTTTCCCGAATTATTGGACTCGGATCAAAAATTTCACCACTTTTTACGATTTTTTGATTTTCCCTAGGGGTACCCCTAGGGAAATCCGTAAAAATTCATCAGGTCCCGACGAGGCCAATTATCGATGCGTTGTGACCGGCAAGCTTCCAGTAGCTACTCCGATCAAGTTTTCCCGAATTATTTGACTCTGATCCAAAATTTCACCACTTTTTACGATTTTTCGATTCTGGTGATTTTCCCTAGGGGTACCCCTAGGGAAATCCGTAAAAATTCGTCAAGTCCCGACGAGGCCAATTCTCGATGCGTTGTGACCGGCAAGCTTCCAGTAGCTACTCCGATCAAGTTTTCCCGAATTATTGGACTCGGATCCAAAATTTCACCACTTTTTACGATTTTTGGATTCTGGTGATTTTCCCTAGGGGTACCCCTAGGGAAATCCGTAAAAATTCGTCAGGTCCCGACGAGACCAATTCTTGATGCGTTGTGACCGGCAAGCTTCCAGTAGCTACTCCGATCAAGTTTTCCCGAATTATTGGACTCGGATCAAAAATTTCACCACTTTTTACGATTTTTCGATTCTCCCTAGGGGTACCCCTAGGGAAATCCGTAAAAATTCGTCAGGTCCCGCCGAGGCCAATTCTCGATGCGTTGTGACTGGCAAGCTTCCATTAGCTACTCAGATCAAGTTTTCCCGAATTATTGGACTCGGATCCAAAATTTCACCACTTTTTACGATTTTTGGATTCTGGTGATTTTCCCTAGGGGTACCCCTAGGAAAATCCTTAAAAATTCATCAGGTCCCGACGAGGCCAATTCTCGATGCGTTGTGACCGGCAAGCTTCCAGTAGCTACTCCGATCAAGTTTTCCCGAATTATTGGACTCGGATCAAAAATTTCACCACTTTTTACGATTTTTTGATTCTCCCTAGGGGTACCCCTAGGGAAATCCGTAAAAATTCATCAGGTCCCGACGAGGCCAATTATCGATGCGTTGTGACCGGCAAGCTTCCAGTAGCTACTCCGATCAAGTTTTCCCGAATTATTTGACTCTGATCCAAAATTTCACCACTTTTTACGATTTTTCGATTCTGGTGATTTTCCCTAGGGGTACCCCTAGGGAAATCCGTAAAAATTCATCAAGTCCCGACGAGGCCAATTCTCGATGCGTTGTGACCGGCAAGCTTCCAGTAGCTACTCCGATCAAGTTTTCCCGAATTATTGGACTCGGATCCAAAATTTCACCACTTTTTACGATTTTTGGATTCTGGTGATTTTCCCTAGGGGTACCCCTAGGGAAATCCGTAAAAATTCGTCAGGTCCCGACGAGACCAATTCTTGATGCGTTGTGACCGGCAAGCTTCCAGTAGCTACTCCGATCAAGTTTTCCCGAATTATTGGACTCGGATCCAAAATTTCACCACTTTTTACGATTTTTCGATTCTCCCTAGGGGTACCCCTAGGGAAATCCGTAAAAATTCGTCAGGTCCCGCCGAGGCCAATTCTCGATGCGTTGTGACCGGCAAGCTTCCAGTAGCTACTCCGATCAAGTTTTCCCGAATTATTGGACTCGGATAAAAAATTTCACCACTTTTTACGATTTTTTGATTCTCCCTAGGGGTACCCCTAGGGAAATCCGTAAAAATTCATCAGGTCCCGACGAGGCCAATTATCGATGCGTTGTGACCGGCAAGCTTCCAGTAGCTACTCCGATCAAGTTTTCCCGAATTATTGGACTCGGATCCAAAATTTCACCACTTTTTACGATTTTTGGATTCTGGTGATTTTCCCTAGGGGTACCCCTAGGAAAATCCTTAAAAATTCATCAGGTCCCGACGAGGCCAATTCTCGATGCGTTGTGACCGGCAAGCTTCCAGTAGCTACTCCGATCAAGTTTTCCCGAATTATTAGACTCGGATCAAAAATTTCACCACTTTTTACGATTTTTTGATTCTCCCTAGGGGTACCCCTAGGGAAATCCGTAAAAATTCATCAGGTTCCGACGAGGCCAATTATCGATGCGTTGTGACCGGCAAGCTTCCAGTAGCTACTCCGATCAAGTTTTCCCGAATTATTTGACTCTGATCCAAAATTTCACCACTTTTTACGATTTTTCGATTCTGGTGATTTTCCCTAGGGGTACCCCTAGGGAAATCCGTAAAAATTCGTCAAGTCCCGACGAGGCCAATTCTCGATGCGTTGTGACCGGCAAGCTTCCAGTAGCTACTCCGATCAAGTTTTCCCGAATTATTGGACTCGGATCCAAAATTTCACCACTTTTTACGATTTTTGGATTCTGGTGATTTTCCCTAGGGGTACCCCGAGGGAAATCCGTAAAAATTCGTCAGGTCCCGACGAGACCAATTCTTGATGCGTTGTGACCGGCAAGCTTCCAGTAGCTACTCCGATCAAGTTTTCCCGAATTATTGGACTCGGATCCAAAATTTCACCACTTTTTACGATTTTTCGATTCTCCCTAGGGGTACCCCTAGGGAAATCCGTAAAAATTCGTCAGGTCCCGCCGAGGCCAATTCTCGATGCGTTGTGACTGGCAAGCTTCCATTAGCAACTCCGATCAAGTTTTCCCGAATTATTGGACTCGGATCCAAAATTTCACCACTTTTTACGATTTTTCGATTCTGGTGATTTTCCCTAGGGGTACCCCTAGGAAAATCCTTAAAAATTCATCAGGTCCCGACGAGGCCAATTCTCGATGCGTTGTGACCGGCAAGCTTCCAGTAGCTACTCCGATCAAGTTTTCCCGAATTATTGGACTCGGATCAAAAATTTCACCACTTTTTACGATTTTTTGATTCTCCCTAGGGGTACCCCTAGGGAAATCCGTAAAAATTCATCAGGTCCCGACGAGGCCAATTATCGATGCGTTGTGACCGGCAAGCTTCCAGTAGCTACTCCGATCAAGTTTTCCCGAATTATTTGACTCTGATCCAAAATTTCACCACTTTTTACGATTTTTCGATTCTGGTGATTTTCCCTAGGGGTACCCCTAGGGAAATCCGTAAAAATTCGTCAGGTCCCGACGAGGCCAATTCTCGATGCGTTGTGACCGGCAAGCTTCCAGTAGCTACTCCGATCAAGTTTTCCCGAATTATTGGACTCGGATCCAAAATTTCACCACTTTTTACGATTTTTGGATTCTGGTGATTTTCCCTAGGGGTACCCCTAGGAAAATCCTTAAAAATTCATCAGGTCCCGACGAGGCCAATTCTCGATGCGTTGTGACCGGCAAGCTTCCAGTAGCTACTCCGATCAAGTTTTCCCGAATTATTGGACTCGGATCAAAAATTTCACCACTTTTTACGATTTTTTGATTCTACCTAGGGGTACCCCTAGGGAAATCCGTAAAAATTCATCAGGTCCCGACGAGGCCAATTATCGATGCGTTGTGACCGGAAAGCTTCCAGTAGCTACTCCGATCAAGTTTTCCCGAATTATTTGACTCTGATCCAAAATTTCACCACTTTTTACGATTTTTCGATTCTGGTGATTTTCCCTAGGGGTACCCCTAGGGAAATCCGTAAAAATTCGTCAAGTCCCGACGAGGCCAATTCTCGATGCGTTGTGACCGGCAAGCTTCCAGTAGCTACTCCGATCAAGTTTTCCCGAATTATTGGACTCGGATCCAAAATTTCACCACTTTTTACGATTTTTGGATTCTCCCTATGGGTACACCTAGGGAAATCCGTAAAAATTCGTCAGGTCCCGACGAGGACAATTCTCGATGCGTTGTGACCGGCAAGCTTCCAGTAGCTACTCCGATCAAGTTTTCCCGAATTATTTTACTCGGATCCAAAATTTCACCACTTTTTACGATTTTTCGATTCTGGTGATTTTCCCTAGGGGTAAACCTAAGGAAATCTGTAAAAATTCGTCAGGTCCCGACGAGGCCAATTCTCGATGCGTTGTGACCGGCAAGCTTCCAGTAGCTACTCCGATCAAGTTTTCCCGAATTATTGGACTCGGATCCAAAATTTCACCACTTTTTACGATTTTTCGATTCTGGTGATTTTCCCTAGGGGTACCCCTAGGGAAATCCGTAAAAATTCGTCAGGTCCCGACGAGGCCAATTCTTGATGCGTTGTGACCGGCAAGCTTCCAGTAGCTACTCCGATCAAGTTTTCCCGAATTATTGGACTCGGATCCAAAATTTCACCACTTTTTACGATTTTTCGATTCTGGTGATTTTCCCTAGGGGTACCCCTAGGGAAATCCGTAAAAATTCGTCAGGTCCTGACGATGCCAATTCTTAATGCGTTGTGACCGGCAAGCTTCTAGTAGCTACTCAGATCAAGTTTTCCTGAATTATTGGACTCGGATCCAAAATTTCATCAATTTTTACGATTTTCCCTAGGAAAATCCGTAAAAATTCGTCAGGTCCCGACGAGGCCAATTCTCGAAGCGTTATGACCGGCAAGCTTCCAGTAGCTACTCCGATCAAGTTTTCCCGAATTATTGGAATCGGATCTAAAATTTCACCACTTTTTACGATTTTTCGATTCTGGTGATTTTCCCTAGGGGTCCCCCTAGGGAAATCCGTAAAAATTCGTCAGGTCCCGACGATGCCAATTCTTAATGCGTTGTGACCGGCAAGTTTCTAGTAGCTACTCCGATCAAGTTTTCCCGAATTATTGGACTCGGATCCAAAATTTCATCACTTTTTACGATTTTTCGATTTTTCCTAGGGGTACCCATAGGGAAATCCGTAAAAATTCATCAGGTCCCGACGAGGCCAATTCTCGATGCGTTGTGACCGGCAAGCTTCCAGTAGCTACTCCGATCAAGTTTTCCCAAATTATTGGTCTCGGATCAGAAATTTCACCACTTTTTACGATTTTTCGATTCTGGTGATTTTCCCTAGGGGTACCCCTAGGGAA
Organism: Excoecaria cochinchinensis; assembly: GCA_947683425.1. NCBI lineage: Eukaryota > Viridiplantae > Streptophyta > Magnoliopsida > Malpighiales > Euphorbiaceae > Excoecaria > Excoecaria cochinchinensis. The sequence goes on from CANTUQ010000320.1 coordinate 174,686, forward strand.
ATCCGTAAAAATTCGTCAGGTCCCTACGAGGCCAATTCTCGTTGCGTTGTGACCGGCAAGCTTCCATTAGCTACTCCGATAAAGTTTTCCCGAATTATTGGACTCGGATCCAAAATTTCAGCACTTTTTACTATTTTTCGATTCTCCCTAGGGGTACCCCTAGGGAAATCCGTAAAAATTCGTCAGATCCCAACGAGGCCAATTCTCGATGCGTTGTGACCGGCAAGCTTCCAGTAGCTACTCTGATCAAGTTTTCCCGAATTATTGGACTAGGATCCAAAATTTCACCACTTTTGACGATTTTTCGATTCTGGTGATTTTCCCTAGGGGTAACCCTAGGGAAATCCGTAAAAATTCGTCAGATCCCGACGACGCCAATTCTCGATGCGTTGTGACCGGCAAGCTTCCAGTAGCTACTCCGATCAAGTTTTCCCGAATTATTGGACTCGGATCCAAAATTTCACCACTTTTTACGATTTTTCGATTCTCCCTATGGGTACACCTAGGGAAATCCGTAAAAATTCGTCAGGTCCCGACGAGGACAATTCTCGATGCGTTGTGACCGGCAAGCTTCCAGTAGCTACTCCGATCAAGTTTTCCCGAATTATTTTACTCGGATCCAAAATTTCACCACTTTTTACGATTTTTCGATTCTGGTGATTTTCCCTAGGGGTAAACCTAAGGAAATCTGTAAAAATTCGTCAGGTCCCGACGAGGCCAATTCTCGATGCGTTGTGACCGGCAAGCTTCCAGTAGCTACTCCGATCAAGTTTTCCCGAATTATTGGACTCGGATCCAAAATTTCACCACTTTTTACGATTTTTCGATTCTGGTGATTTTTCCTAGGGGTATCCCTAGGGAAATCCGTAAAAATTCGTCAGGTCCCGACGAGGCCAATTCTCGATGCGTTGTGACCGGCAAGCTTCCAGTAGCTACTCCGATCAAGTTTTCCCGAATTATTGGACTCGGATCCAAAATTTCACCACTTTTTACGATTTTTCGATTCTAGTGATTTTCCCTAGGGGTACACCTAGGGAAATCCGTAAAAATTCGTCAGGTCCCGACGAGGCCAATTCTCGATGCGTTGTGACTGGAAAGCTTCCAGTAGCTACTCCGATCAAGTTTTCCCGAATTATTGGACTCGGATACAAAATCTCACCACTTTTTACGATTTTTCGATTCTGGTGATTTTCCCTAGGGCTACCCCTAGGGAAATCCTTAAAAATTCGTCAGGTCCCGACGAGGCCAGTTCTCGATGCGTTGTGACCGGCAAGCTTCCAGTAGCTACTCCGATCAAGTTTTCCCGAATTATTGGACTCGGATCCAAAATTTCACCACTTTTTACGATTTTTTGATTCTGGTGATTTTCCCTAGGGGTCCCCCTAGGGAAATCCGTAAAATTTCGTCAGGTCCCGACGAGACCAATTCTTGATGCGTTGTGACCGGCAAGCTTCCAGTAGCTACTCCGATCAAGTTTTCCCGAATTATTGGACTCGGATCCAAAATTTCACCACTTTTTACGATTTTTCGATTCTAGTGATTTTCCCTAGGGGTAACCCTAGGGAAATCTGTAAAAATTCGTCAGGTCCTGACGAGGCCAATTCTCGATGCGTTGTGACCGGCAAGCTTCCAGTAGCTACTACGATCAAGTTTTCCCGAATTATTGGACTCGGATCCAAAATTTTACCACTTTTTACGATTTTTCGATTCTAGTGATTTTCCCTAGGGGTACCCCTAGGGAAATCCGTAAAAATTCGTCAGGTCCCGACGCGGCCAATTCTCGATGCGTTGTGACTGGCAAGGTTCCAGTAGCTACGCCGATCAAGTTTTCCCGAATTATTGGACTCGGATACAAAATCTCACCACTTTTTACGATTTTTCGATTCTGGTGATTTTCCCTAGGGGTACCCCGAGGGAAATCCTTAAAAATTCGTCAGGTCCCGACGATGCCAATTCTCGATGCGTTGTGACCGGCAAGCTTCCAGAAGCTTCTCCGATCAAGTTTTCCCGAATTATTGGACTCGGATCCAAAATTTCACCACTTTTTACGATTTTTCGATTCTGGTGATTTTTCCTAGGGGTACCCCTAGGGAAATCCGTAAAAATTCGTCATGTCCAGACGAGGCAAATTTTCGATGCATTGTGACCGGCAAGCTTCCAGTAGCTACTCCGATCAAGTTTTCCCGAATTATTGGACTCGGATCCAAAATTTCACCACTTTTTACGATTTTTCGATTCTGGTGATTTTCCCTAGGGGTACCCCTAGGGAAATCCGTAAAAATTCGTCAGGTCCCGACGAGGCCAATTCTTGATGCGTTGTGACCGGCAAGCTTCCAGTAGCTACTCCGATCAAGTTTTCCCGAATTATTGGACTCGGATCCAAAATTTCACCACTTTTTACGATTTTTCGATTCTGGTGATTTTCCCTAGGGGTACCCCTAGGGAAATCCGTAAAAATTCGTCAGGTCCTGACGATGCCAATTCTTAATGCGTTGTGACCGGCAAGCTTCTAGTAGCTACTCAGATCAAGTTTTCCTGAATTATTGGACTCGGATCCAAAATTTCATCAATTTTTACGATTTTCCCTAGGAAAATCCGTAAAAATTCGTCAGGTCCCGACGAGGCCAATTCTCGAAGCGTTATGACCGGCAAGCTTCCAGTAGCTACTCCGATCAAGTTTTCCCGAATTATTGGAATCGGATCTAAAATTTCACCACTTTTTACGATTTTTCGATTCTGGTGATTTTCCCTAGGGGTCCCCCTAGGGAAATCCGTAAAAATTCGTCAGGTCCCGACGATGCCAATTCTTAATGCGTTGTGACCGGCAAGTTTCTAGTAGCTACTCCGATCAAGTTTTCCCGAATTATTGGACTCGGATCCAAAATTTCATCACTTTTTACGATTTTTCGATTTTTCCTAGGGGTACCCATAGGGAAATCCGTAAAAATTCATCAGGTCCCGACGAGGCCAATTCTCGATGCGTTGTGACCGGCAAGCTTCCAGTAGCTACTCCGATCAAGTTTTCCCAAATTATTGGTCTCGGATCAGAAATTTCACCACTTTTTACGATTTTTCGATTCTGGTGATTTTCCCTAGGGGTACCCCTAGGGAAATCCGTAAAAATTCGTCAGGTCCCTACGAGGCCAATTCTCGTTGCGTTGTGACCGGCAAGCTTCCATTAGCTACTCCGATAAAGTTTTCCCGAATTATTGGACTCGGATCCAAAATTTCAGCACTTTTTACTATTTTTCGATTCTCCCTAGGGGTACCCCTAGGGAAATCCGTAAAAATTCGTCAGATCCCAACGAGGCCAATTCTCGATGCGTTGTGACCGGCAAGCTTCCAGTAGCTACTCTGATCAAGTTTTCCCGAATTATTGGACTAGGATCCAAAATTTCACCACTTTTGACGATTTTTCGATTCTGGTGATTTTCCCTAGGGGTAACCCTAGGGAAATCCGTAAAAATTCGTCAGATCCCGACGACGCCAATTCTCGATGCGTTGTGACCGGCAAGCTTCCAGTAGCTACTCCGATCAAGTTTTCCCGAATTATTGGACTCGGATCCAAAATTTCACCACTTTTTACGATTTTTCGATTCTCCCTATGGGTACACCTAGGGAAATCCGTAAAAATTCGTCAGGTCCCGACGAGGACAATTCTCGATGCGTTGTGACCGGCAAGCTTCCAGTAGCTACTCCGATCAAGTTTTCCCGAATTATTTTACTCGGATCCAAAATTTCACCACTTTTTACGATTTTTCGATTCTGGTGATTTTCCCTAGGGGTAAACCTAAGGAAATCTGTAAAAATTCGTCAGGTCCCGACGAGGCCAATTCTCGATGCGTTGTGACCGGCAAGCTTCCAGTAGCTACTCCGATCAAGTTTTCCCGAATTATTGGACTCGGATCCAAAATTTCACCACTTTTTACGATTTTTCGATTCTGGTGATTTTTCCTAGGGGTATCCCTAGGGAAATCCGTAAAAATTCGTCAGGTCCCGACGAGGCCAATTCTCGATGCGTTGTGACCGGCAAGCTTCCAGTAGCTACTCCGATCAAGTTTTCCCGAATTATTGGACTCGGATCCAAAATTTCACCACTTTTTACGATTTTTCGATTCTAGTGATTTTCCCTAGGGGTACACCTAGGGAAATCCGTAAAAATTCGTCAGGTCCCGACGAGGCCAATTCTCGATGCGTTGTGACTGGAAAGCTTCCAGTAGCTACTCCGATCAAGTTTTCCCGAATTATTGGACTCGGATACAAAATCTCACCACTTTTTACGATTTTTCGATTCTGGTGATTTTCCCTAGGGCTACCCCTAGGGAAATCCTTAAAAATTCGTCAGGTCCCGACGAGGCCAGTTCTCGATGCGTTGTGACTGGCAAGCTTCCAGTAGCTACTCCGATCAAGTTTTCCCGAATTATTGGACTCGGATCCAAAATTTCACCACTTTTTACGATTTTTCGATTTTTCCTAGGGGTACCCATAGGGAAATCCGTAAAAATTCATCAGGTCCCGACGAGGCCAATTCTCGATGCGTTGTGACCGGCAAGCTTCCAGTAGCTACTCCGATCAAGTTTTCCCAAATTATTGGTCTCGGATCAGAAATTTCACCACTTTTTACGATTTTTTGATTCTGGTGATTTTCCCTAGGGGTACCCCTAGGGAAATCCGTAAAAATTCGTCAGGTCCCGACGAGGCCAATTCTCGATGCGTTGTGACCGGCAAGCTTCCAGTAGCTACTCCGATCAAGTTTTCCCGAATTATTGGACTCGGATCCAAAATTTCACCACTTTTTACGATTTTTTGATTCTGGTGATTTTCCCTAGGGGTACCCCTAGGGAAATCCGTAAAAATTCGTCAGGTCCCGACGAGGCCAATTCTCGATGCGTTGTGACCGGCAAGCTTCCAGTAGCTACTCCGATCAAGTTTTCCCGAATTATTGGACTCGGATCCAAAATTTCACCACTTTTTACGATTTTTTGATTCTGGTGATTTTCCCTAGGGGTCCCCCTAGGGAAATCCGTAAAATTTAGTCAGGTCCCGACGAGACCAATTCTTGATGCGTTGTGACCGGCAAGCTTCCAGTAGCTACTCCGATCAAGTTTTCCCGAATTATTGGACTCGGATCCAAAATTTCACCACTTTTTACGATTTTTCGATTCTAGTGATTTTCCCTAGGGGTAACCCTAGGGAAATCTGTAAAAATTCGTCAGGTCCTGACGAGGCCAATTCTCGATGCGTTGTGACCGGCAAGCTTCCAGTAGCTACTACGATCAAGTTTTCCCGAATTATTGGACTCGGATCCAAAATTTTACCACTTTTTACGATTTTTCGATTCTAGTGATTTTCCCTAGGGGTACCCCTAGGGAAATCCGTAAAAATTCGTCAGGTCCCGACGCGGCCAATTCTCGATGCGTTGTGACTGGCAAGGTTCCAGTAGCTACGCCGATCAAGTTTTCCCGAATTATTGGACTCGGATACAAAATCTCACCACTTTTTACGATTTTTCGATTCTGGTGATTTTCCCTAGGGGTACCCCGAGGGAAATCCTTAAAAATTCGTCAGGTCCCGACGATGCCAATTCTCGATGCGTTGTGACCGGCAAGCTTCCAGAAGCTTCTCCGATCAAGTTTTCCCGAATTATTGGACTCGGATCCAAAATTTCACCACTTTTTACGATTTTTCGATTCTGGTGATTTTTCCTAGGGGTACCCCTAGGGAAATCCGTAAAAATTCGTCATGTCCAGACGAGGCAAATTTTCGATGCATTGTGACCGGCAAGCTTCCAGTAGCTACTCCGATCAAGTTTTCCCGAATTATTGGACTCGGATCCAAAATTTCACCACTTTTTACGATTTTTCGATTCTGGTGATTTTCCCTAGGGGTACCCCTAGGGAAATCCGTAAAAATTCGTCAGGTCCCGACGAGGCCAATTCTTGATGCGTTGTGACCGGCAAGCTTCCAGTAGCTACTCCGATCAAGTTTTCCCGAATTATTGGACTCGGATCCAAAATTTCACCACTTTTTACGATTTTTCGATTCTGGTGATTTTCCCTAGGGGTACCCCTAGGGAAATCCGTAAAAATTCGTCAGGTCCTGACGATGCCAATTCTTAATGCGTTGTGACCGGCAAGCTTCTAGTAGCTACTCAGATCAAGTTTTCCTGAATTATTGGACTCGGATCCAAAATTTCATCAATTTTTACGATTTTCCCTAGGAAAATCCGTAAAAATTCGTCAGGTCCCGACGAGGCCAATTCTCGAAGCGTTATGACCGGCAAGCTTCCAGTAGCTACTCCGATCAAGTTTTCCCGAATTATTGGAATCGGATCTAAAATTTCACCACTTTTTACGATTTTTCGATTCTGGTGATTTTCCCTAGGGGTCCCCCTAGGGAAATCCGTAAAAATTCGTCAGGTCCCGACGATGCCAATTCTTAATGCGTTGTGACCGGCAAGTTTCTAGTAGCTACTCCGATCAAGTTTTCCCGAATTATTGGACTCGGATCCAAAATTTCATCACTTTTTACGATTTTTCGATTTTTCCTAGGGGTACCCATAGGGAAATCCGTAAAAATTCATCAGGTCCCGACGAGGCCAATTCTCGATGCGTTGTGACCGGCAAGCTTCCAGTAGCTACTCCGATCAAGTTTTCCCAAATTATTGGTCTCGGATCAGAAATTTCACCACTTTTTACGATTTTTCGATTCTGGTGATTTTCCCTAGGGGTACCCCTAGGGAAATCCGTAAAAATTCGTCAGGTCCCTACGAGGCCAATTCTCGTTGCGTTGTGACCGGCAAGCTTCCATTAGCTACTCCGATAAAGTTTTCCCGAATTATTGGACTCGGATCCAAAATTTCAGCACTTTTTACTATTTTTCGATTCTCCCTAGGGGTACCCCTAGGGAAATCCGTAAAAATTCGTCAGATCCCAACGAGGCCAATTCTCGATGCGTTGTGACCGGCAAGCTTCCAGTAGCTACTCTGATCAAGTTTTCCCGAATTATTGGACTAGGATCCAAAATTTCACCACTTTTGACGATTTTTCGATTCTGGTGATTTTCCCTAGGGGTAACCCTAGGGAAATCCGTAAAAATTCGTCAGATCCCGACGACGCCAATTCTCGATGCGTTGTGACCGGCAAGCTTCCAGTAGCTACTCCGATCAAGTTTTCCCGAATTATTGGACTCGGATCCAAAATTTCACCACTTTTTACGATTTTTCGATTCTCCCTATGGGTACACCTAGGGAAATCCGTAAAAATTCGTCAGGTCCCGACGAGGACAATTCTCGATGCGTTGTGACCGGCAAGCTTCCAGTAGCTACTCCGATCAAGTTTTCCCGAATTATTTTACTCGGATCCAAAATCTCACCACTTTTTACGATTTTTCGATTCTGGTGATTTTCCCTAGGGCTACCCCTAGGGAAATCCTTAAAAATTCGTCAGGTCCCGACGAGGCCAATTCTCGATGCGTTGTGACCGGCAAGCTTCCAGTAGCTACTCCGATCAAGTTTTCCCGAATTATTGGACTCGGATCCAAAATTTCACCACTTTTTACGATTTTTCGATTCTGGTGATTTTTCCTAGGGGTATCCCTAGGGAAATCCGTAAAAATTCGTCAGGTCCCGACGAGGCCAATTCTCGATGCGTTGTGACCGGCAAGCTTCCAGTAGCTACTCCGATCAAGTTTTCCCGAATTATTGGACTCGGATCCAAAATTTCACCACTTTTTACGATTTTTCGATTCTAGTGATTTTCCCTAGGGGTACACCTAGGGAAATCCGTAAAAATTCGTCAGGTCCCGACGAGGCCAATTCTCGATGCGTTGTGACTGGAAAGCTTCCAGTAGCTACTCCGATCAAGTTTTCCCGAATTATTGGACTCGGATACAAAATCTCACCACTTTTTACGATTTTTCGATTCTGGTGATTTTCCCTAGGGGTCCCCCTAGGGAAATCCGTAAAAATTCGTCAGGTCCCGACGATGCCAATTCTTAATGCGTTGTGACCGGCAAGTTTCTAGTAGCTACTCCGATCAAGTTTTCCCGAATTATTGGACTCGGATCCAAAATTTCATCACTTTTTACGATTTTTCGATTTTTCCTAGGGGTACCCATAGGGAAATCCGTAAAAATTCATCAGGTCCCGACGAGGCCAATTCTCGATGCGTTGTGACCGGCAAGCTTCCAGTAGCTACTCCGATCAAGTTTTCCCAAATTATTGGTCTCGGATCAGAAATTTCACCACTTTTTACGATTTTTCGATTCTGGTGATTTTCCCTAGGGGTACCCCTAGGGAAATCCGTAAAAATTCGTCAGGTCCCTACGAGGCCAATTCTCGTTGCGTTGTGACCGGCAAGCTTCCATTAGCTACTCCGATAAAGTTTTCCCGAATTATTGGACTCGGATCCAAAATTTCAGCACTTTTTACTATTTTTCGATTCTCCCTAGGGGTACCCCTAGGGAAATCCGTAAAAATTCGTCAGATCCCAACGAGGCCAATTCTCGATGCGTTGTGACCGGCAAGCTTCCAGTAGCTACTCTGATCAAGTTTTCCCGAATTATTGGACTAGGATCCAAAATTTCACCACTTTTGACGATTTTTCGATTCTGGTGATTTTCCCTAGGGGTAACCCTAGGGAAATCCGTAAAAATTCGTCAGATCCCGACGACGCCAATTCTCGATGCGTTGTGACCGGCAAGCTTCCAGTAGCTACTCCGATCAAGTTTTCCCGAATTATTGGACTCGGATCCAAAATTTCACCACTTTTTACGATTTTTCGATTCTCCCTATGGGTACACCTAGGGAAATCCGTAAAAATTCGTCAGGTCCCGACGAGGACAATTCTCGATGCGTTGTGACCGGCAAGCTTCCAGTAGCTACTCCGATCAAGTTTTCCCGAATTATTTTACTCGGATCCAAAATTTCACCACTTTTTACGATTTTTCGATTCTGGTGATTTTCCCTAGGGGTAAACCTAAGGAAATCTGTAAAAATTCGTCAGGTCCCGACGAGGCCAATTCTCGATGCGTTGTGACCGGCAAGCTTCCAGTAGCTACTCCGATCAAGTTTTCCCGAATTATTGGACTCGGATCCAAAATTTCACCACTTTTTACGATTTTTCGATTCTGGTGATTTTTCCTAGGGGTATCCCTAGGGAAATCCGTAAAAATTCGTCAGGTCCCGACGAGGCCAATTCTCGATGCGTTGTGACCGGCAAGCTTCCAGTAGCTACTCCGATCAAGTTTTCCCGAATTATTGGACTCGGATCCAAAATTTCACCACTTTTTACGATTTTTCGATTCTAGTGATTTTCCCTAGGGGTACACCTAGGGAAATCCGTAAAAATTCGTCAGGTCCCGACGAGGCCAATTCTCGATGCGTTGTGACTGGAAAGCTTCCAGTAGCTACTCCGATCAAGTTTTCCCGAATTATTGGACTCGGATACAAAATCTCACCACTTTTTACGATTTTTCGATTCTGGTGATTTTCCCTAGGGCTACCCCTAGGGAAATCCTTAAAAATTCGTCAGGTCCCGACGAGGCCAGTTCTCGATGCGTTGTGACTGGCAAGCTTCCAGTAGCTACTCCGATCAAGTTTTCCCGAATTATTGGACTCGGATACAAAATCTCACCACTTTTTACGATTTTTCGATTCTGGTGATTTTCCCTAGGGGTAACCCTAGGGAAATCCGTAAAAATTCGTATGGTCCCGACGAGGCCAATTCTCGATGCGTTGTGACCGGCAAGCTTCCAGTAGCTACTCCGATCAAGTTTTCCCGAATTATTGGACTCGGATCCAAAATTTCACCACTTTTTACGATTTTTCGATTCTCCCTAGGGAAATCCGTAAAAATTCGTCAGGTCCCGACAAGGCCAATTCTTGATGCGTTGTGACCGGAAAGCTTCCAGTAGCTACGCCGATCAAGTTTTCCCGAATTATTGGACTCGGATCAAAAATTTCACCACTTTTTACGATTTTTCGATTCTGGTGATTTTCCCTAGGGTTACCCCTAGGGAAATCCGTAAAAATTCGTCAGGTCCCGACGAGGCCAATTCTCGATGCGTTGTGACTGGGAAGCTTCCAGTAGCTACTCCGATCAAGTTTTCCCGAATTATTGGACTCGGATACAAAATCTCACCACTTTTTATGATTTTTCGATTCTGGTGATTTTCCCTAGGGGTAACCCTAGGGAAATCCGTAAAAATTCGTATGGTCCCGACGAGGCCAATTCTCGATGCGCTGTGACCGGCAAGCTTCCAGTAGCTACTCCGATCAAGTTTTCCCGAATTATTGGACTCGGATCCAAAATTTCACCACTTTTTACGATTTTTCGATTCTCCCTAGGGGTACCCCTAGGAAAATCCGTAAAAATTCGTCAGGTCCCGACGAGGCCAATTCTTGATGCGTTGTGACCGGCAATCTTCCAGTAGCTACTCCGATCAAGTTTTCCCGAATTATTGGACTCGGATACAAAATCTCACCACTTTTTACGATTTTTCGATTCTGGTGATTTTCCCTAGGGGTACCCCTAGGGAAATCCTTAAAAATTCGTCAGGTCCCGACGAGGCCAATTCTCGATGCGTTGTGACCGGCAAGCTTCCAGAAGCTTCTCCGATAAAGTTTTCCCGAATTTTTGGACTCGGATCTAAAATTTCACACCTTTTTACGATTTATCGATTATGGTGATTTTCCCTAGGGGTACCCCTAGGAAAATCCGTAAAAATTCGCCAGGTCCCGACGAGGCCAATTCTCGATGCGTTGTGACCGGCAAGCTTCCAGTAGCTACTCCGATCAAGTTTTCCCGAATTATTGGACTCGGATCAAAAATTTCACCACTTTTTACGATTTTTCGATTCTCCCTAGGGGTACCCCTAGGGAAATCCGTAAAAATTCATCAGGTCCCGACGATGCCAATTATCGATGCGTTGTGACCGGCAAGCTTCCAGTAGCTACTCCGATCAAGTTTTCCCGAATTATTTGACTCTGATCCAAAATTTCACCACTTTTTACGATTTTTCGATTCTGGTGATTTTTCCTGGGGGTACCCCTAGGGAAATCCGTAAAAATTCGTCAGCTCCCGACGAGGCCAATTCTCGATGCGTTGTGACCGGCAAGCTTCCAGTAGCTACTCCGATCAAGTTTTCCCGAATTATTGGACTCGGATCCAAAATTTCACCACTTTTTACGATTTTTGGATTCTGGTGATTTTCCCTAGGGGTACCCCTAGGAAAATCCGTAAAAATTCGTCAGGTCCCGACGAGACCAATTCTTGATGCGTTGTGACCGGCAAGCTTCCAGTAGCTACTCCGATCAAGTTTTCCCGAATTATTGGACTCGGATCAAAAATTTCACCACTTTTTACGATTTTTCGATTCTCCCTAGGGGTACCCCTAGGGAAATCCGTAAAAATTCGTCAGGTCCCGCCGAGGCCAATTCTCGATGCGTTGTGACTGGCAAGCTTCCATTAGCTACTCAGATCAAGTTTTTCCGAATTATTGGACTCGGATACAAAATTTCACCACTTTTTACGATTTTTCGATTCTGGTGATTTTCCCTAGGGGTAACCCTAGGAAAATCCTTAAAAATTCGTCAAGTCCCGATGAGGCCAATTCTCGATGCGTTGTGACCGGCAAGCTTCCAGTAGCTACTCCGATCAAGTTTTCCCGAATTATTGGACTCGGATCAAAAATTTCACCACTTTTTACGATTTTTCGATTCTCCCTAGGGTACCCCTAGGAAAATCCGTAAAAATTCATCAGGTCCCGACGAGGCCAATTCTCGATGCGTTGTGACCGGCAAGCTTCCAGTAGCTACTCCGATCAAGTTTTCCCGAATTATTGGACTCGGATCAAAAATTTCACCACTTTTTACGATTTTTCGATTCTCCCTAGGGGTACCCCTAGGGAAATCCGTAAAAATTCGTCAGGTCCCGACGAGGCCAATTCTCAATGCGTTGTGACCGGCAAGCTTCCAGTAGCTACTCCGATCAAGTTTTCCCGAATTATTGGACTCGGATACAAAATCTCACCACTTTTTACGATTTTTTGATTCTCCCTAGGGGTACCCCTAGGGAAATCCGTAAAAATTCGTCAGGTCCCGACGAGGCCAATTCTCGATGCGTTGTGACCGGTAAGCTTGCAGTAGCTACTCCGATCAAGTTTTCCCGAATTATTGGACTAGGATCCAAAATTTCACCACTTTTAGCGATTTTTCGATTCTGGTAATTTTCCCTAGGGGTAACCCTAGGGAAATCCGTAAAAATTCGTCCGGTCCCGACGAGGCCAATTCTCGATGCGTTGTGACCGGCAAGCTTCCAGTAGCTACTCCGATAAAGTTTTCCCGAATTGTTGGACTCGGATCAAAAATTTCACCACTTTTTACGATTTTTCGATTCTGGTGATTTTCCCTAGGGGTACCCCTAGGGAAATCCGTAAAAATTCGTCAGGTCCCGACGAGACCAATTCTTGATGCGTTGTAACCGGCAAGCTTCCAGTAGCTACTCCGATCAAGTTTTCCCGAATTATTGGACTCGGATCCAAAATTTCACCACTTTTTACGATTTTTCGATTCTGGTGATTTTCCCTAGGGGTCCCCCTGGGGAATTCCGTAAAAATTCGTCAGGTCCCGACGAGGCCAATTCTCGTTGCGTTGTGACCGGCAAGCTTCCAGAAGCTACTCCGATCAAGTTTTCCCGAATTTTTGGACTCGGATCCAAAATTTCACCACTTTTTACGATTTTTGGATTCTGGTGATTTTCCCTAGGGGTACCCCTAGGGAAATCCGTAAAAATTCGTCAGGTCCCGCAGAGGCCAATTCTCGATGCGTTGTGACTGGCAAGCTTCCATTAGCTACTCAGATCAAGTTTTTCCGAATTATTGGACTCGGATACAAAATTTCACCACTTTTTACGATTTTTCGATTCTGGTGATTTTCCCTAGGGGTACCCCTAGAAAAATCCTTAAAAATTCGTCAGGTCCCGACGAGGCCAATTCTCGATGCGTTGTGACCGGCAAGCTTCCAGTAGCTACTCCGATCAAGTTTTCCCGAATTATTGGACTCGGATCAAAAATTTCACCACTTTTTACGATTTTTCGATTCTCCCTAGGGTACCCCTAGGAAAATCCGTAAAAATTCATCAGGTCCCGACGAGGCCAATTCTCGATGCGTTGTGACCGGCAAGCTTCCAGTAGCTACTCCGATCAAGTTTTCCCGAATTATTGGACTCGGATCAAAAATTTCACCACTTTTTACGATTTTTCGATTCTCCCTAGGGGTACCCCTAGGGAAATCCGTAAAAATTCGTCAGGTCCCGACGAGGCCAATTCTCGATGCGTTGTGACCGGCAAGCTTCCAGTAGCTACTCCGATCAAGTTTTCCCGAATTATTGGACTCGGATACAAAATCTCACCACTTTTTACGATTTTTTGATTCTCCCTAGGGGTACCCCTAGGGAAATCCGTAAAAATTCGTCAGGTCCCGACGAGGCCAATTCTCGATGCGTTGTGACCGGTAAGCTTCCAGTAGCTACTCCGATCAAGTTTTCCCGAATTATTGGACTAGGATCCAAAATTTGACCACTTTTGACGATTTTTCGATTCTGGTAATTTTCCCTAGGGGTAACCCTAGGGAAATCCGTAAAAATTCGTCAGGTCCCGACGAGGCCAATTCTCGATGCGTTGTGACCGGCAAGCTTCCAGTAGCTACTCCGATAAAGTTTTCCCGAATTGTTGGACTCGGATCAAAAATTTCAACACTTTTTACGATTTTTCGATTCTGGTGATTTTCCCTAGGGGTACCCCTAGGGAAATCCGTAAAAATTCGTCAGGTCCCGACGAGACCAATTCTTGATGCATTGTGACCGGCAAGCTTCCAGTAGCTACTCCGATCAAGTTTTCCCGAATTATTGGACTCGGATCCAAAATTTCACCACTTTTTACGATTTTTCGATTCTGGTGATTTTCCCTAGGGGTCCCCCTGGGGAATTCCGTAAAAATTCGTCAGGTCCCGACGAGGACAATTCTCGTTGCGTTGTGACCGGCAAGCTTCCAGTAGCTACTCCGATCAAGTTTTCCCGAATTATTGGACTCGGATCCAAAATTTCACCACTTTTTACGATTTTTCGATTCTGGTGATTTTCCCTAGGGGTACCCCTAGGGAAATCCGTAAAAATTCGTCAGGTCCCGACGAGACCAATTCTTGATGCGTTGTAACCGGCAAGATTCCAGTAGCTACTCCGATCAAGTTTTCCCGAATTATTGGACTCGGATCCAAAATTTCACCACTTTTTACGATTTTTCGATTCTGGTGATTTTCCCTAGGGGTCCCCCTGGGGAATTCCGTAAAAATTCGTCAGGTCCCGACGAGGCCAATTCTCGATGCGTTGTGACCGGCAAGCTTCCAGTAGCTACTCCGATCAAGTTTTCCCGAATTATTGGACTCGGATCAAAAATTTCACCACTTTTTACGATTTTTCGATTCTCCCTAGGGTACCCCTAGGAAAATCCGTAAAAATTCATCAGGTCCCGACGAGGCCAATTCTCGATGCGTTGTGACCGGCAAGCTTCCAGTAGCTACTCCGATCAAGTTTTCCCGAATTATTGGACTCGGATCAAAAATTTCACCACTTTTTACGATTTTTCGATTCTCCCTAGGGGTACCCCTAGGGAAATCCGTAAAAATTCGTCAGGTCCCGACGAGGCCAATTCTCGATGCGTTGTGACCGGCAAGCTTCCAGTAGCTACTCCGATCAAGTTTTCCCGAATTATTGGACTCGGATACAAAATCTCACCACTTTTTACGATTTTTTTATTCTCCCTAGGGGTACCCCTAGGGAAATCCGTAAAAATTCGTCAGGTCCCGACGAGGCCAATTCTCGATGCGTTGTGACCGGTAAGCTTCCAGTAGCTACTCCGATCAAGTTTTCCCGAATTATTGGACTAGGATCCAAAATTTGACCACTTTTGACGATTTTTCGATTCTGGTAATTTTCCCTAGGGGTAACCCTAGGGAAATCCGTAAAAATTCGTCAGGTCCCGACGAGGCCAATTCTCGATGCGTTGTGACCGGCAAGCTTCCAGTAGCTACTCCGATAAAGTTTTCCCGAATTGTTGGACTCGGATCAAAAATTTCAACACTTTTTACGATTTTTCGATTCTGGTGATTTTCCCTAGGGGTACCCCTAGGGAAATCCGTAAAAATTCGTCAGGTCCCGACGAGACCAATTCTTGATGCATTGTGACCGGCAAGCTTCCAGTAGCTACTCCGATCAAGTTTTCCCGAATTATTGGACTCGGATCCAAAATTTCACCACTTTTTACGATTTTTCGATTCTGGTGATTTTCCCTAGGGGTCCCCCTGGGGAATTCCGTAAAAATTCGTCAGGTCCCGACGAGGACAATTCTCGTTGCGTTGTGACCGGCAAGCTTCCAGTAGCTACTCCGATCAAGTTTTCCCGAATTATTGGACTCGGATCCAAAATTTCACCACTTTTTACGATTTTTCGATTCTGGTGATTTTCCCTAGGGGTACCCCTAGGGAAATCCGTAAAAATTCGTCAGGTTCCGACGAGACCAATTCTTGATGCGTTGTAACCGGCAAGCTTCCAGTAGCTACTCCGATCAAGTTTTCCCGAATTATTGGACTCGGATCCAAAATTTCACCACTTTTTACGATTTTTCGATTCTGGTGATTTTCCCTAGGGGTCCCCCTGGGGAATTCCGTAAAAATTCGTCAGGTCCCGACGAGGCCAATTCTCGTTGCGTTGTGACCGGCAAGCTTCCAGAAGCTACTCCGATCAAGTTTTCCCGAATTTTTGGACTCGGATCCAAAATTTCACCACTTTTTACGATTTTTGGATTCTGGTGATTTTCCCTAGGGGTACCCCTAGGGAAATCCGTAAAAATTCGTCAGGTCCCGACGAGACCAATTCTTGATGCGTTGTGACCGGCAAGCTTCCAGTAGCTACTCCGATCAAGTTTTCCCGAATTATTGGACTCGGATCGAAAATTTCACCACTTTTTACGATTTTTCGATTCTCCCTAGGGGTACCCCTAGGGAAATCCGTAAAAATTCGTCAGGTCCCGCAGAGGCCAATTCTCGATGCGTTGTGACTGGCAAGCTTCCATTAGCTACTCAGATCAAGTTTTTCCGAATTATTGGACTCGGATACAAAATTTCACCACTTTTTACGATTTTTCGATTCTGGTGATTTTCCCTAGGGGTACCCCTAGAAAAATCCTTAAAAATTCGTCAGGTCCCGACGAGGCCAATTCTCGATGCGTTGTGACCGGCAAGCTTCCAGTAGCTACTCCGATCAAGTTTTCCCGAATTATTGGACTCGGATCAAAAATTTCACCACTTTTTACGATTTTTCGATTCTCCCTAGGGTACCCCTAGGAAAATCCGTAAAAATTCATCAGGTCCCGACGAGGCCAATTCTCGATGCGTTGTGACCGGCAAGCTTCCAGTAGCTACTCCGATCAAGTTTTCCCGAATTATTGGACTCGGATCAAAAATTTCATCACTTTTTACGATTTTTCGATTCTCCCTAGGGGTACCCCTAGGGAAATCCGTAAAAATTCGTCAGGTCCCGACGAGGCCAATTCTCGATGCGTTGTGACCGGCAAGCTTCCAGTAGCTACTCCGATCAAGTTTTCCCGAATTATTGGACTCGGATACAAAATCTCACCACTTTTTACGATTTTTTGATTCTCCCTAGGGGTACCCCTAGGGAAATCCGTAAAAATTCGTCAGGTCCCGACGAGGCCAATTCTCGATGCGTTGTGACCGGTAAGCTTCCAGTAGCTACTCCGATCAAGTTTTCCCGAATTATTGGACTAGGATCCAAAATTTGACCACTTTTGACGATTTTTCGATTCTGGTAATTTTCCCTAGGGGTAACCCTAGGGAAATCCGTAAAAATTCGTCAGGTCCCGACGAGGCCAATTCTCGATGCGTTGTGACCGGCAAGCTTCCAGTAGCTACTCCGATAAAGTTTTCCCGAATTGTTGGACTCGGATCAAAAATTTCAACACTTTTTACGATTTTTCGATTCTGGTGATTTTCCCTAGGGGTACCCCTAGGGAAATCCGTAAAAATTCGTCAGGTCCCGACGAGACCAATTCTTGATGCATTGTGACCGGCAAGCTTCCAGTAGCTACTCCGATCAAGTTTTCCCGAATTATTGGACTCGGATCCAAAATTTCACCACTTTTTACGATTTTTTGATTCTGGTGATTTTTCCTAGGGGTATCCCTAGGGAAATCCGTAAAAATTCGTCAGGTCCCGTAGAGGCCAATTCTCGATGCGTTGTGACCGGCAAGCTTCCAGTAGCTACTCCGATAAAGTTTTCCCGAATTGTTGGACTCGGATCAAAAATTTCACCACTTTTTACGATTTTTCGATCCTCCCTAGGGGTACCCCTAGGAAAATCCGTAAAAATTCATCAGATCCCGACGAGGCCAATTCTCGATGCGTTGTGACCGGCAAGCTTCCAGTAGCTACTCCGATCAAGTTTTCCCGAATTATTGGACTCTGATCCAAAATTTCACCACTTTTTACGATTTTTCGATTCTGGTGATTTTCCCTAGGGGTACCCCTAGGGAAATACGTCAAAATTCGTCAGGTCCCGACGAGGCCAATTCTCAATGCGTTGTGACCGGCAAGCTTCCAGTAGCTACTCCGATCAAGTTTTCCCGAATTATTGGACTCGGATACAAAATCTCACCACTTTTTACGATTTTTCGATTCTCCCTAGGGGTACCCCTAGGGAAATCCGTAAAAATTCGTCAGGTTCCGACGAGGCCAATTCTCGATGCGTTGTGACCGGTAAGCTTCCAGTAGCTACTCCGATCAAGTTTTCCCGAATTATTGGACTCGGATCAAAAATTTCACCACTTTTTACGATTTTTCGATTCTGGTGATTTTTCCTAGGGGTAACCCTAGGGAAATCCGTAAAAATTCGTCAGGTCCCGACGAGGCCAATTCTCGTTGCGTTGTGACCGGCAAGCTTCCAGTAGCTACTCCGATAAAGTTTTCCCGAATTATTGGACTCGGATCAAAAATTTCACCACTTTTTACGATTTTTCGATTCTGGTGATTTTTCCTAGGGGTACCCCTAGGGAAATCCGTAAAAATTCGTCAGGTCCCGACGAGACCAATTCTTGATGCGTTGTGACCGGCAAGCTTCCAGTAGCTACTCCGATCAAGTTTTCCCGAATTATTGGACTCGGATCCAAAATTTCACCACTCTTTACGATTTTTCGATTCTGGTGATTTTCCCTAGGGGTCCCCCTGGGGAATTCCGTAAAAATTCGTCAGGTCCCGACGAGGCCAATTCTCGTTGCGTTGTGACCGGCAAGCTTCCAGTAGCTACTCCGATCAAGTTTTCCCGAATTATTGGACTCGGATCCAAAATTTCACCACTTTTTACGATTTTTCGATTCTGGTGATTTTTCCTAGGGGTATCCTTAGGGAAATCCGTAAAAATTCGTCAGGTCCCGTAGAGGCCAATTCTCGATGCGTTGTGACCGGCAAGCTTCCAGTAGCTACTCCGATCAAGTTTTCCCGAATTATTGGACTCGGATCCTAAATTTCACCACTTTTTACGATTTTTCGATTCTAGTGATTTTCCCTAGGGGTACCCCTAGGGAAATCCGTAAAAATTCGTCAGGTCCCGACGAGGCCAATTCTCGATTCATTTTGACTGGCAAGCTTCCAGTAGCTACTCCGATCAAGTTTTCCCGAATTATTGGACTCGGATACAAAATCTCACCACTTTTTACGATTTTTCGATTCTGGTGATTTTCCCTAGGGGTACCCCTAGGGAAATCCTTAAAAATTCGTCAGGTCCCGACGAGGCCAATTCTCGATGCGTTGTGACCGGCAAGCTTCCAGAAACTTCTCCGATCAAGTTTTCCCGAATTATTGGACTCGGATCAAAAATTTCACCACTTTTTACGATTTTTCGATTCTGGTGATTTTCCCTAGGGGTACCCCTAGGGAAATCCGTAAAAATTCGTCAGGTCCAGACGAGGCAAATTCTCGATGCATTGTGACCGGCAAGCTTCTAGTAGCTACTCCGATCAAGTTTTCCCGAATTATTGGACTCGGATCCAAAATTTCACCACTTTTTACGATTTTTCGATTCTGGTGATTTTCCCTAGGTCTCCCCCTAGGGAAATCCGTAAAAATTCGTCAGGTCCCGACGAGGCCAATTCTCGATGCGTTGTGACCGGTAAGCTTCCAGTAGCTACTCCGATCAAGTTTTCCCGAATTATTGGACTCGGATCCAAAATTTGACCACTTTTTACGATTTTTCGATTCTGGTAATTTTCCCTAGGGGTAACCCTAGGGAAATCCGTAAAAATTCGTAAGGTCCCGACGAGGCCAATTCTCGATGCGTTGTGACCGGCAAGCTTCCAGTAGCTACTCCGATAAAGTTTTCCCGAATTGTTGGACTCGGATCAAAAATTTCAACACTTTTTACGATTTTTCGATTCTGGTGATTTTCCCTAGGGGTACCCCTAGGGAAATCCGTAAAAATTCGTCAGGTCCCGACGAGACCAATTCTTGATGCATTGTGACCGGCAAGCTTCCAGTAGCTACTCCGATCAAGTTTTCCCGAATTATTGGACTCGGATCCAAAATTTCACCACTTTTTACGATTTTTCGATTCTGGTGATTTTCCCTAGGTCTCCCCCTAGGGAAATCCGTAAAAATTCGTCAGGTCCCGACGAGGCCAATTCTCGATGCGTTGTGACCGGTAAGCTTCCAGTAGCTACTCCGATCAAGTTTTCCCGAATTATTGGACTCGGATCCAAAATTTGACCACTTTTTACGATTTTTCGATTCTGGTAATTTTCCCTAGGGGTAACCCTAGGGAAATCCGTAAAAATTCGTAAGGTCCCGACGAGGCCAATTCTCGATGCGTTGTGACCGGCAAGCTTCCAGTAGCTACTCCGATAAAGTTTTCCCGAATTGTTGGACTCGGATCAAAAATTTCAACACTTTTTACGATTTTTCGATTCTGGTGATTTTCCCTAGGGGTACCCCTAGGGAAATCCGTAAAAATTCGTCAGGTCCCGACGAGACCAATTCTTGATGCATTGTGACCGGCAAGCTTCCAGTAGCTACTCCGATCAAGTTTTCCCGAATTATTGGACTCGGATCCAAAATTTCACCACTTTTTACGATTTTTTGATTCTGGTGATTTTTCCTAGGGGTATCCCTAGGGAAATCCGTAAAAATTCGTCAGGTCCCGTAGAGGCCAATTCTCGATGCGTTGTGACCGGCAAGCTTCCAGAAGCTACTCCGATCAAGTTTTCCCGAATTATTGGACTCGGATCAAAAATTTCACCACGTTTTACGATTTTTCGATCCTCCCTAGGGGTACCCCTAGGAAAATCCGTAAAAATTCATCAGATCCCGACGAGGCCAATTCTCGATGCGTTGTGACCGGCAAGCTTCCAGTAGCTACTCCGATCAAGTTTTCCCGAATTATTGGACTCTGATCCAAAATTTCACCACTTTTTACGATTTTTCGATTCTGGTGATTTTCCCTAGGGGTACCCCTAGGGAAATACGTCAAAATTCGTCAGGTCCCGACGAGGCCAATTCTCAATGCGTTGTGACCGGCAAGCTTCCAGTAGCTACTCCGATCAAGTTTTCCCGAATTATTGGACTCGGATACAAAATCTCACCACTTTTTACGATTTTTCGATTCTCCCTAGGGGTACCCCTAGGGAAATCCGTAAAAATTCGTCAGGTTCCGACGAGGCCAATTCTCGATGCGTTGTGACCGGTAAGCTTCCAGTAGCTACTCCGATCAAGTTTTCCCGAATTATTGGACTCGGATCAAAAATTTCACCACTTTTTACGATTTTTCGATTCTGGTGATTTTTCCTAGGGGTAACCCTAGGGAAATCCGTAAAAATTCGTCAGGTCCCGACGAGGCCAATTCTCGTTGCGTTGTGACCGGCAAGCTTCCAGTAGCTACTCCGATAAAGTTTTCCCGAATTATTGGACTCGGATCAAAAATTTCACCACTTTTTACGATTTTTCGATTCTGGTGATTTTTCCTAGGGGTACCCCTAGGGAAATCCGTAAAAATTCGTCAGGTCCCGACGAGACCAATTCTTGATGCGTTGTGACCGGCAAGCTTCCAGTAGCTACTCCGATCAAGTTTTCCCGAATTATTGGACTCGGATCCAAAATTTCACCACTCTTTACGATTTTTCGATTCTGGTGATTTTCCCTAGGGGTCCCCCTGGGGAATTCCGTAAAAATTCGTCAGGTCCCGACGAGGCCAATTCTCGTTGCGTTGTGACCGGCAAGCTTCCAGTAGCTACTCCGATCAAGTTTTCCCGAATTATTGGACTCGGATCCAAAATTTCACCACTTTTTACGATTTTTCGATTCTGGTGATTTTTCCTAGGGGTATCCTTAGGGAAATCCGTAAAAATTCGTCAGGTCCCGTAGAGGCCAATTCTCGATGCGTTGTGACCGGCAAGCTTCCAGTAGCTACTCCGATCAAGTTTTCCCGAATTATTGGACTCGGATCCTAAATTTCACCACTTTTTACGATTTTTCGATTCTAGTGATTTTCCCTAGGGGTACCCCTAGGGAAATCCGTAAAAATTCGTCAGGTCCCGACGAGGCCAATTCTCGATTCATTTTGACTGGCAAGCTTCCAGTAGCTACTCCGATCAAGTTTTCCCGAATTATTGGACTCGGATACAAAATCTCACCACTTTTTACGATTTTTCGATTCTGGTGATTTTCCCTAGGGGTACCCCTAGGGAAATCCTTAAAAATTCGTCAGGTCCCGACGAGGCCAATTCTCGATGCGTTGTGACCGGCAAGCTTCCAGAAACTTCTCCGATCAAGTTTTCCCGAATTATTGGACTCGGATCAAAAATTTCACCACTTTTTACGATTTTTCGATTCTGGTGATTTTCCCTAGGGGTACCCCTAGGGAAATCCGTAAAAATTCGTCAGGTCCAGACGAGGCAAATTCTCGATGCATTGTGACCGGCAAGCTTCTAGTAGCTACTCCGATCAAGTTTTCCCGAATTATTGGACTCGGATCCAAAATTTCACCACTTTTTACGATTTTTCGATTCTGGTGATTTTCCCTAGGTCTCCCCCTGGGGAATTCCGTAAAAATTCGTCAGGTCCCGACGAGGCAAATTCTCGTTGTGTTGTGACCGGCAAGCTTCCAGTAGCTACTCCGATCAAGTTTTCCCGAATTATTGGACTCGGATCCAAAATTTCAACACTTTTTACGATTTTTCGATTCTGGTGATTTTCCCTAGGGGTCCCCCTGGGAAATTACGTAAAAATTCGTCAGGTCCCGACGAGGCCAATTCTCATTGCGTTGTGACCGGCAAGCTTCCAGTAGCTACTCCGATCAAGTTTTCCCGAATTATTGGACTCGGATCCAAAATTTCACCACTTTTTACGATTTTTCGATTCTGGTGATTTTTCCTAGGGGTATCCCTAGGAAAATCCGTAAAAATTCGTCAGGTCCCGTAGAGGCAAATTCTCGATGCGTTGTGACCGGCAAGCTTCCAGTAGCTACTCCGATCAAGTTTTCCCGAATTATTGGACTCGGATCAAAAATTTCACCACTTTTTACGATTTTTCGATTCTCCCTAGGGGTACCCCTAGGAAAATCCGTAAAAATTCATCAGGTCCCGACGAGGCCAATTCTCGATGCGTTGTGACCGGCAAGCTTCCAGTAGCTACTCCGATCAAGTTTTCCCGAATTATTGGACTCTGATCCAAAATTTCACCACTTTTTACGATTTTTCGATTCTGGTGATTTTCCCTAGGGGTACCCCTAGGGAAATCCGTCAAAATTCGTCAAGTCCCGACGAGGCCAATTCTCAATGCGTTGTGACCGGCAAGCTTCCAGTAGCTACTCCGATCAAGTTTTCCCGAATTATTGGACTCGGATACAAAATCTCACCACTTTTTACGATTTTTCGATTCTCCCTAGGGGTACCCATAGGGAAATCCGTAAAAATTCTTCAGGTCCCGACGAGGCCAATTCTCGATGCGTTGTGACCGGTAAGCTTCCAGTAGCTACTCCGATCAAGTTTTCCCGAATTATTGGACTAGGATCCAAAATTTCACCACTTTTGACGATTTTTCGATTCTGGTGATTTTCCTTGGGGTAACCCTAGGGAAATCCGTAAAAATTCGTCACGTTCCGACGAGGCCAATTCTCGATGCGTTGTGACCGGTAAGCTTCCAGTAGCTACTCCGATCAAGTTTTCCCGAATTATTGGACTCGGATCAAAAATTTCACCACTTTTTACAATTTTTCGATTCTGGTGATTTTTCCTAGGGGTAACCCTAGGGAAATCCGTAAAAATTCGTCAGGTCCCGACGAGGCCAATTCTCGTTGCGTTGTGACCGGCAAGCTTCCAGTAGCTACTCCGATAAAGTTTTCCCGAATTATTGGACTCGTTTCCAAAATTTCACCACTTTTTACGATTTTTCGATTCTCCCTAGGGGTACCCCTAGGGAAATCCGTAAAAATTCGTCAGGTCCCGCCGAGGCCAATTCTCGATGCGTTGTGACTGGCAAGCTTCCATTAGCTACTCAGATCAAGTTTTTCCGAATTATTGGACTCGGATACAAAATTTCACCACTTTTTACGATTTTTCGATTCTGGTGATTTTCCCTAGGGGTACCCCTAGGAAAATCCTTAAAAATTCGTCAGGTCCCGACGAGGCCAATTCTCGATGCGTTGTGACCGGCAAGCTTCCAGTTGCTACTCCGATAAAGTTTTCCCGAATTATTGGACTCGGATCAAAAATTTCACCACTTTTTACGATTATTCGATTCTCCCTAGGGTACCCCTAGGAAAATCCGTAAAAATTCATCAGGTCCCGACGAGGCCAATTCTCGATGCGTTGTGACCGGCAAGCTTCCAGTAGCTACTCCGATCAAGTTTTCCCGAATTATTGGACTCGGATCAAAAATTTCACCACTTTTTATGATTTTTCGATCCTCCCTAGGGGTACCCCTCCCTAGGGGTACCCCTAGGAAAATCCGTAAAAATTCATCAGGTCCCGACGAGGCCAATTCTCGATGCGTTGTGACCGGCAAGCTTCCAGTAGCTACTCCGATCAAGTTTTCCCGAATTATTGGACTCGGATCAAAAATTTCACCACTTTTTACGATTTTTCGATTCTCCCTAGGGGTACCCCTAGGGAAATCCGTAAAAATTCGTCAGGTCCCGACGAGGCCAATTCTCGATGCGTTGTGACCGGCAAGCTTCCAGTAGCTACTCCGATCAAGTTTTCCCGAATTATTGGACTCGGATACAAAATCTCACCACTTTTTACGATTTTTTGATTCTCCCTAGGGGTACCCCTAGGGAAATCAGTAAAAATTCGTCAGGTCCCGACGAGGCCAATTCTCGATGCGTTGTGACCGGTAAGCTTCCAGTAGCTACTCCGATCAAGTTTTCCCGAATTATTGGACTAGGATCCAAAATTTCACCACTTTTGACGATTTTTCGATTCTGGTAATTTTCCCTAGGGGTAACCCTAGGGAAATCCGTAAAAATTCGTCAGGTCCCGACGAGGCCAATTCTCGATGCGTTGTGACCGGCAAGCTTCCAGTAGCTACTCCGATAAAGTTTTCCCGAATTGTTGGACTCGGATCAAAAATTTCAACACTTTTTACGATTTTTCGATTCTGGTGATTTTCCCTAGGGGTACCCCTAGGGAAATCCGTAAAAATTCGTCAGGTCCCGACGAGACCAATTCTTGATGCGTTGTGACCGGCAAGCTTCCAGTAGCTACTCCGATCAAGTTTTCCCGAATTATTGGACTCGGATCCAAAATTTCACCACTTTTTTACGATTTTTCGATTCTGGTGATTTTCCTAGGGGTCCCCCTGGGGAATTCCGTAAAAATTCGTCAGGTCCCGACGAGGCCAATTCTCGTTGCGTTGTGACCGGCAAGCTTCCAGTAGCTACTCCGATCAAGTTTTCCCGAATTATTGGACTCGGATCCAAAATTTCACCACTTTTTACGATTTTTTCGATTCTGGTGATTTTTCCTAGGGGTATCCCTAGGGAAATCCGTAAAAATTCGTCAGGTCCCGTAGAGGCCAATTCTCGATGCGTTGTGACGGCAAGCTTCCAGTAGCTACTCCGATCAAGTTTTCCCGAATTATTGGACTCGGATCAAAAATTTCACCACTTTTTACGATTTTTCGATCCTCCCTAGGGGTACCCCTAGGAAAATCCGTAAAAATTCATCAGGTCCCGACGAGGCCAATTCTCGATGCGTTGTTACCGGCAAGCTTCCAGTAGCTACTCCGATCAAGTTTCCCGAATTATTGGACTCGGATCAAAAATTTCACCACTTTTTACGATTTTTCGATTCTCCCTAGGGGTACCCCTAGGGAAATCCGTAAAAATTCGTCAGGTCCCGACGAGGCCAATTCTCGATGCGTTGTGACCGGCAAGCTTCCAGTAGCTACTCCGATCAAGTTTTCCCCGAATTATTGGACTCGGATACAAAATCTCACCACTTTTTACGATTTTTGATTCTCCCTAGGGGTACCCCTAGGGAAATCAGTAAAAATTCGTCAGGTCCCGACG
Source organism: Excoecaria cochinchinensis (assembly GCA_947683425.1). NCBI lineage: Eukaryota > Viridiplantae > Streptophyta > Magnoliopsida > Malpighiales > Euphorbiaceae > Excoecaria > Excoecaria cochinchinensis. Next base: position 200,314 of record CANTUQ010000320.1, read on the forward strand.
AGGCCAATTCTCGATGCGTTGTGACCGGTAAGCTTCCAGTAGGTACTCCGATCAAGTTTTCCCGAATTATTGGACTAGGATCCAAATTTCACCACTTTTGACGATTTTTCGATTCTGGTAATTTTCCCTAGGGGTAACCCTAGGGAAATCCGTAAAAATTCGTCAGGTCCCGACGAGGCCAATTCTCGATGCGTTGTGACCGGCAAGCTTCCAGTAGCTACTCCGATAAAGTTTCCCGAATTGTTGGACTCGGATCAAAAATTTCAACACTTTTTACGATTTTTCGATTCTGGTGATTTTCCCTAGGGGTACCCCTAGGGAAATCCGTAAAAATTCGTCAGGTCCCGACGAGACCAATTCTTGATGCGTTGTGACCGGCAAGCTTCCAGTAGCTACTCCGATCAAGTTTTCCCGAATTATTGGACTCGGATCCAAAATTTCACCACTTTTTACGATTTTTCGATTCTGGTGATTTTCCCTAGGGGTCCCCCTGGGGAATTCCGTAAAAATTCGTCAGGTCCCGACGAGGCCAATTCTCGTTGCGTTGTGACCGGCAAGCTTCCAGTAGCTACTCCGATCAAGTTTCCCGAATTATTGGACTCGGATCCAAAATTTCACCACTTTTTACGATTTTTCGATTCTGGTGATTTTTCCTAGGGGTATCCCTAGGGAAATCCGTAAAAATTCGTCAGGTCCGTAGAGGCCAATTCTCGATGCGTTGTGACCGGCAAGCTTCCAGTAGCTACTCCGATCAAGTTTTCCCGAATTATTGGACTCGGATCAAAATTTCACCACTTTTTACGATTTTTCGATCCTCCCTAGGGGTACCCCTAGGAAAATTCGTAAAAATTCATCAGGTCCCGACGAGGCCAATTCTCGATGCGTTGTGACCGGCAAGCTTCCAGTAGCTACTCCGATCAAGTTTTCCCGAATTGTTGGACTCGGATAAAAAATTTCACCACTTTTTACGATTTTTCGATTCTGGTGATTTTCCCTAGGGGTACCCCTAGGGAAATCCGTAAAAATTCATCAGGTCCCGACGAGACCAATTCTTGATGCGTTGTAACCGGCAAGCTTCCAGTAGCTACTCCGATCAAGTTTCCCGAATTATTGGACTCGGATCCAAAATTTCAACCACTTTTTACGATTTTTCGATTCTGGTGATTTTCCCTAGGGGTCCCCCTGGGGAATTCCGTAAAAATTCGTCAGTCCCGACGAGGCAATTCTCGTTGCGTTGTGACCGGCAAGGTTCCAGTAGCTACTCCGATCAAGTTTTCCCGAATTATTGGACTCGGATCCAAAATTTCACCACTTTTTACGATTTTTCGATTCTGGTGATTTTTCCTAGGGTATCCCTAGGGAAATCCGTAAAAATTCGTCAGGTCCCGTAGAGGCCAATTCTCGATGCGTTGTGACCGGCAAGCTTCCAGAAGCTACTCCGATCAAGTTTTCCGAATTATTGGACTCGGATCAAAAATTTCACCACTTTTTACGATTTTTCGATCCTCCCTAGGGGTACCCCTAGGAAAATCCGTAAAAATTCATCAGGTCCCGACGAGGCCAATTCTCGATGCGTTGTGACCGGCAAGCTTCCAGTAGCTACTCCGATCAAGTTTTCCCGAATTATTGGACTCTTATCCAAAATTTCACCACTTTTTACGATTTTTCGATTCTGGTGATTTTCCCTAGGGTAACCCTAGGGAAATCCGTAAGAATTCGTCAGGTCCCGACGAGGCCAATTCTCATTGCGTTGTGACCGGCAAGCTTCCAGTAGCTACTCCGATAAAGTTTTCCCGAATTATTGGACTCGGATCAAAAATTTCACCACTTTTTACGATTTTTCGATTCTGGTGATTTTCCCTAGGGGTACTCCTAGGGAAATCCGTAAAAATTCGTCAGGTCCCGACGAGACCAATTCTTGATGCGTTGTGACCGCAAGCTTCCAGTAGCTACTCCGATCAAGTTTTCCCGAATTATTGGACTCGGATCCAAAATTTCACCACTTTTTACGATTTTTCGATTCTCCCTAGGGGTACCCCTAGGGAAATCCGTAAAAATTCGTCAGGTCCCGCCGAGGCCAATTCTCGATGCGTTGTGACTGGCAAGCTTCCATTAGCTACTCAGATCAAGTTTTTCCGAATTATTGGACTCGGATACAAAATTTCACCACTTTTTACGATTTTTCGATTCTGGTGATTTTCCCTAGGGGTACCCCTAGGAAAATCCTTAAAAATTCGTCAGGTCCCGACGAGGCCAATTCTCGATGCGTTGTGACCGGCAAGCTTCCAGTTGCTACTCCGATCAAGTTTTCCCGAATTATTGGACTCGGATCAAAAATTTCACACACTTTTTACGATTTTTCGATTCTCCCTAGGGTACCCCTAGGAAAATCCGTAAAAATTCATCAGGTCCCGACGAGGCCAATTCTCGATGCGTTGTGACCGGCAAGCTTCCAGTAGCTACTCCGATCAAGTTTTCCCGAATTATTGGACTCGGATCAAAAATTTCACCACTTTTACGATTTTTCGATTCTCCCTAGGGGTACCCCTAGGGAAATCCGTAAAAATTCGTCAGGTCCCGACGAGGCCAATTCTCGATGCGTTGTGACCGGCAAGCTTCCAGTAGCTACTCCGATCAAGTTTTCCCGAATTATTGGACTCGGATACAAAATCTCACCACTTTTTACGATTTTTTGATTCTCCCTAGGGGTACCCCTAGGGAAATCAGTAAAAATTCGTCAGGTCCCGACGAGGCCAATTCTCGATGCGTTGTGACCGGTAAGCTTCCAGTAGCTACTCCGATCAAGTTTTCCCGAATTATTGGAATAGGATCCAAAATTTCACCACTTTTGATGATTTTTCGATTCTGGTAATTTTCCCTAGGGGTAACCCTAGGGAAATCCGTAAAAATTCGTCAGGTCCCGACGAGGCCAATTCTCGATGCGTTGTGACCGGCAAGCTTCCAGTAGCTACTCCGATAAGTTTTCCCGAATTGTTGGACTCGGATCAAAAATTTCAACACTTTTTACGATTTTTCGATTCTGGTGATTTTCCCTAGGGGTACCCCTAGGGAAATCCGTAAAAATTCGTCAGGTCCCGACGAGACCAATTCTTGATGCGTTGTGACCGGCAAGCTTCCAGTAGCTACTCCGATCAAGTTTTCCCGAATTATTGGACTCGGATCCAAAATTTCACCACTTTTTACGATTTTTCGATTCTGGTGATTTTCCCTAGGGGTCCCCCTGGGGAATTCCGTAAAAATTCGTCAGGTCCCGACGAGGCCAATTCTCGTTGCGTTATGACCGGCAAGCTTCCAGTAGCTACTCCGATCAAGTTTTCCCGAATTATTGGACTCGGATCCAAAATTTCTCCACTTTTTACGATTTTTCGATTCTGGTGATTTTTCCTAGGGGTATCCCTAGGGAAATCCGTAAAAATTCGTCAGGTCCCGTAGAGGCCAATTCTCGATGCGTTGTGACCGGCAAGCTTCCAGTAGCTACTCCGATCAAGTTTTCCCGAATTATTGGACTCGGATCAAAAATTTCACCACTTTTTACGATTTTTCAATCCTCCCTAGGGGTACCCCTAGGAAAATCCGTAAAAATTCATCAGGTCCCGACGAGGCCAATTCTCGATGCGTTGTGACCGGCAAGCTTCCAGTAGCTACTCCGATCAAGTTTTCCCGAATTGTTGGACTCGGATCAAAAATTTCACCACTTTTTACGATTTTTCGATTCTGGTGATTTTCCCTAGGGGTACCCCTAGGGAAATCCGTAAAAATTCGTCAGGTCCCGACGAGACCAATTCTTGATGCGTTGTAACCGGCAAGCTTCCAGTAGCTACTCCGATCAAGTTTTCCCGAATTATTGGACTCGGATCAAAATTTCACCACTTTTTACGATTTTTGATTCTGGTGATTTTCCCTAGGGGTCCCCCTGGGGAATTCAGTAAAAATTCGTCAGTCCCGACGAGGCCAATTCTCGTTGCGTTGTGACCGGCAAGCTTCCAGTAGCTACTCCGATCAAGTTTTCCCGAATTATTGGACTCGGATCCAAAATTTCACCACTTTTTACGATTTTTCGATTCTGGTGATTTTTCCTAGGGGTATCCTTAGGGAAATCCGTAAAATTCGTCAGGTCCCGTAGAGCCAATTCTCGATGCGTTGTGACCGGCAAGCTTCCAGAAGCTACTCCGATCAAGTTTTCCCAAATTATTGGACTCGGATCAAAAATTTCACCACTTTTTACGATTTTTCGATCCTCCCTAGGGGTACCCCTAGGAAAATCCGTAAAATTCATCAGGTCCCGACGAGGCCAATTCTCGATGCGTTGTGACCGGCAAGCTTCCAGTAGCTACTCCGATCAAGTTTTCCCGAATTTTGGACTCTGATCCAAAATTTCACCACTTTTTACGATTTTTCGATTCTGGTGATTTTCCCTAGGGGTAACCCTAGGGAAATCCGTAAAAATTCGTCAGGTCCCGACGAGGCCAATTCTCGTTGCGTTGTGACCGGCAAGCTTCCAGTAGCTACTCGATCAAGTTTTCCCGAATTATTGGACTCGGATCCAAAATTTCACCACTTTTTACGATTTTTCGATTCTCCCTAGGGGTACCCCTAGGGAAATCCGTAAAAATTCGTCAGGTCCCGCCGAGGCCAATTCTCGATGCGTTGTGACTGGCAAGCTTCCATAGCTACTCAGATCAAGTTTTTCCGAATTATTGGACTCGGATACAAAATTTCACCACTTTTTACGATTTTTCGATTCTGGTGATTTTCCCTAGGGGTACCCCTAGGAAAATCCTTAAAAATTCGTCAGGTCCCGACGAGGCCAATTCTCGATGCGTTGTGACCGGCAAGCTTCCAGTTGCTACTCCGATCAAGTTTTCCCGAATTATTGGACTCGGATCAAAAATTTCACCACTTTTTACGATTTTTCGATTCTCCTAGGGTACCCCTAGGAAAATCCGTAAAAATTCATCAGGTCCCGACGAGGCCAATTCTCGATGCGTTGTGACCGGCAAGCTTCCAGTAGCTACTCCGATCAAGTTTTCCCGAATTATTGGACTCGGATCAAAAATTTCACCACTTTTTACGATTTTTCGATTCTCCCTAGGGGTACCCCTAGGGAAATCCGTAAAAATTCGTCAGGTCCCGACGAGGCCAATTCTCGATGCGTTGTGACCGGCAAGCTTCCAGTAGCTACTCCGATCAAGTTTTCCCGAATTATTGGACTCGGATACAAAATCTCACCACTTTTTACGATTTTTTGATTCTCCCTAGGGGTACCCCTAGGGAAATCAGTAAAAATTCGTCAGGTCCCGACGAGGCCAATTCTCGATGCGTTGTGACCGGTAAGCTTCCAGTAGCTACTCCGATCAAGTTTTCCCGAATTATTGGAATAGGATCCAAAATTTCACCACTTTTGATGATTTTTCGATTCTGGTAATTTTCCCTAGGGGTAACCCTAGGGAAATCCGTAAAAATTCGTCAGGTCCCGACGAGGCCAATTCTCGATGCGTTGTGACCGGCAAGCTTCCAGTAGCTACTCCGATAAAGTTTTCCCGAATTGTTGGACTCGGATCAAAAATTTCAACACTTTTTACGATTTTTCGATTCTGGTGATTTTCCCTAGGGGTACCCCTAGGGAAATCCGTAAAAATTCGTCAGGTCCCGACGAGACCAATTCTTGATGCGTTGTGACCGGCAAGCTTCCAGTAGCTACTCCGATCAAGTTTTCCCGAATTATTGGACTCGGATCCAAAATTTCACCACTTTTTACGATTTTTCGATTCTGGTGATTTTCCCTAGGGGTCCCCCTGGGGAATTCCGTAAAAATTCGTCAGGTCCCGACGAGGCCAATTCTCGTTGCGTTATGACCGGCAAGCTTCCAGTAGCTACTCCGATCAAGTTTTCCCGAATTATTGGACTCGGATCCAAAATTTCTCCACTTTTTACGATTTTTCGATTCTGGTGATTTTTCCTAGGGGTATCCCTAGGGAAATCCGTAAAAATTCGTCAGGTCCCGTAGAGGCCAATTCTCGATGCGTTGTGACCGGCAAGCTTCCAGTAGCTACTCCGATCAAGTTTTCCCGAATTATTGGACTCGGATCAAAAATTTCACCACTTTTTACGATTTTTCAATCCTCCCTAGGGGTACCCCTAGGAAAATCCGTAAAAATTCATCAGGTCCCGACGAGGCCAATTCTCGATGCGTTGTGACCGGCAAGCTTCCAGTAGCTACTCCGATCAAGTTTTCCCGAATTGTTGGACTCGGATCAAAAATTTCACCACTTTATACGATTTTTCGATTCTGATGATTTTCCCTAGGGGTACCCCTAGGGAAATCCGTAAAAATTCGTCAGGTCCCGACGAGACCAATTCTTGATGCGTTGTAACCGGCAAGCTTCCAGTAGCTACTCCGATCAAGTTTTCCCGAATTATTGGACTCGGATCCAAAATTTCACCACTTTTTACGATTTTTTGATTCTGGTGATTTTCCCTAGGGGTCCCCCTGGGGAATTCAGTAAAAATTCGTCAGGTCCCGACGAGGCCAATTCTCGTTGCGTTGTGACCGGCAAGCTTCCAGTAGCTACTCCGATCAAGTTTTCCCGAATTATTGGACTCGGATCCAAAATTTCACCACTTTTTACGATTTTTCGATTCTGGTGATTTTTCCTAGGGGTATCCTTAGGGAAATCCGTAAAAATTCGTCAGGTCCCGTAGAGGCCAATTCTCGATGCGTTGTGACCGGCAAGCTTCCAGAAGCTACTCCGATCAAGTTTTCCCAAATTATTGGACTCGGATCAAAAATTTCACCACTTTTTACGATTTTTCGATCCTCCCTAGGGGTACCCCTAGGAAAATCCGTAAAAATTCATCAGGTCCCGACGAGGCCAATTCTCGATGCGTTGTGACCGGCAAGCTTCCAGTAGCTACTCCGATCAAGTTTTCCCGAATTATTGGACTCTGATCCAAAATTTCACCACTTTTTACGATTTTTCGATTCTGGTGATTTTCCCTAGGGGTAACCCTAGGGAAATCCGTAAAAATTCGTCAGGTCCCGACGAGGCCAATTCTCGTTGCGTTGTGACCGGCAAGCTTCCAGTAGCTACTCCGATCAAGTTTTCCCGAATTATTGGACTCGGATCCAAAATTTCACCACTTTTTACGATTTTTCGATTCTCCCTAGGGGTACCCCTAGGGAAATCCGTAAAAATTCGTCAGGTCCCGCCGAGGCCAATTCTCGATGCGTTGTGACTGGCAAGCTTCCATTAGCTACTCAGATCAAGTTTTTCCGAATTATTGGACTCGGATACAAAATTTCACCACTTTTTACGATTTTTCGATTCTGGTGATTTTCCCTAGGGGTACCCCTAGGAAAATCCTTAAAAATTCGTCAGGTCCCGACGAGGCCAATTCTCGATGCGTTGTGACCGGCAAGCTTCCAGTTGCTACTCCGATCAAGTTTTCCCGAATTATTGGACTCGGATCAAAAATTTCACCACTTTTTACGATTTTTCGATTCTCCCTAGGGTACCCCTAGGAAAATCCGTAAAAATTCATCAGGTCCCGACGAGGCCAATTCTCGATGCGTTGTGACCGGCAAGCTTCCAGTAGCTACTCCGATCAAGTTTTCCCGAATTATTGGACTCGGATCAAAAATTTCACCACTTTTTACGATTTTTCGATTCTCCCTAGGGGTACCCCTAGGGAAATCCGTAAAAATTTGTCAGGTCCCGACGAGGCCAATTCTCGATGCGTTGTGACCGGCAAGCTTCCAGTAGCTACTCCGATCAAGTTTTCCCGAATTATTGGACTCGGATACAAAATCTCACCACTTTTTACGATTTTTTGATTCTCCCTAGGGGTACCACTAGGGAAATCAGTAAAAATTCGTCAGGTCCCGACGAGGCCAATTCTCGATGCGTTGTGACCGGTAAGCTTCCAGTAGCTACTCCGATCAAGTTTTCCCGAATTATTGGAATAGGATCCAAAATTTCACCACTTTTGATGATTTTTCGATTCTGGTAATTTTCCCTAGGGGTAACCCTAGGGAAATCCGTAAAAATTCGTCAGGTCCCGACGAGGCCAATTCTCGATGCGTTGTGACCGGCAAGCTTCCAGTAGCTACTCCGATAAAGTTTTCCCGAATTGTTGGACTCGGATCAAAAATTTCAACACTTTTTACGATTTTTCGATTCTGGTGATTTTCCCTAGGGGTACCCCTAGGGAAATCCGTAAAAATTCGTCAGGTCCCGACGAGACCAATTCTTGATGCGTTGTGACCGGCAAGCTTCCAGTAGCTACTCCGATCAAGTTTTCCCGAATTATTGGACTCGGATCCAAAATTTCTCCACTTTTTACGATTTTTCGATTCTGGTGATTTTTCCTAGGGGTATCCCTAGGGAAATCCGTAAAAATTTGTCAGGTCCCGTAGAGGCCAATTCTCGATGCGTTGTGACCGGCAAGCTTCCAGTAGCTACTCCGATCAAGTTTTCCCGAATTATTGGACTCGGATCAAAAATTTCACCACTTTTTACGATTTTTCAATCCTCCCTAGGGGTACCCCTAGGAAAATCCGTAAAAATTCATCAGGTCCCGACGAGGCCAATTCTCGATGCGTTGTGACCGGCAAGCTTCCAGTAGCTACTCCGATCAAGTTTTCCCGAATTGTTGGACTCGGATCAAAAATTTCACCACTTTTTACGATTTTTCGATTCTGGTGATTTTCCCTAGGGGTACCCCTAGGGAAATCCGTAAAAATTCGTCAGGTCCCGACGAGACCAATTCTTGATGCGTTGTAACCGGCAAGCTTCCAGTAGCTACTCCGATCAAGTTTTCCCGAATTATTGGACTCGGATCCAAAATTTCACCACTTTTTACGATTTTTTGATTCTGGTGATTTTCCCTAGGGGTCCCCCTGGGGAATTCAGTAAAAATTCGTCAGGTCCCGACGAGGCCAATTCTCGTTGCGTTGTGACCGGCAAGCTTCCAGTAGCTACTCCGATCAAGTTTTCCCGAATTATTGGACTCGGATCCAAAATTTCACCACTTTTTACGATTTTTCGATTCTGGTGATTTTTCCTAGGGGTATCCTTAGGGAAATCCGTAAAAATTCGTCAGGTCCCGTAGAGGCCAATTCTCGATGCGTTGTGACCGGCAAGCTTCCAGAAGCTACTCCGATCAAGTTTTCCCAAATTATTGGACTCGGATCAAAAATTTCACCACTTTTTACGATTTTTCGATCCTCCCTAGGGGTACCCCTCGGAAAATCCGTAAAAATTCATCAGGTCCCGACGAGGCCAATTCTCGATGCGTTGTGACCGGCAAGCTTCCAGTAGCTACTCCGATCAAGTTTTCCCGAATTATTGGACTCTGATCCAAAATTTCACCACTTTTTACGATTTTTCGATTCTGGTGATTTTCCCTAGGGGTAACCCTAGGGAAATCCGTAAAAATTCGTCAGGTCCCGACGAGGCCAATTCTCGTTGCGTTGTGACCGGCAAGCTTCCAGTAGCTACTCCGATAAAGTTTTCCCGAATTATTGGACTCGGATCAAAAATTTCACCACTTTTTACGATTTTTCGATTCTGGTGATTTTCCCTAGGGGTACCCCTAGGGAAATCCGTAAAAATTCGTCAGGTCCCGACGAGACCAATTCTTGATGCGTTGTGACCGGCAAGCTTCCAGTAGCTACTCCGATCAAGTTTTCCCGAATTATTGGACTCGGATCCAAAATTTCACCACTCTTTACGATTTTTCGATTCTGGTGATTTTTCCTAGGGGTCCCCCTGGGGAATTCCGTAAAAATTCGTCAGGTCCCGACGAGGCCAATTCTCGTTGCGTTGTGACCGGCAAGCTTCCAGTAGCTACTCCGATCAAGTTTTCCCGAATTATTGGACTCGGATCCAAAATTTCACCACTTTTTACGATTTTTCGATTCTGGTGATTTTTCCTAGGGGTATCCTTAGGGAAATCCGTAAAAATTCGTCAGGTCCCGTAGAGGCCAATTCTCGATGCGTTGTGACCGGCAAGCTTCCAGTAGCTACTCCGATCAAGTTTTCCCGAATTATTGGACTCGGATCCTAAATTTCACCACTTTTTACGATTTTTCGATTCTAGTGATTTTCCCTAGGGGTACCCCTAGGGAAATCCGTAAAAATTCGTTAGGTCCCGACGAGGCCAATTCTCGATTCGTTGTGACTGGCAAGCTTCCAGTAGATACTCCGATCAAGTTTTCCCGAATTATTGGACTCGGATACAAAATCTCACCACTTTTTACGATTTTTCGATTCTGGTGATTTTCCCTAAGGGTACCCCTAGGGAAATCCTTAAAAATTCGTCAGGTCCCGACGAGGCCAATTCTCGATGCGTTGTGACCGGCAAGCTTCCAGAAACTTCTCCGATCAAGTTTTCCCGAATTATTGGACTCGGATCAAAAATTTCACCACTTTTTACGATTTTTCGATTCTGGTGATTTTCCCTAGGGGTACCCCTAGGAAAATCCGTAAAAATTCGTCAGGTCCAGACGAGGCAAATTCTCGATGAATTGTGACCGGCAAGCTTCCAGTAGCTACTCCGATCAAGTTTTCCCGAATTATTGGACTCGGATCCAAAATTTCACCACTTTTTACGATTTTTCGATTCTGGTGATTTTCCCTAGGGCTCCCCCTGGGGAATTCCGTAAAAATTCGTCAGGTCCCGACGAGGCAAATTCTCGTTGCGTTGTGACCGGCAAGCTTCCAGTAGCTACTCCGATCAAGTTTTCCCGAATTATTGGACTCGGATCCAAAATTTCAACACTTTTTACGATTTTTCGATTCTGGTGATTTTCCCTAGGAGTCCCCCTGGGAAATTACGTAAAAATTCGTCAGGTCCCGACGAGGCCAATTCTCGTTGCGTTGTGACCGGCAAGCTTCCAGTAGCTACTCCGATAAAGTTTTCCCGAATTATTGGACTCGGATCAAAAATTTCACCACTTTTTACGATTTTTCGATTCTCCCTAGGGGTACCCCTAGAAAAATCCGTAAAAATTCATCAGGTCCCGACGAGGCCAATTCTCGATGCGTTGTGACCGGCAAGCTTCCAGTAGCTACTCCGATCAAGTTTTCCCGAATTATTGGACTCTGATCCAAAATTTCACCACTTTTTACGATTTTTCGATTCTGGTGATTTTTCCTAGGGGTACCCCTAGGGAAATCCGTCAAAATTCGTCAGGTCCCGACGAGGCCAATTCTCAATGCGTTGTGACCGGCAAGCTTCCAGTAGCTACTCCGATCAAGTTTTCCCGAATTATTGGACTCGGATACAAAATCTCACCACTTTTTACGATTTTTCGATTCTACCTAGGGGTACCCATAGGGAAATCCGTAAAAATTCGTCAGGTCCCGACGAGGCCAATTCTCGATGCGTTGTGACCGGTAAGCTTCCAGTAGCTACTCCGATCAAGTTTTCCCGAATTATTGGACTAGGATCCAAAATTTCACCACTTTTGACGATTTTTCGATTCTGGTGATTTTCCTTGGGGTAACCCTAGGGAAATCCGTAAAAATTCGTCAGGTCCCGACGAGGCCAATTCTCGATGCGTTGTGACCGGCAAGCTTCCAGTAGCTACTCCGATAAAGTTTTCCCGAATTATTGGACTCGGATCAAAAATTTCACCACTTTTTACGATTTTTCGATTCTGGTGATTTTCCATAGGGGTACCCCTAGGGAAATCCGTAAAAATTCGTCAGGTCCCGACGAGACCAATTCTTGATGCGTTGTGACCGGCAAGCTTCCAGTAGCTACTCCGATCAAGTTTTCCCGAATTATTGGACTCGGATCCAAAATTTCACCACTTGTTACGATTTTTCGATTCTGGTGATTTTCCCTAGGGGTCCCCCTGGGGAATTCCGTAAAAATTCATCAGGTCCCGACGAGGCCAATTCTCGTTGCGTTATGACCGGCAAGCTTCCAGTAGCTACTCCGATCAAGTTTTCCCGAATTATTGGACTCGGATCCAAAATTTCACCACTTTTTACGATTTTTCGATTCTGGTGATTTTTCCTAGGGGTATCCTTAGGGAAATCCGTAAAAATTCGTCAGGTCCCGTAGAGGCCAATTCTCGATGCGTTGTGACCGGCAAGCTTCCAGTAGCTACTCCGATCAAGTTTTCCCGAATTATTGGACTCGGATCAAAAATTTCACCACTTTTTACGATTTTTCGATTCTAGTGATTTTCCCTAGGGGTACCCCTAGGGAAATCCGTAAAAATTCGTCAGGTCCCGATGAGGCCAATTCTCGATTCGTTGTGACTGGCAAGCTTCCAGTAGCTACTCCGATCAAGTTTTCCCGAATTATTGGACTCGGATCCAAAATTTCACCACTTTTTACGATTTTTCGATTCTGGTAATTTTCCCTAGGGGTAACCGTAGGGAAATCTGTAAAAATTCGTCAGGTCCTGACGAGACCAATTCTCGATGCGTTGTGACCGGCAAGCTTCCAGAAACTTCTCCGATCAAGTTTTCCCGAATTATTGAACTCGGATCAAAAATTTCACCACTTTTTACGATTTTTCGATTCTGGTGATTTTCCCTAGGGGTACCCCTAGGGAAATCCGTAAAAATTCGTCAGGTCCAGACGAGTCAAATTCTCGATGCATTGTGACCGGCAAGCTTCCAGTAGCTACTCCGATCAAGTTTTCCCGAATTATTGGACTCGGATCCAAAATTTCACCACTTTTTACGATTTTTCGATTCTGGTGATTTTCCCTAGGGGTCCCCCTGGGGAATTCCGTAAAAATTCGTCAGGTCCCGACGAGGCAAATTCTCGTTGCGTTGTGACCGGCAAGCTTCCAGTAGCTACTCCGATCAAGTTTTCCCGAATTATTGGACTCGGATCCAAAATTTCACCACTTTTTACGATTTTTCGATTCTGGTGATTTTCCCTAGGGGTCCCCCTGGGGAATTCCGTAAAAATTCGTCAGGTCCCGACGAGGCCAATTCTCGTTGCGTTGTGACCGGCAAGCTTCCAGTAGGTACTCCGATCAAGTTTTCCCGAATTATTGGACTCGGATCCAAAATTTCACCACTTTTTACGATTTTTCGATTCTGGTGATTTTTCCTAGGGGTATCCCTAGGGAAATCCGTAAAAATTCGTCAGGTCCCGTAGAGGCCAATTCTCGATGCGTTGTGACCGGCAAGCTTCCAGTAGCTACTCCGATCAAGTTTTCCCGAATTATTGGACTCGGATCCAAAATTTCACCACTTTTTACGATTTTTCGATTCTAGTGATTTTCCCTAGGGGTACCCCTAGGGAAATCCGTAAAAATTCGTCAGGTCCCGACGAGGCCAATTCTCGATTCGTTGTGACTGGCAAGCTTCCAGTAGCTACTCCGATCAAGTTTTCCCGAATTATTGGACTCGGATACAAAATCTCACCACTTTTTACGATTTTTCGATTCTGGTGATTTTCCCTAGGGGTACCTCTAGGGAAATCCTTAAAAATTCGTCAGGTCCCGACGAGGCCAATTCTCGATGCGTTGTGACCGGCAAGCTTCCAGAAACTTCTCCGATCAAGTTTTCCCGAATTATTGAACTCGGATCAAAAATTTCACCACTTTTTACGATTTTTCGATTCTGGTGATTTTCCCTAGGGGTACCCCTAGGGAAATCCGTAAAAATTCGTCAGGTCCAGACGAGTCAAATTCTCGATGCATTGTGACCGGCAAGCTTCCAGTAGCTACTCCGATCAAGTTTTCCCGAATTATTGGACTCGGATCCAAAATTTCACCACTTTTTACGATTTTTCGATTCTGGTGATTTTCCCTAGGGGTCCCCCTGGGGAATTCCGTACAAATTCGTCAGGTCCCGACGAGGCAAATTCTCGTTGCGTTGTGAGCGGCAAGCTTCCAGTAGCTACTCCGATCAAGTTTTCCCGAATTATTGGACTCGGATCCAAAATTTCACCACTTTTTACGATTTTTCGATTCTAGTGATTTTCCCTAGGGGTCCCCCTGGGGAATTCCGTAAAAATTCGTCAGGTCCCGACGAGGCCAATTCTCGTTGCGTTGTGACCGGCAAGCTTCCAGTAGGTACACCGATCAAGTTTTCCCGAATTATTGGACTCGGATCCAAAATTTCACCACTTTTTACGATTTTTCGATTCTGGTGATTTTTCCTAGGGGTATCCCTAGGGAAATCCGTAAAAATTCGTCAGGTCCCGTAGAGGCCAATTCTCGATGCGTTGTGACCGGCAAGCTTCCAGTAGCTACTCCGATCAAGTTTTCCCGAATTATTGGACTCGGATCCAAAATTTCACCACTTTTTACGATTTTTCGATTCTGGTGATTTTCCCTAGGGGTACCCCTAGGGAAATTCGTAAAAATTCGTCAGGTCCCGACGAGGCCAATTCTCGATTCGTTGTGACTGGCAAGCTTCCAGTAGCTACTCCGATCAAGTTTTCCCTAATTATTGGACTCGGATACAAAATCTCACCACTTTTTACGATTTTTCGATTCTACCTAGGGGTACCCATAGGGAAATCCGTAAAAATTCGTCAGGTCCCGACGAGGCCAATTCTCGATGCGTTGTGACCGGTAAGCTTCCAGTAGCTACTCCGATCAAGTTTTCCCGAATTATTGGACTCGGATCAAAAATTTCACCACTTTTTACGATTTTTCGATTCTGGTGATTTTCCCTAGGGGTACCCCTAGGGAAATCCGTAAAAATTCGTCAGGTCCAGACGAGTCAAATTCTCGATGCATTGTGACCGGCAAGCTTCCAGTAGCTACTCCGATCAAGTTTTCCCGAATTATTGGACTCGGATCCAAAATTTCACCACTTTTTACGATTTTTCGATTCTGGTGATTTTCCCTAGGGGTCCCCCTGGGGAATTCCGTAAAAATTCGTCAGGTCCCGACGAGGCAAATTCTCGTTGCGTTGTGACCGGCAAGCTTCCAGTAGCTACTCCGATCAAGTTTTCCCGAATTATTGGACTCGGATCCAAAATTTCACCACTTTTTACGATTTTTCGATTCTGGTGATTTTCCCTAGGGGTCCCCCTGGGGAATTCCGTAAAAATTCGTCAGGTCCCGACGAGGCCAATTCTCGTTGCGTTGTGACCGGCAAGCTTCCAGTAGGTACTCCGATCAAGTTTTCCCGAATTATTGGACTCGGATCCAAAATTTCACCACTTTTTACGATTTTTCGATTCTGGTGATTTTTCCTAGGGGTATCCCTAGGGAAATCCGTAAAAATTCGTCAGGTCCCGTAGAGGCCAATTCTCGATGCGTTGTGACCGGCAAGCTTCCAGTAGCTACTCCGATCAAGTTTTCCCGAATTATTGGACTCGGATCCAAAATTTCACCACTTTTTACGATTTTTCGATTATGGTGATTTTCCCTAGGGGTACCCTTAGGGAAATTCGTAAAAATTCGTCAGGTCCCGACGAGGCCAATTCTCGATTCGTTGTGACTGGCAAGCTTCCAGTAGCTACTCCGATCAAGTTTTCCCGAATTATTGGACTCGGATACAAAATCTCACCACTTTTTACGATTTTTCGATTCTACCTAGGGGTACCCATAGGGAAATCCGTAAAAATTCGTCAGGTCCCGACGAGGCCAATTCTCGATGCGTTGTGACCGGCAAGCTTCCAGAAACTTCTCCGATCAAGTTTTCCCGAATTATTGAACTCGGATCAAAAATTTCACCACTTTTTACGATTTTTCGATTCTGGTGATTTTCCCTAGGGGTACCCCTAGGGAAATCCGTAAAAATTCGTCAGGTCCAGACGAGTCAAATTCTCGATGCATTGTGACCGGCAAGCTTCCAGTAGCTACTCCGATCAAGTTTTCCCGAATTATTGGACTCGGATCCAAAATTTCACTACTTTTTACGATTTTTCGATTCTAGTGATTTTCCCTAGGGGTACCCCTAGGGAAATCCGTAAAAATTCGTCAGGTCCCGACGAGGCCAATTCTCGATTCGTTGTGACTGGCAAGCTTCCAGTAGCTACTCCGATCAAGTTTTCCCGAATTATTGGACTCGGATCCAAAATTTCACCACTTTTTACGATTTTTCGATTCTGGTGATTTTCCCTAGGGGTAACCGTAGGGAAATCTGTAAAAATTCGTCAGGTCCTGACGAGACCAATTCTCGATGCGTTGTGACCGGCAAGCTTCCAGTAGCTACTCCGATCAAGTTTTCCCGAATTATTGGACTCGGATCTAAAATTTCACCACTTTTTACGATTTTTCGATTCTGGTGATTTTTCCTAGGGATAACCCTAGGGAAATCCGTAAAAATTCGTCAGGTCCCGACGAGGCCAATTCTCGATGCGTTGTGACCGGCAAGCTTCCAGTAGCTACTCCGATCAAGTTTTCCCGAATTATTGGACTCGGATCCAAAATTTCACCACTTTTAACGATTTTTCGATTCTGGTGATTTTCCCTAGGGGTACCCCTAGGGAAATCCGTAAAAATTCGTCAGGTCCCGACGAGACCAATTCTTGATGCGTTGTGACCGGCAAGCTTCCAGTAGCTACTCCGATCAAGTTTTCCTGAATTATTGGACTCGGATCCAAAATTTCACCACTTTTTACGATTTTTCGATTCTGGTGATTTTTCCTAGGGGTATCCCTAGGGAAATCCGTAAAAATTCGTCAGGTCCCGACGAGGCCAATTCTCGATGCGTTGTGACCGGCAAGCTTCCAGTTGCTACTCCGATCAAGTTTTCCCGAATTATTGGACTCGGATCCAAAATTTCACCACTTTTTACGATTTTTCGATTCTAGTGATTTTCCCTAGGGGTACCCCTAGGGAAATCCTTAAAAATTCGTCAGATCCCGACGAGGCCAATTCTCGATGCGTTGTGACCGGCAAGCTTCCAGTAGCTACTCCGATCAAGTTTTCCCGAATTATTGGACTCGGATCAAAAATTTCACCACTTTTTACGATTTTTCGATTCTCCCTATGGGTACACCTAGGGAAATCCGTAAAAATTCGTCAGGTCCCGACGAGGCCAATTCTCGATGCGTTGTGACCGGCAAGCTTCCAGTAGCTACTCCGATCAAGTTTTCCCGAATTATTGGACTCGGATCCAAAATTTCACCACTTTTTACGATTTTTCGATTCTCCCTATGGGTACCCCTAGGGAAATCCGTAAAAATTCGTCAGGTCCCGACGAGGCCAATTCTCGATGCGTTGTGACCGGCAAGCTTCCAGTAGCTACTCCGATCAAGTTTTCCCGAATTATTGGACTCGGATCCAAAATTTCACCACTTTTTACGATTTTACGATTCTGGTGATTTTCTCTAGGGGTAAACCTAGGGAAATCCGTAAAAATTCGTCAGGTCCCGACGAGGCCAATTCTCGATGCGTTGTGACCGGCAAGCTTCCAGTAGCTACTCCGATAAAGTTTTCCCGAATTATTGGACTCGGATCAAAAATTTCACCACTTTTTACGATTTTTCGATTCTGGTGATTTTCCATAGGGGTACCCCTAGGGAAATCCGTAAAAATTCGTCAGGTCCCGACGAGACCAATTCTTGATGCGTTGTGACCGGCAAGCTTCCAGTAGCTACTCCGATCAAGTTTTCCCGAATTATTGGACTCGGATCCAAAATTTCACCACTTGTTACGATTTTTCGATTCTGGTGATTTTCCCTTGGGGTCCCCCTGGGGAATTCCGTAAAAATTCATCAGGTCCCGACGAGGCCAATTCTCGTTGCGTTATGACCGGCAAGCTTCCAGTAGCTACTCCGATCAAGTTTTCCCGAATTATTGGACTCGGATCCAAAATTTCACCACTTTTTACGATTTTTCGATTCTGGTGATTTTTCCTAGGGGTATCCTTAGGGAAATCCGTAAAAATTCGTCAGGTCCCGTAGAGGCCAATTCTCGATGCGTTGTGACCGGCAAGCTTCCAGTAGCTACTCCGATCAAGTTTTCCCGAATTATTGGACTCGGATCAAAAATTTCACCACTTTTTACGATTTTTCGATTCTAGTGATTTTCCCTAGGGGTACCCCTAGGGAAATCCGTAAAAATTCGTCAGGTCCCGATGAGGCCAATTCTCGATTCGTTGTGACTGGCAAGCTTCCAGTAGCTACTCCGATCAAGTTTTCCCGAATTATTGGACTCGGATCCAAAATTTCACCACTTTTTACGATTTTTCGATTCTGGTAATTTTCCCTAGGGGTAACCGTAGGGAAATCTGTAAAAATTCGTCAGGTCCTGACGAGACCAATTCTCGATGCGTTGTGACCGGCAAGCTTCCAGAAACTTCTCCGATCAAGTTTTCCCGAATTATTGAACTCGGATCAAAAATTTCACCACTTTTTACGATTTTTCGATTCTGGTGATTTTCCCTAGGGGTACCCCTAGGGAAATCCGTAAAAATTCGTCAGGTCCAGACGAGTCAAATTCTCGA
Source organism: Excoecaria cochinchinensis (assembly GCA_947683425.1). NCBI lineage: Eukaryota > Viridiplantae > Streptophyta > Magnoliopsida > Malpighiales > Euphorbiaceae > Excoecaria > Excoecaria cochinchinensis. Next base: position 218,724 of record CANTUQ010000320.1, read on the forward strand.
TGCATTGTGACCGGCAAGCTTCCAGTAGCTACTCCGATCAAGTTTTCCCGAATTATTGGACTCGGATCCAAAATTTCACCACTTTTTACGATTTTTCGATTCTGGTGATTTTCCCTAGGGGTCCCCCTGGGGAATTCCGTAAAAATTCGTCAGGTCCCGACGAGGCAAATTCTCGTTGCGTTGTGACCGGCAAGCTTCCAGTAGCTACTCCGATCAAGTTTTCCCGAATTATTGGACTCGGATCCAAAATTTCACCACTTTTTACGATTTTTCGATTCTGGTGATTTTCCCTAGGGGTCCCCCTGGGGAATTCCGTAAAAATTCGTCAGGTCCCGACGAGGCCAATTCTCGTTGCGTTGTGACCGGCAAGCTTCCAGTAGGTACTCCGATCAAGTTTTCCCGAATTATTGGACTCGGATCCAAAATTTCACCACTTTTTACGATTTTTCGATTCTGGTGATTTTTCCTAGGGGTATCCCTAGGGAAATCCGTAAAAATTCGTCAGGTCCCGTAGAGGCCAATTCTCGATGCGTTGTGACCGGCAAGCTTCCAGTAGCTACTCCGATCAAGTTTTCCCGAATTATTGGACTCGGATCCAAAATTTCACCACTTTTTACGATTTTTCGATTCTAGTGATTTTCCCTAGGGGTACCCCTAGGGAAATCCGTAAAAATTCGTCAGGTCCCGACGAGGCCAATTCTCGATTCGTTGTGACTGGCAAGCTTCCAGTAGCTACTCCGATCAAGTTTTCCCGAATTATTGGACTCGGATACAAAATCTCACCACTTTTTACGATTTTTCGATTCTGGTGATTTTCCCTAGGGGTACCTCTAGGGAAATCCTTAAAAATTCGTCAGGTCCCGACGAGGCCAATTCTCGATGCGTTGTGACCGGCAAGCTTCCAGAAACTTCTCCGATCAAGTTTTCCCGAATTATTGAACTCGGATCAAAAATTTCACCACTTTTTACGATTTTTCGATTCTGGTGATTTTCCCTAGGGGTACCCCTAGGGAAATCCGTAAAAATTCGTCAGGTCCAGACGAGTCAAATTCTCGATGCATTGTGACCGGCAAGCTTCCAGTAGCTACTCCGATCAAGTTTTCCCGAATTATTGGACTCGGATCCAAAATTTCACCACTTTTTACGATTTTTCGATTCTGGTGATTTTCCCTAGGGGTCCCCCTGGGGAATTCCGTACAAATTCGTCAGGTCCCGACGAGGCAAATTCTCGTTGCGTTGTGAGCGGCAAGCTTCCAGTAGCTACTCCGATCAAGTTTTCCCGAATTATTGGACTCGGATCCAAAATTTCACCACTTTTTACGATTTTTCGATTCTGGTGATTTTCCCTAGGGGTCCCCCTGGGGAATTCCGTAAAAATTCGTCAGGTCCCGACGAGGCCAATTCTCGTTGCGTTGTGACCGGCAAGCTTCCAGTAGGTACACCGATCAAGTTTTCCCGAATTATTGGACTCGGATCCAAAATTTCACCACTTTTTACGATTTTTCGATTCTGGTGATTTTTCCTAGGGGTATCCCTAGGGAAATCCGTAAAAATTCGTCAGGTCCCGTAGAGGCCAATTCTCGATGCGTTGTGACCGGCAAGCTTCCAGTAGCTACTCCGATCAAGTTTTCCCGAATTATTGGACTCGGATCCAAAATTTCACCACTTTTTACGATTTTTCGATTCTGGTGATTTTCCCTAGGGGTACCCCTAGGGAAATTCGTAAAAATTCGTCAGGTCCCGACGAGGCCAATTCTCGATTCGTTGTGACTGGCAAGCTTCCAGTAGCTACTCCGATCAAGTTTTCCCTAATTATTGGACTCGGATACAAAATCTCACCACTTTTTACGATTTTTCGATTCTACCTAGGGGTACCCATAGGGAAATCCGTAAAAATTCGTCAGGTCCCGACGAGGCCAATTCTCGATGCGTTGTGACCGGTAAGCTTCCAGTAGCTACTCCGATCAAGTTTTCCCGAATTATTGGACTCGGATCAAAAATTTCACCACTTTTTACGATTTTTCGATTCTGGTGATTTTCCCTAGGGGTACCCCTAGGGAAATCCGTAAAAATTCGTCAGGTCCAGACGAGTCAAATTCTCGATGCATTGTGACCGGCAAGCTTCCAGTAGCTACTCCGATCAAGTTTTCCCGAATTATTGGACTCGGATCCAAAATTTCACCACTTTTTACGATTTTTCGATTCTGGTGATTTTCCCTAGGGGTCCCCCTGGGGAATTCCGTAAAAATTCGTCAGGTCCCGACGAGGCAAATTCTCGTTGCGTTGTGACCGGCAAGCTTCCAGTAGCTACTCCGATCAAGTTTTCCCGAATTATTGGACTCGGATCCAAAATTTCACCACTTTTTACGATTTTTCGATTCTGGTGATTTTCCCTAGGGGTCCCCCTGGGGAATTCCGTAAAAATTCGTCAGGTCCCGACGAGGCCAATTCTCGTTGCGTTGTGACCGGCAAGCTTCCAGTAGGTACTCCGATCAAGTTTTCCCGAATTATTGGACTCGGATCCAAAATTTCACCACTTTTTACGATTTTTCGATTCTGGTGATTTTTCCTAGGGGTATCCCTAGGGAAATCCGTAAAAATTCATCAGGTCCCGTAGAGGCCAATTCTCGATGCGTTGTGACCGGCAAGCTTCCAGTAGCTACTCCGATCAAGTTTTCCCGAATTATTGGACTCGGATCCAAAATTTCACCACTTTTTACGATTTTTCGATTATGGTGATTTTCCCTAGGGGTACCCCTAGGGAAATTCGTAAAAATTCGTCAGGTCCCGACGAGGCCAATTCTCGATTCGTTGTGACTGGCAAGCTTCCAGTAGCTACTCCGATCAAGTTTTCCCGAATTATTGGACTCGGATACAAAATCTCACCACTTTTTACGATTTTTCGATTCTACCTAGGGGTACCCATAGGGAAATCCGTAAAAATTCGTCAGGTCCCGACGAGGCCAATTCTCGATGCGTTGTGACCGGCAAGCTTCCAGAAACTTCTCCGATCAAGTTTTCCCGAATTATTGAACTCGGATCAAAAATTTCACCACTTTTTACGATTTTTCGATTCTGGTGATTTTCCCTAGGGGTACCCCTAGGGAAATCCGTAAAAATTCGTCAGGTCCAGACGAGTCAAATTCTCGATGCATTGTGACCGGCAAGCTTCCAGTAGCTACTCCGATCAAGTTTTCCCGAATTATTGGACTCGGATCCAAAATTTCACCACTTTTTACGATTTTTCGATTCTAGTGATTTTCCCTAGGGGTACCCCTAGGGAAATCCGTAAAAATTCATCAGGTCCCGACGAGGCCAATTCTCGATTCGTTGTGACTGGCAAGCTTCCAGTAGCTACTCCGATCAAGTTTTCCCGAATTATTGGACTCGGATCCAAAATTTCACCACTTTTTACGATTTTTCGATTCTGGTGATTTTCCCTAGGGGTAACCGTAGGGAAATCTGTAAAAATTCGTCAGGTCCTGACGAGACCAATTCTCGATGCGTTGTGACCGGCAAGCTTCCAGTAGCTACTCCGATCAAGTTTTCCCGAATTATTGGACTCGGATCTAAAATTTCACCACTTTTTACGATTTTTCGATTCTGGTGATTTTTCCTAGGGGTAACCCTAGGGAAATCCGTAAAAATTCGTCAGGTCCTGACGAGGCCAATTCTCGATGCGTTGTGACCGGCAAGCTTCCAGTAGCTACTCCGATCAAGTTTTCCCGAATTATTGGACTCGGATCCAAAATTTCACCACTTTTAACGATTTTTCGATTCTGGTGATTTTCCCTAGGGGTACCCCTAGGGAAATCCGTAAAAATTCGTCAGGTCCCGACGAGGCCAATTCTCGATGCGTTGTGACCGGCAAGCTTCCAGTTGCTACTCCGATCAAGTTTTCCCGAATTATTGGACTCGGATCCAAAATTTCACCACTTTTTACGATTTTTCGATTCTGGTGATTTTCCCTAGGGGTACCCCTAGGGAAATCCTTAAAAATTCGTCAGATCCCGACGAGGCCAATTCTCGATGCGTTGTGACCGGCAAGCTTCCAGTAGCTACTCCGATCAAGTTTTCCCGAATTATTGGACTCGGATCAAAAATTTCACCACTTTTTACGATTTTTCGATTCTCCCTATGGGTACACCTAGGGAAATCCGTAAAAATTCGTCAGGTCCCGACGAGGCCAATTCTCGATGCGTTGTGACCGGCAAGCTTCCAGTAGCTACTCCGATCAAGTTTTCCCGAATTATTGGACTCGGATCCAAAATTTCACCACTTTTTACGATTTTTCGATTTTCCCTATGGGTACCCCTAGGGAAATCCATAAAAATTCGTCAGGTCCCGACGAGGCCAATTCTCGATGCGTTGTGACCGGCAAGCTTCCAGTAGCTACTCCGATCAAGTTTTCCCGAATTATTGGACTCGGATCCAAAATTTCACCACTTTTTACGATTTTACGATTCTGGTGATTTTCTCTAGGGGTAAACCTAGGGAAATCCGTAAAAATTCGTCAGGTCCCGACGAGGCCAATTCTCGATGCGTTGTGACCGGCAAGCTTCCAGTAGCTACTCCGATAAAGTTTTCCCGAATTATTGGACTCGGATCCAAAATTTCACCACTTTTTACGATTTTTCGATTCTGGTGATTTTTCCTAGGGGTATCCCTAGGGAAATCCGTAAAAATTCGTCAGGTCCCGACGAGGCCAATTCTCGATGCGTTGTGACCGGCAAGCTTCCAGTAGCTACTCCGATCAAGTTTTCCCGAATTGTTGGACTCGGATCCAAAATTTCACCACTTTTTACGATTTTTCGATTCTGGTGATTTTTCCTAGGGGTATCCTTAGGGAAATCCGTAAAAATTCGTCAGGTCCCGTAGAGGCCAATTCTCGATGCGTTGTGACCGGCAAGCTTCCAGTAGCTACTCCGATCAAGTTTTCCCGAATTATTGGACTCGGATCCAAAATCTCACCACTTTTTACGATTTTTCGATTTTCGTGATTTTCCCTGGGGATAACACTAGGGAAATCCGTAAAAATTCGTCAGGTCCCGACGAGGCCAATTCTCGATGCGTTGTGACCGGCAAGCTTCCAGTAGCTACTCCGATCAAGTTTTCCCGAATTATTGGACTCGTATCCAAAATTTCACCACTTTTTACGATTTTTCGATTCTGGTGATTTTCCCTAGGGGTAACCCTAGGGAAATCCGTAAAAATTCGTATGGTCCCGACGAGGCCAATTCTCGATGCGTTGTGACCGGCAAGCTTCCAGTAGCTACTCCGATCAAGTTTTCCCGAATTATTGGACTCGGATCCAAAATTTCACCACTTTTTACGATTTTTCGATTCTCGTGATTTTCCCTAGGGGTACCCCTAGGGAAATCCGTAAAAATTCGTCAGGTCCCGAAGAGGCCAATTCTCGATTCGTTGTGACTGGCAAGCTTCCAGTAGCTACTCCGATCAAGTTTTCCCGAATTATTGGACTCGGATACAAAATCTCACCACTTTTTACGATTTTTCGATTCTAGTGATTTTCCCTAGGGGTACCCCTAGGGAAATCCTTAAAAATTCGTCAGGTCCCGACGAGGCCAATTCTCGATGCGTTGTGACCGGCAAGCTTCCAGTAGCTACTCCGATCAAGTTTTCCCGAATTATTGGACTCGGATAAAAAATTTCACCACTTTTTACGATTTTTCGATTCTGGTGATTTTCCCTAGGGGTACCCCTAGGGAAATCCGTAAAAATTCGTCAGGTCCCGACGAGGCCAATTCTCGATGCGTTGTGACTGGCAAGCTTCCAGTAGCTACTCCGATCAAGTTTTCCCGAATTATTGGACTCGGATCCAAAATTTCACCACTTTTTATGATTTTTCGATTCTGGTGATTTTTCCTAGGGGTAACCCTAGGGAAATCCGTAAAAATTCGTCAGGTCCCGACGAGGCCAATTCTCGATGCGTTGTGACAGGCAAGCGTCCAGTAGCTACTCCGATAAAGTTTTCCCGAATTATTGGACTCGGATCAAAAATTTCACCACTTTTTACGATTTTTCGATTCTGGTGATTTTCCCTAGGGGTACCCCTAGGGAAATCCGTAAAAATTCGTCAGGTCCCGACGAGGCCAATTCTCGATGCGTTGTGACCGGCAAGCTTCCAGTAGCTACTCCGATCAAGTTTTCCCGAATTATTGGACTCGGATCCAAAATTTCACCACTTTTAACGATTTTTCGATTCTGGTGATTTTCCCTAGGGGTACCCCTAGGGAAATCCGTAAAAATTCGTCAGGTCCCGACGAGACCAATTCTTGATGCGTTGTGACCGGCAAGCTTCCAGTAGCTACTCCGATCAAGTTTTCCCGAATTATTGGACTCGGATCCAAAATTTCACCACTTTTTACGATTTTTCGATTCTCGTGATTTTCCCTAGGGGTACCCCTAGGGAAATCCGTAAAAATTCGTCAGGTCCCGACGAGGCCAATTCTCGATGCGTTGTGACTGGAAAGCTTCCAGTAGCTACTCCGATCAAGTTTTCCCGAATTATTGGACTCGGATACAAAATCTCACCACTTTTTACGATTTTTCGATTCTGGTGATTTTCCCTAGGGGTACCCCTAGGGAAATCCTTAAAAATTCGTCAGGTCCCGACGAGGCCAATTCTCGATGCGTTGTGACTGGCAAGCTTCCAGTAGCTACTCCGATCAAGTTTTCCCGAATTATTGGACTCGGATACAAAATCTCACCACTTTTTACGATTTTTCGATTCTGGTGATTTTCCCTAGGGGTAACCCTAGGGAAATCCGTAAAAATTCGTATGGTCCCGACGAGGCAAATTCTCGATGCGTTGTGACCGGCAAGCTTCCAGTAGGTACTCCGATCAAGTTTTCCCGAATTATTGGACTCGGATCCAAAATTTCACCACTTTTTACGATTTTTCGATTCTGGTGATTTTTCCTAGGGGTATCCCTAGGGAAATCCGTAAAAATTCGTATGGTCCCGACGAGGCCAATTCTCGATGCGTTGTGACCGGCAAGCTTCCAGTAGCTACTTCGATCAAGTTTTCCCGAATTATTGGACTCGGATCAAAAATTTCACCACTTTTTACGATTTTTCGATTCTGGTGATTTTCCCTAGGGTTATCCCTAGGAAAATCCGTAAAAATTCGTCAGGTCCCGTAGAGGCCAATTCTCAATGCGTTGTGACCGGCAAGCTTCCAGTAGCTACTCCGATCAAGTTTTCCCGAATTATTGGACTCGGATCCAAAATTTCACCACTTTTTACGATTTTTCGATTCTGGTGATTTTCCCTAGGGGTAAACCTAGGGAAATCCGTAAAAATTCGTCTGGTCCCGACGAGGCCAATTCTCGATGCGTTGTGACCGGCAAGCTTCCAGTAGCTACTCCGATAAAGTTTTCCCGAATTATTGGACTCGGATCAAAAATTTCACCACTTTTTACGATTTTTCGATTCTGGTGATTTTTCCTAAGGGTATCCCTAGGGAAATCCGTAAAAATTCGTCAGGTCTCGACGAGGCCAATTCTCGATGCGTTGTGACTGGCAAGCTTCCAGTAGCTACTCCGATCAAGTTTTCCCGAATTATTGGACTCGGATCCAAAATTTCACCACTTTTTACGATTTTTCGATTCTCGTGATTTTCCCTAGGGGTACCCCTAGGGAAATCCGTAAAAATTCGTCAGGTCCCGACGAGGCCAATTCTCGATGCGTTGTGACTGGAAAGCTTCCAGTAGCTACTCCGATCAAGTTTTCCCGAATTATTGGACTCGGATACAAAATCTCACCACTTTTTACGATTTTTCGATTCTGGTGATTTTCCCTAGGGGTACCCCTAGGGAAATCCTTAAAAATTCGTCAGGTCCCGACGAGGCCAATTCTCGATGCGTTGTGACTGGCAAGCTTCCAGTAGCTACTCCGATCAAGTTTTCCCGAATTATTGGACTCGGATACAAAATCTCACCACTTTTTACGATTTTTCGATTCTGGTGATTTTCCCTAGGGGTAACCCTAGGGAAATTCGTAAAAATTCGTATGGTCCCGACGAGGCTAATTCTCGATGCGTTGTGACCGGCAAGCTTCCAGTAGGTACTCCGATCAAGTTTTCCCGAATTATTGGACTCGGATCAAAAATTTCACCACTTTTTACGATTTTTCGATTCTCCCTAGGGGTACCCCTAGGAAAATCCGTAAAAATTCATCAGGTCCCGACGAGGCCAATTCTCGATGCGTTGTGACCGGCAAGCTTCCAGTAGCTACTCCGATCAAGTTTTCCCGAATTATTGGACTCTGATCCAAAATTTCACCACTTTTTACGATTTTTCGATTCTGGTGATTTTTCCTAGGGGTACCCCTAGGGAAATCCGTCAAAATTCGTCAGGTCCCGACGAGGCCAATTCTCAATGCGTTGTGACCGGCAAGCTTCCAGTAGCTACTCCGATCAAGTTTTCCCGAATTATTGGACTCGGATACAAAATCTCACCACTTTTTACGATTTTTCGATTCTACCTAGGGGTACCCATAGGGAAATTCGTAAAAATTCGTCAGGTCCCGACGAGGCCAATTCTCGATGCGTTGTGACCGGTAAGCTTCCAGTAGCTACTCCGATCAAGTTTTCCCGAATTATTGGACTAGGATCCAAAATTTCACCACTTTTGACGATTTTTCGATTCTGGTGATTTTCCTTGGGGTAACCCTAGGGAAATCCGTAAAAATTCGTCAGGTCCCGACGAGGCCAATTCTCGATGCGTTGTGACCGGCAAGCTTCCAGTAGCTACTCCGATAAAGTTTTCCCGAATTATTGGACTCGGATCAAAAATTTCACCACTTTTTACGATTTTTCGATTATGGTGATTTTCCATAGGGGTACCCCTAGGGAAATCCGTAAAAATTCGTCAGGTCCCGACGAGACCAATTCTTGATGCGTTGTGACCGGCAAGCTTCCAGTAGCTACTCCGATCAAGTTTTCCCGAATTATTGGACTCGGATCCAAAATTTCACCACTTGTTACGATTTTTCGATTCTGGTGATTTTCCCTAGGGGTCCCCTTGGGGAATTCCGTAAAAATTCATCAGGTCCCGACGAGGCCAATTCTCGTTGCGTTATGACCGGCAAGCTTCCAGTAGCTACTCCGATCAAGTTTTCCCGAATTATTGGACTCGGATCAAAAATTTCACCACTTTTTACGATTTTTCGATTCTGGTGATTTTTCCTAGGGGTATCCTTAGGGAAATCCGTAAAAATTCGTCAGGTCCCGTAGAGGCCAATTCTCGATGCGTTGTGACCGGCAAGCTTCCAGTAGCTACTCCGATCAAGTTTTCCCGAATTATTGGACTCGGATCCAAAATTTCACCACTTTTTACGATTTTTCGATTCTAGTGATTTTCCCTAGGGGTACCCCTAGGGAAATCCGTAAAAATTCGTCAGGTCCCGACGAGGCCAATTCTCGATTCGTTGTGACTGGCAAGCTTCCAGTAGCTACTCCGATCAAGTTTTCCCGAATTATTGGACTCGGATCCAAAATTTCACCACTTTTTACGATTTTTCGATTCTGGTGATTTTCCCTAGGGGTAACCGTAGGGAAATCTGTAAAAATTCGTCAGGTCCTGACGAGACCAATTCTCGATGCGTTGTGACCGGCAAGCTTCCAGAAACTTCTCCGATCAAGTTTTCCCGAATTATTGAACTCGGATCAAAAATTTCACCACTTTTTACGATTTTTCGATTCTGGTGATTTTCCCTAGGGGTACCCCTAGGGAAATCCGTAAAAATTCGTCAGGTCCAGACGAGTCAAATTCTCGATGCATTGTGACCGGCAAGCTTCCAGTAGCTACTCCGATCAAGTTTTCCCGAATTATTGGACTCGGATCCAAAATTTCACCACTTTTTACGATTTTTCGATTCTGGTGATTTTCCCTAGGGGTCCCCCTGGGGAATTCCGTAAAAATTCGTCAGGTCCCGACGAGGCAAATTCTCGTTGCGTTGTGACCGGCAAGCTTCCAGTAGCTACTCCGATCAAGTTTTCCCGAATTATTGGACTCGGATCCAAAATTTCACCACTTTTTACGATTTTTCGATTCTGGTGATTTTCCCTAGGGGTCCCCCTAGGGAATTCCGTAAAAATTCGTCAGGTCCCGACGAGGCCAATTCTCGTTGCGTTGTGACCGGCAAGCTTCCAGTAGGTACTCCGATCAAGTTTTCCCGAATTATTGGACTCGGATCCAAAATTTCACCACTTTTTACGATTTTTCGATTCTGGTGATTTTTCCTAGGGGTATCCCTAGGGAAATCCGTAAAAATTCGTCAGGTCCCGTAGAGGCCAATTCTCGATGCGTTGTGACCGGCAAGCTTCCAGTAGCTACTCCGATCAAGTTTTCCCGAATTATTGGACTCGGATCCAAAATTTCACCACTTTTTACGATTTTTCGATTCTAGTGATTTTCCCTAGGGGTACCCCTAGGGAAATCCGTAAAAATTCGTCAGGTCCCGACGAGGCCAATTCTCGATTCGTTGTGACTGGCAAGCTTCCAGTAGCTACTCCGATCAAGTTTTCCCGAATTATTGGACTCGGATACAAAATCTCACCACTTTTTACGATTTTTCGATTCTGGTGATTTTCCCTAGGGGTACCTCTAGGGAAATCCTTAAAAATTCGTCAGGTCCCGACGAGGCCAATTCTCGAGGCGTTGTGACCGGCAAGCTTCCAGAAACTTCTCCGATCAAGTTTTCCCGAATTATTGAACTCGGATCAAAAATTTCACCACTTTTTACGATTTTTCGATTCTGGTGATTTTCCCTAGGGGTACCCCTAGGGAAATCCGTAAAAATTCGTCAGGTCCAGACGAGTCAAATTCTCGATGCATTGTGACCGGCAAGCTTCCAGTAGCTACTCCGATCAAGTTTTCCCGAATTATTGGACTCGGATCCAAAATTTCACCACTTTTTACGATTTTTCGATTCTGGTGATTTTCCCTAGGGGTCCCCCTGGGGAATTCCGTAAAAATTCGTCAAGTCCCGACGAGGCAAATTCTCGTTGCGTTGTGAGCGGCAAGCTTCCAGTAGCTACTCCGATCAAGTTTTCCCGAATTATTGGACTCGGATCCAAAATTTCACCACTTTTTACGATTTTTCGATTCTAGTGATTTTCCCTAGGGGTCCCCCTGGGGAATTCCGTAAAAATTCGTCAGGTCCCGACGAGGCCAATTCTCGTTGCGTTGTGACCGGCAAGCTTCCAGTAGGTACTCCGATCAAGTTTTCCCGAATTATTGGACTCGGATCCAAAATTTCACCACTTTTTACGATTTTTCGATTTTGGTGATTTTTCCTAGGGGTATCCCTAGGGAAATCCGTAAAAATTCGTCAGGTCCCGTAGAGGCCAATTCTCGATGCGTTGTGACCGGCAAGCTTCCAGTAGCTACTCCGATCAAGATTTCCCGAATTATTGGACTCGGATCCAAAATTTCACCACTTTTTACGATTTTTCGATTCTGGTGATTTTCCCTAGGGGTACCCCTAGGGAAATTCGTAAAAATTCGTCAGGTCCCGACGAGGCCAATTCTCGATTCGTTGTGACTGGCAAGCTTCCAGTAGCTACTCCGATCAAGTTTTCCCGAATTATTGGACTCGGATACAAAATCTCACCACTTTTTACGATTTTTCGATTCTGGTGATTTTCCCTAGCGGTACCTCTAGGGAAATCCTTAAAAATTCGTCAGGTCCCGACGAGGCCAATTCTCGATGCGTTGTGACCGGCAAGCTTCCAGAAACTTCTCCGATCAAGTTTTCCCGAATTATTGAACTCGGATCAAAAATTTCACCACTTTTTACGATTTTTCGATTCTGGTGATTTTCCCTAGGGGTACCCCTAGGGAAATCCGTAAAAATTCGTCAGGTCCAGACGAGTCAAATTCTCGATGCATTGTGACCGGCAAGCTTCCAGTAGCTACTCCGATCAAGTTTTCCCGAATTATTGGACTCGGATCCAAAATTTCACCACTTTTTATGATTTTTCGATTCTAGTGATTTTCCCTAAGGGTACCCCTAGGAAAATCCGTAAAAATTCGTCAGGTCCCGACGAGGCCAATTCTCGATTCGTTGTGACTGGCAAGCTTCCAGTAGCTACTCCGATCAAGTTTTCCCGAATTATTGGACTCGGATCCAAAATTTCACCACTTTTTACGATTTTTCGATTCTGGTGATTTTCCCTAGGGGTAACCGTAGGGAAATCTGTAAAAATTCGTCAGGTCCTGACGAGACCAATTCTCGATGCGTTGTGACCGGCAAGCTTCCAGTAGCTACTCCGATCAAGTTTTCCCGAATTATTGGACTCGGATCTAAAATTTCACCACTTTTTACGATTTTTCGATTCTGGTGATTTTTCCTAGGGGTAACCCTAGGAAATCCGTAAAAATTCGTCAGGTCCCGACGAGGCCAATTCTCGATGCGTTGTGACCGGCAAGCTTCCAGTAGCTACTCCGATCAAGTTTTCCCGAATTATTGGACTCGGATCCAAAATTTCACCACTTTTAACGATTTTTCGATTCTGGTGATTTTCCCTAGGGGTACCCCTAGGGAAATCCGTAAAAATTCGTCAGGTCCCGACGAGACCAATTCTTGATGCGTTGTGACCGGCAAGCTTCCAGTAGCTACTCCGATCAAGTTTTCCCGAATTATTGGACTCGGATCCAAAATTTCACCACTTTTTACGATTTTTCGATTCTGGTGATTTTTCCTAGGGGTATCCCTAGGGAAATCCGTAAAAATTCGTCAGGTCCCGACGAGGCCAATTCTCGATGCGTTGTGACCGGCAAGCTTCCAGTTGCTACTCCGATCAAGTTTTCCCGAATTATTGGACTCGGATCCAAAATTTCACCACTTTTTACGATTTTTCGATTCTAGTGATTTTCCCTAGGGGTACCCCTAGGGAAATCCTTAAAAATTCGTCAGATCCCGACGAGGCCAATTCTCGATGCGTTGTGACCGGCAAGCTTCCAGTAGCTACTCCGATCAAGTTTTCCCGAATTATTGGACTCGGATCAAAAATTTCACCACTTTTTACGATTTTTCGATTCTCCCTATGGGTACACCTAGGGAAATCCGTAAAAATTCGTCAGGTCCCGACGAGGCCAATTCTCGATGCGTTGTGACCGGCAAGCTTCCAGTAGCTACTCCGATCAAGTTTTCCCGAATTATTGGACTCGGATCCAAAATTTCACCACTTTTTACGATTTTTCGATTCTCCCTATGGGTACCCCTAGGGAAATCCGTAAAAATTCGTCAGGTCCCGACGAGGCCAATTCTCGATGCGTTGTGACCGGCAAGCTTCCAGTAGCTACTCCGATCAAGTTTTCCCGAATTATTGGACTCGGATCCAAAATTTCACCACTTTTTACGATTTTACGATTCTGGTGATTTTCCCTAGGGGTAAACCTAGGGAAATCCGTAAAAATTCGTCAGGTCCCGACGAGGCCAATTCTCGATGCGTTGTGACCGGCAAGCTTCCAGTAGCTACTCCGATAAAGTTTTCCCGAATTATTGGACTCGGATCCAAAATTTCACCACTTTTTACGATTTTTCGATTCTGGTGATTTTTCCTAGGGGTATCCCTAGGGAAATCCGTAAAAATTCGTCAGGTCCCGACGAGGCCAATTCTCAATGCGTTGTGACCGGCAAGCTTCCAGTAGCTAC
>CANTUQ010000321.1:0-210000 GCA_947683425.1 Excoecaria cochinchinensis
AATTCTGGATCCGAGCCCAATAATTCGGGGAAAACTCGATTGGGATAGCTACTGGAAGCTTGCCGGTCACAACGCATCGAGAATTGGCTTCGTCGGAATTCGACGAATTTTTACGGATTTCCCTAGGGGTACCACTAGGAAAATCACCGAAATCGAGAAATCGTAAAAAGTGGTGAAATTCTGGATCCGAGCCCAATAATTCGGGAAAAACTCGATTGGGATAGCTACTGGAAGCTTGCCGGTCACAACGCATCGAGAATTGGCTTCGTCGGAATCCGACGAATTTTTACGGATTTCCCTAGGGGTACCACTAGGGAAAATCACCGAAATCGAGAAATCGTAAAAAGTGGTGAAATTCTGGATCCGAGCCCAATAATTCGGGAAAACTCGATTGGGATAGCTACTGGAAGCTTGCCGGTCACAACGCATCGAGAATTGGCTTCGTCGGAATTCGACGAATTTTTACGGATTTCCCTAGGGGTACCACTAGGGAAAATCACCGAAATCGAGAAATCGTAAAAAGTGGTGAAATTCTGGATCCGAGCCCAATAATTCGGGAAAACTCGATTGGGATAGCTACTGGAAGCTTGCCGGTCACAACGCATCGAGAATTGGCTTCGTCGGAATCCGACGAATTTTTACGGATTTCCCTAGGGGTACCACTAGGGAAAATCACCGAAATCGAGAAATCGTAAAAAGTGGTGAAATTCTGGATCCGAGCCCAATAATTCGGGAAAACTCGATTGGGATAGCTACTGGAAGCTTGCCGGTCACAACGCATCGAGAATTGGCTTCGTCGGAATCCGACGAATTTTTACGGATTTCCCTAGGGGTACCACTAGGGAAAATCACCGAAATCGAGAAATCGTAAAAAGTGGTGAAATTCTGGATCCGAGCCCAATAATTCGGGAAAACTCGATTGGGATAGCTACTGGAAGCTTGCCGGTCACAACGCATCGAGAATTGGCTTCGTCGGAATCCGACGAATTTTTACGGATTTCCCTAGGGGTACCACTAGGGAAAATCACCGAAATCGAGAAATCGTAAAAAGTGGTGAAATTCTGGATCCGAGCCCAATAATTCGGGAAAACTCGATTGGGATAGCTACTGGAAGCTTGCCGGTCACAACGCATCGAGAATTGGCTTCGTCGGAATCCGACGAATTTTTACGGATTTCCCTAGGGGTACCACTAGGGAAAATCACCGAAATCGAGAAATCGTAAAAAGTGGTGAAATTCTGGATCCGAGCCCAATAATTCGGGAAAACTCGATTGGGATAGCTACTGGAAGCTTGCCGGTCACAACGCATCGAGAATTGGCTTCGTCGGAATCCGACGAATTTTTACGGATTTCCCTAGGGGTACCACTAGGGAAAATCACCGAAATCGAGAAATCGTAAAAAGTGGTGAAATTCTGGATCCGAGCCCAATAATTCGGGAAAACTCGATTGGGATAGCTACTGGAAGCTTGCCGGTCACAACGCATCGAGAATTGGCTTCGTCGGAATCCGACGAATTTTTACGGATTTCCCTAGGGGTACCACTAGGGAAAATCACCGAAATCGAGAAATCGTAAAAAGTGGTGAAATTCTGGATCCGAGCCCAATAATTCGGGAAAACTCGATTGGGATAGCTACTGGAAGCTTGCCGGTCACAACGCATCGAGAATTGGCTTCGTCGGAATCCGACGAATTTTTACGGATTTCCCTAGGGGTACCACTAGGGAAAATCACCGAAATCGAGAAATCGTAAAAAGTGGTGAAATTCTGGATCCGAGCCCAATAATTCGGGAAAACTCGATTGGGATAGCTACTGGAAGCTTGCCGGTCACAACGCATCGAGAATTGGCTTCGTCGGAATCCGACGAATTTTTACGGATTTTCCTAGGGGTACCACTAGGGAAAATCACCGAAATCGAGAAATCGTAAAAAGTGGTGAAATTCTGGATCCGAGCCCAATAATTCGGGAAAACTCGATTGGGATAGCTACTGGAAGCTTGCCGGTCACAACGCATCGAGAATTGGCTTCGTCGGAATCCGACGAATTTTTACGGATTTCCCTAGGGGTACCACTAGGGAAAATCACCGAAATCGAGAAATCGTAAAAAGTGGTGAAATTCTGGATCCGAGCCCAATAATTCGGGAAAACTCGATTGGGATAGCTACTGGAAGCTTGCCGGTCACAACGCATCGAGAATTGGCTTCGTCGGAATCCGACGAATTTTTACGGATTTCCCTAGGGGTACCACTAGGGAAAATCACCGAAATCGAGAAATCGTAAAAAGTGGTGAAATTCTGGATCCGAGCCCAATAATTCGGGAAAACTCGATTGGGATAGCTACTGGAAGCTTGCCGGTCACAACGCATCGAGAATTGGCTTCGTCGGAATCCGACGAATTTTTACGGATTTCCCTAGGGGTACCACTAGGGAAAATCACCGAAATCGAGAAATCGTAAAAAGTGGTGAAATTCTGGATCCGAGCCCAATAATTCGGGAAAACTCGATTGGGATAGCTACTGGAAGCTTGCCGGTCACAACGCATCGAGAATTGGCTTCGTCGGAATCCGACGAATTTTTACGGATTTCCCTAGGGGTACCACTAGGGAAAATCACCGAAATCGAGAAATCGTAAAAAGTGGTGAAATTCTGGATCCGAGCCCAATAATTCGGGAAAACTCGATTGGGATAGCTACTGGAAGCTTGCCGGTCACAACGCATCGAGAATTGGCTTCGTCGGAATCCGACGAATTTTTACGGATTTCCTAGGGGTACCACTAGGGAAAATCACCGAAATCGAGAAATCGTAAAAAGTGGTGAAATTCTGGATCCGAGCCCAATAATTCGGGAAAACTCGATTGGGATAGCTACTGGAAGCTTGCCGGTCACAACGCATCGAGAATTGGCTTCGTCGGAATCCGACGAATTTTTACGGATTTCCCTAGGGGTACCACTAGGGAAAATCACCGAAATCGAGAAATCGTAAAAAGTGGTGAAATTCTGGATCCGAGCCCAATAATTCGGGAAAACTCGATTGGGATAGCTACTGGAAGCTTGCCGGTCACAACGCATCGAGAATTGGCTTCGTCGGAATCCGACGAATTTTTACGGATTTCCCTAGGGGTACCACTAGGGAAAATCACCGAAATCGAGAAATCGTAAAAAGTGGTGAAATTCTGGATCCGAGCCCAATAATTCGGGAAAACTCGATTGGGATAGCTACTGGAAGCTTGCCGGTCACAACGCATCGAGAATTGGCTTCGTCGGAATCCGACGAATTTTTACGGATTTTCCTAGGGGTACCACTAGGGAAAATCACCGAAATCGAGAAATCGTAAAAAGTGGTGAAATTCTGGATCCGAGCCCAATAATTCGGGAAAACTCGATTGGGATAGCTACTGGAAGCTTGCCGGTCACAACGCATCGAGAATTGGCTTCGTCGGAATCCGACGAATTTTTACGGATTTCCCTAGGGGTACCACTAGGGAAAATCACCGAAATCGAGAAATCGTAAAAAGTGGTGAAATTCTGGATCCGAGCCCAATAATTCGGGAAAACTCGATTGGGATAGCTACTGGAAGCTTGCCGGTCACAACGCATCGAGAATTGGCTTCGTCGGAATCCGACGAATTTTTACGGATTTCCCTAGGGGTACCACTAGGGAAAATCACCGAAATCGAGAAATCGTAAAAAGTGGTGAAATTCTGGATCCGAGCCCAATAATTCGGGAAAACTCGATTGGGATAGCTACTGGAAGCTTGCCGGTCACAACGCATCGAGAATTGGCTTCGTCGGAATCCGACGAATTTTTACGGATTTCCCTAGGGGTACCACTAGGGAAAATCACCGAAATCGAGAAATCGTAAAAAGTGGTGAAATTCTGGATCCGAGCCCAATAATTCGGGAAAACTCGATTGGGATAGCTACTGGAAGCTTGCCGGTCACAACGCATCGAGAATTGGCTTCGTCGGAATCCGACGAATTTTTACGGATTTCCCTAGGGGTACCACTAGGGAAAATCACCGAAATCGAGAAATCGTAAAAAGTGGTGAAATTCTGGATCCGAGCCCAATAATTCGGGAAAACTCGATTGGGATAGCTACTGGAAGCTTGCCGGTCACAACGCATCGAGAATTGGCTTCGTCGGAATCCGACGAATTTTTACGGATTTTCCCTAGGGGTACCACTAGGGAAAATCACCGAAATCGAGAAATCGTAAAAAGTGGTGAAATTCTGGATCCGAGCCCAATAATTCGGGAAAACTCGATTGGGATAGCTACTGGAAGCTTGCCGGTCACAACGCATCGAGAATTGGCTTCGTCGGAATCCGACGAATTTTTACGGATTTCCCTAGGGGTACCACTAGGGAAAATCACCGAAATCGAGAAATCGTAAAAAGTGGTGAAATTCTGGATCCGAGCCCAATAATTCGGGAAAACTCGATTGGGATAGCTACTGGAAGCTTGCCGGTCACAACGCATCGAGAATTGGCTTCGTCGGAATCCGACGAATTTTTACGGATTTCCCTAGGGGTACCACTAGGGAAAATCACCGAAATCGAGAAATCGTAAAAAGTGGTGAAATTCTGGATCCGAGCCCAATAATTCGGGAAAACTCGATTGGGATAGCTACTGGAAGCTTGCCGGTCACAACGCATCGAGAATTGGCTTCGTCGGAATCCGACGAATTTTTACGGATTTCCCTAGGGGTACCACTAGGGAAAATCACCGAAATCGAGAAATCGTAAAAAGTGGTGAAATTCTGGATCCGAGCCCAATAATTCGGGAAAACTCGATTGGGATAGCTACTGGAAGCTTGCCGGTCACAACGCATCGAGAATTGGCTTCGTCGGAATCCGACGAATTTTTACGGATTTCCCTAGGGGTACCACTAGGGAAAATCACCGAAATCGAGAAATCGTAAAAAGTGGTGAAATTCTGGATCCGAGCCCAATAATTCGGGAAAACTCGATTGGGATAGCTACTGGAAGCTTGCCGGTCACAACGCATCGAGAATTGGCTTCGTCGGAATCCGACGAATTTTTACGGATTTCCCTAGGGGTACCACTAGGGAAAATCACCGAAATCGAGAAATCGTAAAAAGTGGTGAAATTCTGGATCCGAGCCCAATAATTCGGGAAAACTCGATTGGGATAGCTACTGGAAGCTTGCCGGTCACAACGCATCGAGAATTGGCTTCGTCGGAATCCGACGAATTTTTACGGATTTCCCTAGGGGTACCACTAGGGAAAATCACCGAAATCGAGAAATCGTAAAAAGTGGTGAAATTCTGGATCCGAGCCCAATAATTCGGGAAAACTCGATTGGGATAGCTACTGGAAGCTTGCCGGTCACAACGCATCGAGAATTGGCTTCGTCGGAATCCGACGAATTTTTACGGATTTCCCTAGGGGTACCACTAGGGAAAATCACCGAAATCGAGAAATCGTAAAAAGTGGTGAAATTCTGGATCCGAGCCCAATAATTCGGGAAAACTCGATTGGGATAGCTACTGGAAGCTTGCCGGTCACAACGCATCGAGAATTGGCTTCGTCGGAATCCGACGAATTTTTACGGATTTCCCTAGGGGTACCACTAGGGAAAATCACCGAAATCGAGAAATCGTAAAAAGTGGTGAAATTCTGGATCCGAGCCCAATAATTCGGGAAAACTCGATTGGGATAGCTACTGGAAGCTTGCCGGTCACAACGCATCGAGAATTGGCTTCGTCGGAATCCGACGAATTTTTACGGATTTCCCTAGGGGTACCACTAGGGAAAATCACCGAAATCGAGAAATCGTAAAAAGTGGTGAAATTCTGGATCCGAGCCCAATAATTCGGGAAAACTCGATTGGGATAGCTACTGGAAGCTTGCCGGTCACAACGCATCGAGAATTGGCTTCGTCGGAATCCGACGAATTTTTACGGATTTCCCTAGGGGTACCACTAGGGAAAATCACCGAAATCGAGAAATCGTAAAAAGTGGTGAAATTCTGGATCCGAGCCCAATAATTCGGAAAACTCGATTGGGATAGCTACTGGAAGCTTGCCGGTCACAACGCATCGAGAATTGGCTTCGTCGGAATCCGACGAATTTTTACGGATTTCCCTAGGGGTACCACTAGGGAAAATCACCGAAATCGAGAAATCGTAAAAAGTGGTGAAATTCTGGATCCGAGCCCAATAATTCGGAAAACTCGATTGGGATAGCTACTGGAAGCTTGCCGGTCACAACGCATCGAGAATTGGCTTCGTCGGAATCCGACGAATTTTTACGGATTTCCCTAGGGGTACCACTAGGGAAAATCACCGAAATCGAGAAATCGTAAAAGTGGTGAAATTCTGGATCCGAGCCCAATAATTCGGGAAAACTCGATTGGGATAGCTACTGGAAGCTTGCCGGTCACAACGCATCGAGAATTGGCTTCGTCGGAATCCGACGAATTTTTACGGATTTCCCTAGGGGTACCACTAGGGAAAATCACCGAAATCGAGAAATCGTAAAAAGTGGTGAAATTCTGGATCCGAGCCCAATAATTCGGGAAAACTCGATTGGGATAGCTACTGGAAGCTTGCCGGTCACAACGCATCGAGAATTGGCTTCGTCGGAATCCGACGAATTTTTACGGATTTCCCTAGGGGTACCACTAGGGAAAATCACCGAAATCGAGAAATCGTAAAAAGTGGTGAAATTCTGGATCCGAGCCCAATAATTCGGGAAAACTCGATTGGGATAGCTACTGGAAGCTTGCCGGTCACAACGCATCGAGAATTGGCTTCGTCGGAATCCGACGAATTTTTACGGATTTCCCTAGGGGTACCACTAGGGAAAATCACCGAAATCGAGAAATCGTAAAAAGTGGTGAAATTCTGGATCCGAGCCCAATAATTCGGGAAAACTCGATTGGGATAGCTACTGGAAGCTTGCCGGTCACAACGCATCGAGAATTGGCTTCGTCGGAATCCGACGAATTTTTACGGATTTCCCTAGGGGTACCACTAGGGAAAATCACCGAAATCGAGAAATCGTAAAAAGTGGTGAAATTCTGGATCCGAGCCCAATAATTCGGGAAAACTCGATTGGGATAGCTACTGGAAGCTTGCCGGTCACAACGCATCGAGAATTGGCTTCGTCGGAATCCGACGAATTTTTACGGATTTCCCTAGGGGTACCACTAGGGAAAATCACCGAAATCGAGAAATCGTAAAAAGTGGTGAAATTCTGGATCCGAACCCAATAATTCGGGAAACTCGATTGGGATAGCTACTGGAAGCTTGCCGGTCACAACGCATCGAGAATTGGCTTCGTCGGAATCCGACGAATTTTTACGGATTTCCCTAGGGGTACCACTAGGGAAAATCACCGAAATCGAGAAATCTTAAAAAGTGGTGAAATTCTGGATCCGAGCCCAATAATTCGGGAAAACTCGATTGGGATAGCTACTGGAAGCTTGCCGGTCACAACGCATCGAGAATTGGCTTCGTCGGAATCCGACGAATTTTTACGGATTTCCCTAGGGGTACCACTAGGGAAAATCACCGAAATCGAGAAATCGTAAAAAGTGGTGAAATTCTGGATCCGAGCCCAATAATTCGGGAAACCTCGATTGGGATAGCTACTGGAAGCTTGCCGGTCACAACGCATCGAGAATTGGCTTCGTCGGAATCCGACGAATTTTTACGGATTTCCCTAGGGGTACCACTAGGGAAAATCACCGAAATCGAGAAATCTTAAAAAGTGGTGAAATTCTGGATCCGAGCCCAATAATTCGGGAAAACTCGATTGGGATAGCTACTGGAAGCTTGCCGGTCACAACGCATCGAGAATTGGCTTCGTCGGAATCCGACGAATTTTTACGGATTTCCCTAGGGGTACCACTAGGGAAAATCACCGAAATCGAGAAATCGTAAAAAGTGGTGAAATTCTGGATCCGAGCCCAATAATTCGGGAAAACTCGATTGGGATAGCTACTGGAAGCTTGCCGGTCACAACGCATCGAGAATTGGCTTCGTCGGAATCCGACGAATTTTTACGGATTTCCCTAGGGGTACCACTAGGGAAAATCACCGAAATCGAGAAATCGTAAAAAGTGGTGAAATTCTGGATCCGAGCCCAATAATTCGGGAAAACTCGATTGGGATAGCTACTGGAAGCTTGCCGGTCACAACGCATCGAGAATTGGCTTCGTCGGAAATCCGACGAATTTTTACGGATTTCCCTAGGGGTACCACTAGGGAAAATCACCGAAATCGAGAAATCGTAAAAAGTGGTGAAATTCTGGATCCGAGCCCAATAATTCGGGAAAACTCGATTGGGATAGCTACTGGAAGCTTGCCGGTCACAACGCATCGAGAATTGGCTTCGTCGGAATCCGACGAATTTTTACGGATTTCCCTAGGGGTACCACTAGGGAAAATCACCGAAATCGAGAAATCGTAAAAAGTGGTGAAATTCTGGATCCGAGCCCAATAATTCGGGAAAACTCGATTGGGATAGCTACTGGAAAGCTTGCCGGTCACAACGCATCGAGAATTGGCTTCGTCGGAATCCGACGAATTTTTACGGATTTCCCTAGGGGTACCACTAGGGAAAATCACCGAAATCGAGAAATCGTAAAAAGTGGTGAAATTCTGGATCCGAGCCCAATAATTCGGGAAAACTCGATTGGGATAGCTACTGGAAGCTTGCCGGTCACAACGCATCGAGAATTGGCTTCGTCGGAATCCGACGAATTTTTACGGATTTCCCTAGGGGTACCACTAGGGAAAATCACCGAAATCGAGAAATCGTAAAAAGTGGTGAAATTCTGGATCCGAGCCCAATAATTCGGGAAAACTCGATTGGGATAGCTACTGGAAGCTTGCCGGTCACAACGCATCGAGAATTGGCTTCGTCGAATCCGACGAATTTTTACGGATTTCCCTAGGGGTACCACTAGTGAAAATCACCGAAATCGAGAAATCGTAAAAAGTGGTGAAATTCTGGATCCGAGCCCAATAATTCGGAAAACTCGATTGGGATAGCTACTGGAAGCTTGCCGGTCACAACGCATCGAGAATTGGCTTCGTCGGAATCCGACGAATTTTTACGGATTTCCCTAGGGTTACCACTAGGGAAAATCACCGAAATCGAGAAATCGTAAAAAGTGGTGAAATTCTGGATCCGAGCCCAATAATTCGGGAAAACTCGATTGGGATAGCTACTGGAAGCTTGCCGGTCACAACGCATCGAGAATTGGCTTCGTCGGAATCCGACGAATTTTTACGGATTTCCCTAGGGGTACCACTAGGGAAAATCACCGAAATCGAGAAATCGTAAAAAGTGGTGAAATTCTGGATCCGAGCCCAATAATTCGGAAAACTCGATTGGGATAGCTACTGGAAGCTTGCCGGTCACAACGCATCGAGAATTGGCTTCGTCGGAATCCGACGAATTTTTACGGATTTCCCTAGGGGTACCACTAGGGAAAATCACCGAAATCGAGAAATCGTAAAAAGTGGTGAAATTCTGGATCCGAGCCCAATAATTCGGGAAAACTCGATTGGGATAGCTACTGGAAGCTTGCCGGTCACAACGCATCGAGAATTGGCTTCGTCGGAATCCGACGAATTTTTACGGATTTCCCTAGGGGTACCACTAGGGAAAATCACCGAAATCGAGAAATCGTAAAAAGTGGTGAAATTCTGGATCCGAGCCCAATAATTCGGGAAAACTCGATTGGGATAGCTACTGGAAGCTTGCCGGTCACAACGCATCGAGAATTGGCTTCGTCGGAATCCGACGAATTTTTACGGATTTCCCTAGGGGTACCACTAGGGAAAATCACCGAAATCGAGAAATCGTAAAAAGTGGTGAAATTCTGGATCCGAGCCCAATAATTCGGGAAAACTCGATTGGGATAGCTACTGGAAGCTTGCCGGTCACAACGCATCGAGAATTGGCTTCGTCGGAATCCGACGAATTTTTACGGATTTCCAGAGGGGTACCACTAGGGAAAATCACCGAAATCGAGAAATCGTAAAAAGTGGTGAAATTCTGGATCCGAGCCCAATAATTCGGGAAAACTCGATTGGGATAGCTACTGGAAGCTTGCCGGTCACAACGCATCGAGAATTGGCTTCGTCCGAATCCGACGAATTTTTACGGATTTTCCTAGGGGTACCACTAGGGAAAATCACCGAAATCGAGAAATCGTAAAAAGTGGTGAAATTCTGGATCCGAGCCCAATAATTCGGGAAAACTCGATTGGGATAGCTACTGGAAGATTGCCGGTCACAACGCATCGAGAATTGGCTTCGTCCTAATCCGACGAATTTTTACGGATTTTCCTAGGGGTACCACTAGGGAAAATCACCGAAATCGAGAAATCGTAAAAAGTGGTGAAATTCTGGATCCGAGCCCAATCATTCGGGAAAACTCGATTGGGATAGCTACTGGAAGCTTGCCGGTCACAACGCATCGAGAATTGGCTTCGTCGGAATTCGACGAATTTTTACGGATTTCCCTAGGGGTACCACTAGGGAAAATCACCGAAATCGAGAAATCGTAAAAAGTGGTGAAATTCTGGATCCGAGCCCAATAATTCGGGAAAACTCGATTGGGATAGCTACTGGAAGCTTTCCGGTCACAACGCATCGAGAATTGGATTCGTCGAAATCCGACGAATTTTTACGGATTTTCCTAGGGGTACCACTAGGGAAAATCACCGAAATCGAGAAATCGTAAAAAGTGGTGAAATTCTGGATCCGAGCCCAATAATTCGGGAAAACTCGATTGGGATAGCTACTGGAAGCTTGCCGGTCACAACGCATCGAGAATTGGCTTCGTCGGAATCCGACGAATTTTTACGGATTTCCCTAGGGGTACCACTAGGGAAAATCACCGAAATCGAGAAATCGTAAAAAGTGGTGAAATTCTGGATCCGAGCCCAATAATTCGGGAAAACTCGATTGGGATAGCTACTGGAAGCTTGCCGGTCACAACGCATCGAGAATTGGCTTCATCGAAATCCGACGAATTTTTACGGATTTCCCTAGGGGTACCACTAGTGAAAATCACCGAAATCGAGAAATCGTAAAAAGTGGTGAAATTCTGGATCCGAGCCCAATAATTCGGAAAAACTCGATTGGGATAGCTACTGGAAGCTTGCCGGTCACAACGCATCGAGAATTGGCTTCGTCGGAATCCGACGAATTTTTACGGATTTCCCTAAGGTTACCACTAGGGAAAATCACCGAAATCGAGAAATCGTAAAAAGTGGTGAAATTTTGGATCCGAGCCCAATAATTCGGGAAACCTCGATTGGGATAGCTACTGGAAGCTTGCCGGTCACAACGCATCGAGAATTGGTTTCGTCGGAATCCGACGAATTTTTACGGATTTCCCTAGGGGTACCACTAGGGAAAATCACCGAAATCGAGAAATCGTAAAAAGTGGTGAAATTCTGGATCCGAGCCCAATAATTCGGAAAAACTCGATTGGGATAGCTACTGGAAGCTTGCCGGTCACAACGCATCGAGAATTGGCTTCGTCGGAATCCGACGAATTTTTACGGATTTCCCTAGGGGTACCACTAGGGAAAATCACCGAAATCGAGAAATCGTAAAAAGTGGTGAAATTCTGGATCCGAGCCCAATAATTCGGGAAAACTCGATTGGGATAGCTACTGGAAGCTTGCCGGTCACAACGCATCGAGAATTGGCTTCGTCCTAATCCGACGAATTTTTACGGATTTTCCTAGGGGTACCACTAGGGAAAATCACCGAAATCGAGAAATCGTAAAAAGTGGTGAAATTCTGGATCCGAGCCCAATAATTCGGGAAAACTCGATTGGGATAGCTACTGGAAGCTTGCCGGTCACAACGCATCGAGAATTGGCTTCGTCGGAATTCGACGAATTTTTACGGATTTCCCTAGGGGTACCACTAGGGAAAATCACCGAAATCGAGAAATCGTAAAAAGTGGTGAAATTCTGGATCCGAGCCCAATAATTCGGGAAAACTCGATTGGGATAGCTACTGGAAGCTTGCCGGTCACAACGCATCGAGAATTGGCTTCGTCGAAATCCGACGAATTTTTACGGATTTTCGTAGGGGTACCACTAGGGAAAATCACCGAAATCGAGAAATCGTAAAAAGTGGTGAAATTCTGGATCCGAGCCCAATAATTCGGGAAAACTCGATTGGGATAGCTACTGGAAGCTTGCCGGTCACAACGCATCGAGAATTGGCTTCGTCGGAATCCGACGAATTTTTACGGATTTCCCTAGGGGTACCACTAGGGAAAATCACCGAAATCGAGAAATCGTAAAAAGTGGTGAAATTCTGGATCCGAGCCCAATAATTCGGGAAAACTCGATTGGGATAGCTACTGGAAGCTTGCCGGTCACAACGCATCGAGAATTGGCTTCATCGAAATCCGACGAATTTTTACGGATTTCCCTAGGGGTACCACTAGTGAAAATCACCGAAATCGAGAAATCGTAAAAAGTGGTGAAATTCTGGATCCGAGCCCAATAATTCGGAAAAACTCGATTGGGATAGCTACTGGAAGCTTGCCGGTCACAACGCATCGAGAATTGGCTTCGTCGGAATCCGACGAATTTTTACGGATTTCCCTAAGGTTACCACTAGGGAAAATCACCGAAATCGAGAAATCGTAAAAAGTGGTGAAATTTTGGATCCGAGCCCAATAATTCGGGAAACCTCGATTGGGATAGCTACTGGAAGCTTGCCGGTCACAACGCATCGAGAATTGGTTTCGTCGGAATCCGACGAATTTTTACGGATTTCCCTAGGGGTACCACTAGGGAAAATCACCGAAATCGAGAAATCGTAAAAAGTGGTGAAATTCTGGATCCGAGCCCAATAATTCGGAAAAACTCGATTGGGATAGCTACTGGAAGCTTGCCGGTCACAACGCATCGAGAATTGGCTTCGTCGGAATCCGACGAATTTTTACGGATTTCCCTAGGGGTACCACTAGGGAAAATCACCGAAATCGAGAAATCGTAAAAAGTGGTGAAATTCTGGATCCGAGCCCAATAATTCGGGAAAACTCGATTGGGATAGCTACTGGAAGCTTGCCGGTCACAACGCATCGAGAATTGGCTTCGTCCTAATCCGACGAATTTTTACGGATTTTCCTAGGGGTACCACTAGGGAAAATCACCGAAATCGAGAAATCGTAAAAAGTGGTGAAATTCTGGATCCGAGCCCAATAATTCGGGAAAACTCGATTGGGATAGCTACTGGAAGCTTGCCGGTCACAACGCATCGAGAATTGGCTTCGTCGGAATTCGACGAATTTTTACGGATTTCCCTAGGGGTACCACTAGGGAAAATCACCGAAATCGAGAAATCGTAAAAAGTGGTGAAATTCTGGATCCGAGCCCAATAATTCGGGAAAACTCGATTGGGATAGCTACTGGAAGCTTGCCGGTCACAACGCATCGAGAATTGGCTTCGTCGAAATCCGACGAATTTTTACGGATTTTCGTAGGGGTACCACTAGGGAAAATCACCGAAATCGAGAAATCGTAAAAAGTGGTGAAATTCTGGATCCGAGCCCAATAATTCGGGAAAACTCGATTGGGATAGCTACTGGAAGCTTGCCGGTCACAACGCATCGAGAATTGGCTTCGTCGGAATCCGACGAATTTTTACGGATTTCCCTAGGGGTACCACTAGGGAAAATCACCGAAATCGAGAAATCGTAAAAAGTGGTGAAATTCTGGATCCGAGCCCAATAATTCGGGAAAACTCGATTGGGATAGCTACTGGAAGCTTGCCGGTCACAACGCATCGAGAATTGGCTTCGTCGGAATCCGACGAATTTTTACGGATTTCCCTAGGGGTACCACTAGTGAAAATCACCGAAATCGAGAAATCGTAAAAAGTGGTGAAATTCTGGATCCGAGCCCAATAATTCGGAAAAACTCGATTGGGATAGCTACTGGAAGCTTGCCGGTCACAACGCATCGAGAATTGGCTTCGTCGGAATCCGACGAATTTTTACGGATTTCCCTAGGGGTACCACTAGGGAAAATCACCGAAATCGAGAAATCGTAAAAAGTGGTGAAATTTTGGATCCGAGCCCAATAATTCGGGAAACCTCGATTGGGATAGCTACTGGAAGCTTGCCGGTCACAACGCATCGAGAATTGGTTTCGTCGGAATCCGACGAATTTTTACGGTTTTCCCTAGGGGTACCACTAGGGAAAATCACCGAAATCGAGAAATCGTAAAAAGTGGTGAAATTCTGGATCCGAGCCCAATAATTCGGAAAAACTCGATTGGGATAGCTACTGGAAGCTTGCCGGTCACAACGCATCGAGAATTGGCTTCGTCGGAATCCGACGAATTTTTACGGATTTCCCTAGGGGTACCACTAGGGAAAATCACCGAAATCGAGAAATCGTAAAAAGTGGTGAAATTCTGGATCCGAGCCCAATAATTCGGGAAAACTCGATTGGGATAGCTACTGGAAGCTTGCCGGTCACAACGCATCGAGAATTTGCTTCGTCGGAATCCGACGAATTTTTACGGATTTCCCTAGGGGTACCACTAGGGAAAATCACCGAAATCGAGAAATCGTAAAAAGTGGTGAAATTCTGGATCCGAGCCCAATAATTCGGAAAAACTCGATTGGGATAGCTACTGGAAGCTTGCCGGTCACAACGCATCGAGAATTGGCTTCGTCGGAATCCGACGAATTTTTACGGATTTCCCTAGGGGTACCACTAGGGAAAATCACCGAAATCGAGAAATCGTAAAAAGTGGTGAAATTCTGGATCCGAGCCCAATAATTCGGGAAAACTCGATTGGGATAGCTACTGGAAGCTTGCCGGTCACAACGCATCGAGAATTGGCTTCGTCGGAATCCGACGAATTTTTACGGATTTTCAGAGGAGTACCACTAGGGAAAATCACCGAAATCGAGAAATCGTAAAAAGTGGTGAAATTTTGGATCCGAGCCCAAAAATTCGGGAAAACTCGATTGGGATAGCTACTGGAAGCTTGCCGGTCACAACGCATCGAGAATTGGCTTCGTCCTAATCCGACGAATTTTTACGGATTTTCCTAGGGGTACCACTAGGGAAAATCACCGAAATCGAGAAATCGTAAAAAGTGGTGAAATTCTGGATCCGAGCCCAATAATTCGGGAAAACTCGATTGGGATAGCTACTGGAAGCTTGCCGGTCACAACGCATCGAGAATTGGCTTCGTCCTAATCCGACGAATTTTTACGGATTTTCCTAGGGGTACCACTAGGGAAAATCACCGAAATCGAGAAATCGTAAAAAGTGGTGAAATTCTGGATCCGAGCCCAATAATTCGGGAAAACTCGATTGGGATAGCTACTGGAAGCTTGCCGGTCACAACGCATCGAGAATTGGCTTCGTCGGAATTCGACGAATTTTTACGGATTTCCCTAGGGGTACCACTAGGGAAAATCACCGAAATCGAGAAATCGTAAAAAGTGGTGAAATTCTGGATCCGAGCCCAATAATTCGGGAAAACTCGATTGGGATAGCTACTGGAAGCTTGCCGGTCACAACGCATCGAGAATTGGCTTCGTCGAAATCCGACGAATTTTTACGGATTTCCCTAGGGGTACCACTAGGGAAAATCACCGAAATCGAGAAATCGTAAAAAGTGGTGAAATTCTGGATCCGAGCCCAATAATTCGGGAAAACTCGATTGGGATAGCTACTGGAAGCTTGCCGGTCACAACGCATCGAGAATTGGCTTCGTCGGAATCCGACGAATTTTTACGGATTTCCCTAGGGGTACCACTAGGGAAAATCACCGAAATCGAGAAATCGTAAAAAGTGGTGAAATTCTGGATCCGAGCCCAATAATTCGGGAAAACTCGATTGGGATAGCTACTGGAAGCTTGCCGGTCACAACGCATCGAGAATTGGCTTCGTCGGAATCCGACGAATTTTTACGGATTTCCCTAGGGGTACCACTAGGGAAAATCACCGAAATCGAGAAATCGTAAAAAGTGGTGAAATTCTGGATCCGAGCCCAATAATTCGGGAAAACTCGATTGGGATAGCTACTGGAAGCTTGCCGGTCACAACGCATCGAGAATTTGCTTCGTCGGAATCCGACGAATTTTTACGGATTTTCGTAGGGGTACCACTAGGGAAAATCACCGAAATCGAGAAATCGTAAAAAGTGGTGAAATTCTGGATCCGAGCCCAATAATTCGGAAAAACTCGATTGGGATAGCTACTGGAAGCTTGCCGGTCACAACGCATCGAGAATTGGCTTCGTCGGAATCCGACGAATTTTTACGGATTTCCCTAGGGGTACCACTAGGGAAAATCACCGAAATCGAGAAATCGTAAAAAGTGGTGAAATTCTGGATCCGAGCACAATAATTCGGGAAAACTCGATTGGGATAGCTACTGGAAGCTTGCCGGTCACAACGCATCGAGAATTGGCTTCGTCGGAATCCGACGAATTTTTACGGATTTCCCTAGGGGTACCATTAGGGAAAATCACCGAAATCGAGAAATCGTAAAAAGTGGTGAAATTCTGGATCCGAGCCCAATAATTCGGGAAAACTCGACTGGGATAGCTACTGGAAACTTGCCGGTCACAACGCATCGAGAATTGACTTCGTCGGAATCCGACGAATTTTCCCGGATTTCCCTAGGGGTACCACTAGGGAAAATCACCAAAATCGAGAAATCGTAAAAAGTGGTGAAATTTTGGATCCGAGCCCAATAATTCGGGACAACTCGACTGGGATAGCTACTGGAAGCTTGCCGGTCACAACGCATCGAGAATTGGCTTCGTCGGAATCCGACGAATTTTCCCGGATTTCCCTAGGGGTACCACTAGGGAAAATCACCAAAATCGAGAAATCGTAAAAAGCGGTGAAATTTTGGATCCGAGCCCAATAATTCGGGAAAACTCGACTGGGATAGCTACTGGAAGCTTGCCGGTCACAACGCATCGAGAATTGGCTTCGTCAGAATCCGACGAATTTTCCCGGATTTCCCTAGGGGTACCACTGGGGAAAATCACCAAAATCGAGAAATCGTAAAAAGTGGTGAAATTTTGGATCCGAGCCCAATAATTCGGGAAAACTCGACTGGGATAGCTACTGGAAGCTTGCCGGTCACAACGCATCGAGAATTGGCTTCGTCGGAATCCGACGAATTTTCCCGGATTTCCCTAGGGGTACCTCTAGGGAAAATCACCAAAATCGAGAAATCGTAAAAAGTGGTGAAATTTTGGATCCGAGCCCAATAATTCGGGAAAACTCGATCGGGATAGCTACTGGAAGCTTGCCTGTCACAACGCATCGAGAATTGGCTTCGTCGGAATCCGACGAATTTTTACGGATTTTCCTAGGGGTACCACTAGGGAAAATCACCGAAATCGAGAAATCGTAAAAAGTGGTGAAATTCTGGATCCGAGCCCAATAATTCGGGAAAACTCGATTGGGATAGCTACTGGAAGCTTGCCGGTCACAACGCATCGAGAATTGGCTTCGTCGGAATTCGACGAATTTTTACGGATTTCCCTAGGGGTACCACTAGGGAAAATCACCGAAATCGAGAAATCGTAAAAAGTGGTGAAATTCTGGATCCGAGCCCAATAATTCGGGAAAACTCGATTGGGATAGCTACTGGAAGCTTGCCGGTCACAACGCATCGAGAATTGGCTTCGTCGAAATCCGACGAATTTTTACGGATTTTCCTAGGGGTACCACTAGGGAAAATCACCGAAATCGAGAAATCGTAATAAGTGGTGAAATTTTCGATCCGAGCCCAATAATTCGGGAAAACTCGATTGGGATAGCTACTGGAAGCTTGCCGGTCACAACGCATCGAGAATTGGCTTCGTCGGAAGTTTTACGGATTTCCCTAGGGGTACCACTAGGGAAAATCACCAAAATCGAGAAATCGTAAAAAGTGTTGAAATTTTGGATACGAGCCCAATAATTCGGGAAAACTCGATTGGGATAGCTACTGGAAGCTTGCAGGTCACAACGCATCGAGAATTGGCTTCGTCGCAATCCGACGAATTTTCCCGGATTTTCCTAGGGGTACCACTAGGGAAAATCACCAAAATCGAGAAATCGTAAAAAGTGGTGAAATTTTGGATCCGAGCCCAATAATTCGGGAAAACTCGACTGGGATAGATACTGGAAGCTTGCCGGTCACAACGCATCGAGAATTGGCTTCGTCGGAATCCGACGAATTTTCCCGGATTTCCCTAGGGGTACCACTAGGGAAAATCACCAAAATCGAGAAATCGTAAAAAGTGGTGAAATTTTGGATCCGAGCCCAATAATTCGGGAAAACTCGACTGGGATAGCTACTGGAAGCTTGCCGGTCACAACGCATCGAGAATTGGCTTCGTCGGAATCCGACGAATTTTCCCGGATTTCCCTAGGGGTACCACTAGGGAAAATCACCAAAATCGAGAAATCGTAAAAAGTGGTGAAATTTTGGATCCGAGCCCAATAATTCGAGAAAACTCGACTGGGATAGCTACTGGAAGCTTGCCGGTCACAACGCATCGAGAATTGGCTTCGTCGGAATCCGACGAATTTTCCCGGATTTCCCTAGGGGTACCACTAGGGAAAATCACCAAAATCGAGAAATCGTAAAAAGTGGTAAAATTTTGGATCCGAGCCCAATAATTCAGGAAAACTAGACTGGGATAGCTACTGGAAGCTTGCCGGTCACAACGCATCGAGAATTGGCTTCGTCGGAATCCGATGAATTTTCCCGGATTTCCCTAGGGGTACCACTAGGAAAAATCACCAAAATCGAGAAATCGTAAAAAGTGGTGAAATTCTGGATCCGAGCCCAATAATTCGGGAAAACTCGATTGGGATAGCTACTGGAAGCTTGCCGGTCACAACGCATCGAGAATTGGCTTCGTCCTAATCCGACGAATTTTTACGGATTTTCCTAGGGGTACCACTAGGGAAAATCACCGAAATCGAGAAATCGTAAAAAGTGGTGAAATTCTGGATCCGAGCCCAATAATTCGGGAAAACTCGATTGGGATAGCTACTGGAAGCTTGCCGGTCACAACGCATCGAGAATTGGCTTCGTCGGAATTCGACGAATTTTTACGGATTTCCCTAGGGGTACCACTAGGGAAAATCACCGAAATCGAGAAATCGTAAAAAGTGGTGAAATTCTGGATCCGAGCCCAATAATTCGGGAAAACTCGATTGGGATAGCTACTGGAAGCTTGCCGGTCACAACGCATCGAGAATTGGCTTCGTCGAAATCCGACGAATTTTTACGGATTTCCCTAGGGGTACCACTAGGGAAAATCACCGAAATCGAGAAATCGTAAAAAGTGGTGAAATTCTGGATCCGAGCCCAATAATTCGGGAAAACTCGATTGGGATAGCTACTGGAAGCTTGCCGGTCACAACGCATCGAGAATTGGCTTCGTCGGAATCCGACGAATTTTTACGGATTTCCCTAGGGGTACCACTAGGGAAAATCACCGAAATCGAGAAATCGTAAAAAGTGGTGAAATTCTGGATCCGAGCCCAATAATTCGGGAAAACTCGATTGGGATAGCTACTGGAAGCTTGCCGGTCACAACGCATCGAGAATTGGCTTCGTCGGAATCCGACGAATTTTTACGGATTTCCCTAGGGGTACCACTAGGGAAAATCACCGAAATCGAGAAATCGTAAAAAGTGGTGAAATTCTGGATCCGAGCCCAATAATTCGGGAAAACTCGATTGGGATAGCTACTGGAAGCTTGCCGGTCACAACGCATCGAGAATTTGCTTCGTCGGAATCCGACGAATTTTTACGGATTTTCGTAGGGGTACCACTAGGGAAAATCACCGAAATCGAGAAATCGTAAAAAGTGGTGAAATTCTGGATCCGAGCCCAATAATTCGGAAAAACTCGATTGGGATAGCTACTGGAAGCTTGCCGGTCACAACGCATCGAGAATTGGCTTCGTCGGAATCCGACGAATTTTTACGGATTTCCCTAGGGGTACCACTAGGGAAAATCACCGAAATCGAGAAATCGTAAAAAGTGGTGAAATTCTGGATCCGAGCACAATAATTCGGGAAAACTCGATTGGGATAGCTACTGGAAGCTTGCCGGTCACAACGCATCGAGAATTGGCTTCGTCGGAATCCGACGAATTTTTACGGATTTCCCTAGGGGTACCATTAGGGAAAATCACCGAAATCGAGAAATCGTAAAAAGTGGTGAAATTCTGGATCCGAGCCCAATAATTCGGGAAAACTCGACTGGGATAGCTACTGGAAACTTGCCGGTCACAACGCATCGAGAATTGACTTCGTCGGAATCCGACGAATTTTCCCGGATTTCCCTAGGGGTACCACTAGGGAAAATCACCAAAATCGAGAAATCGTAAAAAGTGGTGAAATTTTGGATCCGAGCCCAATAATTCGGGACAACTCGACTGGGATAGCTACTGGAAGCTTGCCGGTCACAACGCATCGAGAATTGGCTTCGTCGGAATCCGACGAATTTTTACGGATTTCCCTAGGGGTACCACTAGGGAAAATCACCAAAATCGAGAAATCGTTAAAAAGTGGTGAAATTTTGGATCCGAGCCCAATAATTCGGGAAAACTCGATTGGGATAGCTACTGGAAGCTTGCCGGTCACAACGCATCGAGAATTCGCTTCGTCGGAATCCGACGAATTTTCCCGGATTTCCCTAGGGGTACCACTAGGGAAAATCACCGAAATCGAGAAATCGTAAAAAGTGGTGAAATTTTGGATCCGAGCCCAATAATTCGGGAAACCTCGATTGGGATAGCTACTGGAAGCTTGCCGGTCACAACGCATCGAGAATTGGTTTCGTCGGAATCCGACGAATTTTTACGGATTTCCCTAGGGGTACCACTAGGGAAAATCACCGAAATCGAGAAATCGTAAAAAGTGGTGAAATTCTGGATCCGAGCCCAATAATTCGGGAAAACTCGACTGGGATAGCTACTGGAAGCTTGCCGGTCACAACGCATCGAGAAGTGGCTTCGTCGGAATCCGACGAATTTTCCCGGATTTCCCTAGGGGTACCACTAGGGAAAATCACCAAAATCGAGAAATCGTAAAAAGTGGTGAAATTTTGGATCCGAGCCCAATAATTCGGGAAAACTCGACTGGGATAGCTACTGGAAGCTTGCCGGTCACAACGCATCGAGAATTGGCTTCGTCGGAATCCGACGAATTTTCCCGGATTTCCCTAGGGGTACCACTAGGGAAAATCACCAAAATCGAGAAATCGTAAAAAGTGGTGAAATTTTGGATCCGAGCCCAATAATTCGGGACAACTCGACTGGGATAGCTACTGAAAGCTTGCCGGTCACAACGCATCGAGAATTGGCTTCGTCGGAATCCGACGAATTTTCCCGGATTTCCCTAGGGGTACCACTAGGGAAAATCACCAAAATCGAGAAATCGTAAAAAGTGGTGAAATTTTGGATCCGAGCCCAATAATTCGGGACAACTCGACTGGGATAGCTACTGGAAGCTTGCCGGTCACAACGCATCGATAATTGGCTTCGTCGGAATCCGACGAATTTTCCCGGATTTCCCTAGGCGTACCACTAGGGAAAATCACCAAAATCGAGAAATCGTAAAAAGTGGTGAAATTTTGGATCCGAGCCCAATAATTCGGGAAAACTCGACTGGGATAGCTACTGGAAGCTTGCCGGTCACAACGCATCGAGAATTGGCTTCGTCGGAATCCGACGAATTTTCCCGGATTTCCCTAGGGGTACCACTAGGGAAAATCACCAAAATCGAGAAATCGTAAAAAGTGGTGAAATTTTGGATCCGAGCCCAATAATTCGGGAAAACTCGACTGGGATACCTACTGGAAGCTTGCCGGTCACAACGCATCGAGAATTGGCTTCGTCGGAATCCGACGAATTTTCCCGGATTTCCCTAGGGGTACCACTAGGGAAAATGACCAAAATCGAGAAATCGTAAAAAGTGGTGAAATTTTGGATCCGAGCCCAATAATTCGGGAAAACTAGACTGGGATAGCTACTGGAAGCTTGCCGGTCACAACGCATCGAGAATTGGCTTCGTCGGAATCCGACGAATTTTCCCGGATTTCCCTAGGGGTACCACTAGGGAAAATCACCAAAATCGAGAAATCGTAAAAAGTGGTGAAATTTTGGATCCGAGCCCAATAATTCGGGAAAACTCGACTGGGATAGCTACTGGAAGCTTGCCGGTCACAACGCATCGAGAATTGGCTTCGTCGGAATCCGACGAATTTTCCCGGATTTCCCTAGGGGTACCACTAGGGAAAATCACCAAAATCGAGAAATCGTAAAAAGTGGTGAAATTTTGGATCCGAGCCCAATAATTCGGGAAAACTCGACTGGGATAGCTACTGGAAGCTTGCCGGTCACAACGCATCGAGAATTGGCTTCGTCGGAATCCGACGAATTTTTCCGGATTTCCCTAGGGGTACCACTATGGAAAATCACCAAAATCGAGAAATCGTAAAAAGTGGTGAAATTTTGGATCCGAGCCCAATAATTCGGGAAAACTCGACTGGGATAGCTACTGGAAGCTTGCCGGTCACAACGCATCGATAATTGGCTTCGTCGGAATCCGACGAATTTTCCCGGATTTCCCTAGGCGTACCACTAGGGAAAATCACCAAAATCGAGAAATCGTAAAAAGTGGTGAAATTTTGGATCCGAGCCCAATAATTCGGGAAAACTCGACTGGGATAGCTACTGGAAGCTTGCCGGTCACAACGCATCGAGAATTGGCTTCGTCGGAATCCGACGAATTTTCCCGGATTTCCCTAGGGGTACCACTAGGGAAAATCACCAAAATCGAGAAATCGTAAAAAGTGGTGAAATTTTGGATCCGAGCCCAATAATTCGGGAAAACTCGACTGGGATACCTACTGGAAGCTTGCCGGTCACAACGCATCGAGAATTGGCTTCGTCGGAATCCGACGAATTTTCCCGGATTTCCCTAGGGGTACCACTAGGGAAAATGACCAAAATCGAGAAATCGTAAAAAGTGGTGAAATTTTGGATCCGAGCCCAATAATTCGGGAAAACTAGACTGGGATAGCTACTGGAAGCTTGCCGGTCACAACGCATCGAGAATTGGCTTCGTCGGAATCCGACGAATTTTCCCGGATTTCCCTAGGGGTACCACTAGGGAAAATCACCAAAATCGAGAAATCGTAAAAAGTGGTGAAATTTTGGATCCGAGCCCAATAATTCGGGAAAACTAGACTGGGATAGCTACTCGAAGCTTGCCGGTCACAACGCATCGAGAATTGGCTTCGTCGGAATCCGACGAATTTTCCCGGATTTCCCTAGGGGTACCACTAGGGAAAATCACCAAAATCGAGAAATCGTAAAAAGTGGTGAAATTTCGGATCCGAGCCCAATAATTCGGGAAAACTCGACTGGGATAGCTACTGGAAGCTAGCCGGTCACAACGCATCGAGAATTGGCTTCGTCGGAATCCGACGAATTTTCCCGGATTTCCCTAGGGGTACCACTAGGGAAAATCACCAAAATCGAGAAATCGTAAAAAGTGGTGAAATTTCGGATCCGAGCCCAATAATTCGGGAAAACTCGACTGGGATAGCTACTGGAAGCTTGCCGGTCACAACGCATCGAGAATTGGTTTCGTCGGAATCCGACGAATTTTCCCGGATTTCCCTAGGGGTACCACTAGGGAAAATCACCAAAATCGAGAAATCGTAAAAAGCGGTGAAATTTTGGATCCGAGCCCAATAATTCGGGAAAACTCGATTGGGATAGCTACTGGAAGCTTGCCGGTCACAACGCATGGAGAATTGGCTTCGTCGGAATCCGACGAATTTTCCCGGATTTCCCTAGCGGTACCACTAGGGAAAATCACCAAAATCGAGAAATCGTAAAAAGCGGTGAAATTTTGGATCCGAGCCCAATAATTCGGGAAAACTCGATTGGGATAGCTACTGGAAGCTTGCCGGTCACAACGCATCGAGAATTGGCTTCGTCGGAATCCGACGAATTTTCCCGGATTTCCTTAGGGGTACCACTAGGAAAAATCACCAAAATCGAGAAATCGTAAAAAGCGGTGAAATTTTGGATCCGAGCCCAATAATTCGGGAAAACTCGATTGGGATAGCTACTGGAAGCTTGCCGGTCACAACGCATCGAGAATTGGCTTCGTCGGAATCCGACGAATTTTCCTGGATTTCCCTAGGGGTACCACTAGGGAAAATCACCAAAATCGAGAAATCGTAAAAAGCGGTGAAATTTTGGATCCGAGCCCAATAATTCGGGAAAACTCGATTGGGATAGCTAATGGAAGCTTGCCGGTCACAACGCATCGAGAATTGGCTTCGTCGGAATCCGACGAATTTTCCCGGATTTCCCTAGGGGTACCACTAGGGAAAATCACCAAAATCGAGAAATCGTAAAAAGTGGTGAAATTTCGGATCCGAGCCCAATAATTCGGGAAAACTCGACTGGGATAGCTACTGGAAGCTTGCCGGTCACAACGCATCGAGAATTGGTTTCGTCGGAATCCGACGAATTTTCCCGGATTTCCCTAGGGGTACCACTAGGGAAAATCACCAAAATCGAGAAATCGTAAAAAGCGGTGAAATTTTGGATCCGAGCCCAATAATTCGGGAAAACTCGATTGGGATAGCTACTGGAAGCTTGCCGGTCACAACGCATGGAGAATTGGCTTCGTCGGAATCCGACGAATTTTCCCGGATTTCCCTAGCGGTACCACTAGGGAAAATCACCAAAATCGAGAAATCGTAAAAAGCGGTGAAATTTTGGATCCGAGCCCAATAATTCGGGAAAACTCGATTGGGATAGCTACTGGAAGCTTGCCGGTCACAACGCATCGAGAATTGGCTTCGTCGGAATCCGACGAATTTTCCCGGATTTCCTTAGGGGTACCACTAGGGAAAATCACCAAAATCGAGAAATCGTAAAAAGCGGTGAAATTTTGGATCCGAGCCCAATAATTCGGGAAAACTCGATTGGGATAGCTACTGGAAGCTTGCCGGTCACAACGCATCGAGAATTGGCTTCGTCGGAATCCGACGAATTTTCCTGGATTTCCCTAGGGGTACCACTAGGGAAAATCACCAAAATCGAGAAATCGTAAAAAGCGGTGAAATTTTGGATCCGAGCCCAATAATTCGGGAAAACTCGATTGGGATAGCTAATGGAAGCTTGCCGGTCACAACGCATCGAGAATTGGCTTCGTCGGAATCCGACGAATTTTCCCGGATTTCCCTAGGGGTACCACAAGGGAAAATCACCAAAATCGAGAAATCGTAAAAAGCGGTGAAATTTTGGATCCGAGCCCAATAATTCGGGAAAACTCGATTGGGATAGCTACTGGAAGCTTGCCGGTCACAACGCATCGAGAATTGGCTTCGTCGGAATCCGACTAATTTTCCCGGATTTCCCTAGGGGTACCACTAGGGAAAATCACCAAAATCGAGAAATCGTAAAAAGCGGTGAAATTTTGGATCCGAGCCCAATAATTCGGGAAAACTCGATTGGGATAGCTACTGGAAGCTTGCCGGTCACAACGCATCGAGAATTGGCTTCGTCGGAATCCGACGAATTTTCCCGGATTTCCCTAGGGGTACCACTAGGGAAAATCACCAAAATCGAGAAATCGTAAAAAGCGGTGAAATTTTGGATCCGAGCCCAATAATTCGGGAAAACTCGATTGGGATAGCTACTGGAAGCTTGCCGGTCACAACGCATCGAGAATTGGCTTCGTCGGAATCCGACGAATTTTCCCGGATTTTCCTAGGGGTACCACTAGGGAAAATCACCAAAATCGAGAAATCGTAAAAAGCGGTGAAATTTTGGATCCGAGCCCAATAATTCGGGAAAACTCGATTGGGATAGCTACTGGAAGCTTGCCGGTCACAACGCATCGAGAATTGGCTTCGTCGGAATCCGACGAATTTTCCCGGATTTCCCTAGGGGTACCACTAGGGAAAATCACCAAAATCGAGAAATCGTAAAAAGCGGTGAAATTTTGGATCCGAGCCCAATAATTCGGGAAAACTCGATTGGGATAGCTACTGGAAGCTTGCCGGTCACAACGCATCGAGAATTGGCTTCGTCGGAATCCGATGAATTTTTACGGATTTCCCTAGGGGTACCACTAGGGAAAATCACCAAAATCGAGAAATCGTAAAAAGCGGTGAAATTTTGGATCCGAGCCCAATAATTCGGGAAAACTCGATCGGGATAGCTACTGGAAGCTTGCCGGTCACAACGCATCGAGAATTGGCTTCGTCGGAATCCGACGAATTTTTACGGATTTCCCTAGGGGTACCACTAGGGAAAATCACCAAAATCGAGAAATCGTAGAAAGTGGTGAAATTTTGGATCCGAGCCCAATAATTCGGGAAAACTCGATCGGGATAGCTACTGGAAGCTTGCCTGTCACAACGCATCGAGAATTGGCTTCGTCGGAATCCGACGAATTTTTACGGATTTTCCTAGGGGTACCACTAGGGAAAATCACCAAAATCGAGAAATCGTAAAAAGCGGTGAAATTTTGGATCCGAGCCCAATAATTCGGGAAAACTCGATCGGGATAGCTACTGGAAGCTTGCCGGTCACAACGCATCGAGAATTGGCTTCGTCGGAATCCGACGAATTTTTACGGATTTCCCTAGGGGTACCACTAGGGAAAATCACCAAAATC
Organism: Excoecaria cochinchinensis; assembly: GCA_947683425.1. Lineage (NCBI taxonomy): Eukaryota > Viridiplantae > Streptophyta > Magnoliopsida > Malpighiales > Euphorbiaceae > Excoecaria > Excoecaria cochinchinensis. The sequence continues at coordinate 26,719 of CANTUQ010000321.1, forward strand.
GAGAAATCGTAAAAAGCGGTGAAATTTTGGATCCGAGCCCAATAATTCGGGAAAACTCGATTGGGATAGCTACTGGAAGCTTGCCGGTCACAACGCATCGAGAATTGGCTTCGTCGGAATCCGACGAATTTTCCCGGATTTCCCTAGGGGTACCACTAGGGAAAATCACCAAAATCGAGAAATCGTAAAAAGCGGTGAAATTTTGGATCCGAGCCCAATAATTCGGGAAAACTCGATTGGGATAGCTACTGGAAGCTTGCCGGTCACAACGCATCGAGAATTGGCTTCGTCGGAATCCGACGAATTTTCACGGATTTCCCTAGGGGTACCACTAGGGAAAATCACCAAAATCGAGAAATCGTAAAAAGCGGTGAAATTTTGGATCCGAGCCCAATAATTCGGGAAAACTCGATTGGGATAGCTACTGCAAGCTTGCCGGTCACAACGCATCGAGAATTGGCTTCGTCGGAATCCGACGAATTTTCCCGGATTTCCCTAGGGGTACCACTAGGGAAAATCACCAAAATCGAGAAATCGTAAAAAGCGGTGAAATTTTTGATCCGAGCCCAATAATTCGAGAAAACTCGATCGGGATAGCTACTGGAAGCTTGCCGGTCACAACGCATCGAGAATTGGCTTCGTCGAAATCCGACGAATTTTCCCGGATTTCCCTAGGGGTACCACTAGGGAAAATCACCAAAATCGAGAAATCGTAGAAAGCGGTGAAATTTTGGATCCGAGCCCAATAATTCGGGAAAACTCGATGGGGATAGCTACTGGAAGCTTGCCGGTCACAACGCATCGAGAATTGGCTTCGTCGGAATCCGACGAATTTTTCCGGATTTCCCTAGGGGTACCACTAGGGAAAATCACCAAAATCGAGAAATCGTAGAAAGTGGTGAAATTTTGGATCCGAGCCCAATAATTCGGGAAAACTCGATCGGGATAGCTACTGGAAGCTTGCCGGTCACAACGCATCGAGAATTGGCTTCGTCGGAATCCGACGAATTTTCCCGGATTTCCCTAGGGGTACCACTAGGGAAAATCACCAAAATCGAGAAATCGTAGAAAGTGGTGAAATTTTGGATCCGAGCCCAATAATTCGGGAAAACTCTATCGGGATAGCTACTGGAAGCTTGCCGGTCACAACGCATCGAGAATTGGCTTCGTCGGAATCCGATGAATTTTTACGGATTTCCCTAGGGGTACCACTAGGGAAAATCACCAAAATCGAGAAATCGTAGAAAGTGGTGAAATTTTGGATCCGAGCCCAATAATTCGGGAAAACTCGATCGGGATAGCTACTGGAAGCTTGCCGGTCACAACGCATCGAGAATTGGCTTCGTCGGAATCCGACGAATTTTTATGGATTTCCCTAGGGGTACCACTAGGGAAAATCACCAAAATCGAGAAATCGTAGAAAGTGGTGAAATTTTGGATCCGAGCCCAATAATTCGGAAAAACTCGATCGGGATAGCTACTGGAAGCTTGCCGGTCACAACGCATCGAGAATTGGCTTCGTCGGAATCCGACGAATTTTTACGGATTTCCCTAGGGGTACCACTAGGGAAAATCACCAAAATCGAGAAATCGTAGAAAGTGGTGAAATTTTGGATCCGAGCCCAATAATTCGGGAAAACTCGATCGGGATAGCTACTGGAAGCTTGCCGGTCACAACGCATCGAGAATTGGCTTCGTCGGAATCCGACGAATTTTTACGGATTTTCCTAGGGGTACCACTAGGGAAAATCACCAAAATCGAGAAATCGTAGAAAGTGGTGAAATTTTGGATCCGAGCCCAATAATTCGGGAAAACTCGATCGGGATAGCTACTGGAAGCTTGCCGGTCACAACGCATCGAGAATTGGCTTCGTCGGAATCCGACGAATTTTTACGGATTTCCCTAGGGGTACCATTAGGGAAAATCACCAAAATCGAAAATCGTAGAAAGTGGTGAAATTTTGGATCCGAGCCCAATAATTCGGGAAAACTCGATCGGGATAGCTACTGGAAGCTTGCCGGTCACAACGCATCGAGAATTGGCTTCGTCGGAATCCGACGAATTTTTACGGATTTCCCTAGGGGTACCACTAGGGAAAATCACCAAAATCGAGAAATCGTAGAATGTGGTGAAATTTTGGATCCGAGCCCAATAATTCGGGAAAACTCGATCGGGATAGCTACTGGAAGCTTGACGGTCACAACGCATCGAGAATTGGCTTCGTCGGAATCCGACGAATTTTTACGGATTTCCCTAGGGGTACCACTAGGGAAAATCACCAAAATCGAGAAATCGTAGAAAGTGGTGAAATTTTGGATCCGAGCCCAATAATTCGGGAAAACTCGATCGGGATAGCTACTGGAAGCTTGCCGGTCACAACGCATCGAGAATTGGCTTCGTCGGAATCCGACGAATTTTCCCGGATTTCCCTAGGGGTACCACTAGGGAAAATCACCAAAATCGAGAAATCGTAGAACGCGGTGAAATTTTGGATCCGAGCCCAATAATTCGGGAAAACTCGATCGGGATAGCTACTGGAAGCTTGCCGGTCACAACGCATCGAGAATTGGCTTCGTCGGAATCCGACGAATTTTTACGGATTTCCCTAGGGGTACCACTAGGGAAAATCACCAAAATCGAGAAATCGTAGAAAGTGGTGAAATTTTGGATCCGAGCCCAATAATTCGGGAAAACTCGATCGGGATAGCTACTGGAAGCTTGCCGGTCACAACGCATCGAGAATTGGCTTCGTCGGAATCCGACGAATTTTTACGGATTTCCCTAGGGGTACCACTAGGGAAAATCACCAAAATCGAGAAATCGTAGAAAGTGGTGAAATTTTGGATCCGAGCCCAATAATTCGGAAAAACTCGATCGGGATAGCTACTGGAAGCTTGCCGGTCACAACGCATCGAGAATTGGCTTCGTCGGAATCCGACGAATTTTTACGGATTTTCCTAGGGGTACCACTAGGGAAAATCACCAAAATCGAGAAATCGTAGAAAGTGGTGAAATTTTGGATCCGAGCCCAATAATTCGGGAAAACTCGATCGGGATAGCTACTGGAAGCTTGCCGGTCACAACGCATCGAGAATTGGCTTCGTCGGAATCCGACGAATTTTTATGGATTTCCCTAGGGGTACCACTAGGGAAAATCACCAAAATCGAGAAATCGTAGAAAGTGGTGAAATTTTGGATCCGAGCCCAATAATTCGGAAAAACTCGATCGGGATAGCTACTGGAAGCTTGCCGGTCACAACGCATCGAGAATTGGCTTCGTCGGAATCCGACGAATTTTTACGGATTTCCCTAGGGGTACCACTAGGGAAAATCACCAAAATCGAGAAATCGTAGAAAGTGGTGAAATTTTGGATCCGAGCCCAATAATTCGGGAAAACTCGATCGGGATAGCTACTGGAAGCTTGCCGATCACAACGCATCGAGAATTGGCTTCGTCGGAATCCGACGAATTTTTACGGATTTTCCTAGGGGTACCACTAGGGAAAATCACCAAAATCGAGAAATCGTAGAAAGTGGTGAAATTTTGGATCCGAGCCCAATAATTCGGGAAAACTCGATCGGGATAGCTACTGGAAGCTTGCCGGTCACAACGCATCGAGAATTGGCTTCGTCGGAATCCGACGAATTTTTACGGATTTCCCTAGGGGTACCATTAGGGAAAATCACCAAAATCGAGAAATCGTAGAATGTGGTGAAATTTTGGATCCGAGCCCAATAATTCGGGAAAACTCGATCGGGATAGCTACTGGAAGCTTGCCGGTCACAACGCATCGAGAATTGGCTTCGTCGGAATCCGACGAATTTTTACGGATTTCCCTAGGGGTACCACTAGGGAAAATCACCAAAATCGAGAAATCGTAGAAAGTGGTGAAATTTTGGATCCGAGCCCAATAATTCGGGAAAACTCGATCGGGATAGCTACTGGAAGCTTGCCGGTCACAACACATCGAGAATTGGCTCCGTCGGAATCCGACGAATTTTTACGGATTTCCCTAGCGGTACCACTAGGGAAAATCACCAAAATCGAGAAATCGTAGAAAGTGGTAAAATTTTGGATCCGAGCCCAATAATTCGGGAAAACTCGATCGGGATAGCTACTGGAAGCTTGCCGGTCACAACGCATCGAGAATTGGCTTCGTCTGAATCCGACGAATTTTTACGGATTTCCCTAGGGGTACCACTAGGGAAAATCACCAAATTCGAGAAATCGTAGAAAGTGGTGCAATTTTGGATCCGAGCCCAATAATTCGGGAAAACTCGATCGGGATAGCTACTGGAAGCTTGCCGGTCACAACGCATCGAGAATTGGCTTCGTCGGAATCCGACGAATTTTTACGGATTTTCCTAGGGGTACCACTAGGGAAAATCACCAAAATCGAGAAATCGTAGAAAGTGGTGAAATTTTGGATCCGAGCCCAATAATTCGGGAAAACTCGATCGGGATAGCTACTGGAAGCTTGCCGGTCACAACGCATCGAGAATTGGCTTCGTCGGAATCCGACGAATTTTTACGGATTTCCCTAGGGGTACCACTAGGGAAAATCACCAAAATCGAGAAATCGTAGAATGTGGTGAAATTACTGATCCGAGTCCAATAATTCGGAAAAACTTGATTGGAATAGCTACTGGAGGATTGCCGGTCACAACGCATCGAGAATCGGCTTCGTCGGGATCTGACGAATTTTTACGGATTTCCCTAGGGGTACCCCTAGGGAAAATCACCAGAATCGAAAAATCGTAAAAATTGGTGAAATTTTGGATCCGAGTACAATAATTCGGGAAAACTTGATTTGAGTAGCTACTGGAGGATTGCCGGTCACAACGCATCGTGAATCGGCTTCGTCGGGATCTGACAAATTTTTACGGATTTCCCTAGGGGTACCCCTAGGAAAAATCACCAGAATCGAAAAATCATAAAAAGTGGTGAAATTACTGATCCGAGTCCAATAATTCGGGAAAACTTGATTGGAATAGCTACTGGAGGATTGCCGGTCACAACGCATCGAGAATCGGCTTCGTCGGGATCTGACGAATTTTTACGGATTTCCCTAGGGGTACCCCTAGGGAAAATCACCAGAATCGAAAAATCGTAAAAAGTGGTAAAATTTTGGATCCGAGTCAAATAATTCGGGAAAACTTGATTGGAATAGCTACTGGAGGATTGCCGGTCACAACGCATCGAGAATCGGTTTCGTCGGGATCTGACGAATTTTTACGGATTTCCCTCGGGGTACCCCTAGGAAAAATCACCAGAATCGAAAAATCGTAAAAAGTGGTGAAATTTTTGATATGAGTCCAATAATTCGGGAACACTTGATTGGAATAGCTACTGGAGGATTGCCGATCACAACGCATCGAGAATCGGCTTCGTCGGGATCTGACGAATTTTTACGGATTTCCCTAGGGGTACCCCTAGGGAAAATCACCAGAATCGAAAAATCGTAAAAAGTGGTGAAATTTTGGATCCGAGTACAATAATTCGGGAAAACTTGATTGGAATAGCTACTGGAGGATTGCCGGTCACAACGCATCGAGAATCGGCTTCGTCGGGATCTGACGAATTTTTACGGATTTCCCAAGGCGTACCCCTAGGGAAAATCACCAGAATCGAAAAATCATAAAAAGTGGTAAAATTTTGGATCTGAGTACAATAATTCGGGAAAACTTGATTGGAATAGCTACTGGAGGATTGCCGGTCACAACGCATCGAGAATCGGCTTCGTCGGGATCTGACGAATTTTTACGGATTTCCCAAGGCGTACCCCTATGGAAAATCACCAGAATCGAAAAATCATAAAAAGTGGTGAAATTACTGATCCGAGTCCAATAATTCGGGAAAACTTGATTGGAATAGCTACTGGAGGATTGCCGGTCACAACGCATCGAGAATCGGCTTCGTCGGGATCTGACGAATTTTTACGGATTTCTCTAGGGGTACCCCTAGGGAAAATCACCAGAATCGGAAAATCGTAAAAAGTGGTGAAATTTTGGATCCGAGTACAATAATTTGGGAAAACTTGATTTGAGTAGCTACTGAAGGATTGCCGGTCACAACGCATCGTGAATCGGCTTCGTCGGGATCTAACAAATTTTTACGGATTTCCCTAGGGGTACCCCTAGGGAAAATCACCAGAATCGAAAAATCATAAAAAGTGGTGAAATTACTGATCCGAGTCCAATAATTCGGGAAAACTTGATTGGAATAGCTACTAGAGGATTGCCGGTCACAACGCATCGAGAATCGGCTTCGTCGGGATCTGACGAATTTTTACGGATTTCCCTAGGGGTACCCCTAGGGAAAATCACCTTAATCGAAAAATCGTAAAAAGTGGTGAAATTTTGGATCCGAGTACAATAATTTGGGAAAACTTGATTGGAATAGCTACTGTAGGATTGCCGGTCACAACGAATCGAGAATCGGCTTCGTCGGGATCTGACAAATTTTTACGGATTTCGCTAGGGGTACCCCTAGGGAAAATCACCAGAATCGAAAAATCATAAAAAGTGGTGAAATTACTGATCCGAGTCCAATAATTCGGGAAAACTTGATTGGAATAGCTACTGGAGGATTGCCGGTCAAAAAGCATCGAGAATCGGCTTCGTCGGGATCTGACAAATTTTTACGGATTTCCCTAGGGGTACCCCTAGGGAAAATCACCAGAATCGAAAAATCATAAAAAGTGGTGAAATTACTGATCCGAGTCCAATAATTCGGGAAAACTTGATTGGAATAGCTACTAGAGGATTGCCGGTCACAACGCATCGAGAATCGGCTTCGTCGGGATCTGACGAATTTTTACGGATTTCCCTAGGGGTACCCCTAGGGAAAATCACCTTAATCGAAAAATCGTAAAAAGTGGTGAAATTTTGGATCCGAGTACAATAATTTGGGAAAACTTGATTGGAATAGCTACTGTAGGATTGCCGGTCACAACGAATCGAGAATCGGCTTCGTCGGGATCTGACAAATTTTTACGGATTTCGCTAGGGGTACCCCTAGGGAAAATCACCAGAATCGAAAAATCATAAAAAGTGGTGAAATTACTGATCCGAGTCCAATAATTCGGGAAAACTTGATTGGAATAGCTACTGGAGCATTGCCGGTCACAACGTATCGAGAATCGGCTTCATCGGGATCTGACGAATTTTTACGGATTTCCCTAGGGGTACCCCTAGGGAAAATCACCAGAATCGAAAAATCGTAAAAAGTGGTGAAATTTTGGATCCGAGTCCAATAATTCGGGAAACCTTGATTGGAATAGCTACTGGAGGATTGCCGATCACAACGCATCGAGAATCGGTTTCGTCGGGATCTGACGAATTTTTACGGATTTCCCTAGGGGTACCCCTAGGGAAAATCACCAGAATCGAAAAATCGTAAAAAGTGATGAAATTTTTGATCCGAGTCCAATAATTCGGGAAAAGTTGATTGGAATAGCTACTGGAGGATTGACGGTCAAAAAGCATCGAGAATCGGCTTCGTCGGGATCTGACAAATTTTTACGGATTTCCCTAGGGGTACCCCTAGGGAAAATCACCAGAATCGAAAAATCATAAAAAGTGGTGAAATTACTGATCCGAGTCCAATAATTCGGGAAAACTTGATTGGAATAGCTACTAGAGGATTGCCGGTCACAACGCATCGAGAATCGGCTTCGTCGGGATCTGACGAATTTTTACGGATTTCCCTAGGGGTACCCCTAGGGAAAATCACCTTAATCGAAAAATCGTAAAAAGTGGTGAAATTTTGGATCCGAGTACAATAATTTGGGAAAACTTGATTGGAATAGCTACTGTAGGATTGCCGGTCACAACGAATCGAGAATCGGCTTCGTCGGGATCTGACAAATTTTTACGGATTTCGCTAGGGGTACCCCTAGGGAAAATCACCAGAATCGAAAAATCATAAAAAGTGGTGAAATTACTGATCCGAGTCCAATAATTCGGGAAAACTTGATTGGAATAGCTACTGGAGGATTGCCGGTCACAACGCATCGAAAATCGGCTTCGTCGGGATCTGACGAATTTTTACGGATTTCCCTAGGGGTACCCCTAGGGAAAATCACCAGAATCGAAAAATCGTAAAAAGTGGTGAAATTTTGGATCCGAGTACAATAATTCGGGAAAACTTGATTTGAGTAGCTACTGGAGGATTGCCAGTCACAATGCATCGTGAATCGGCGTCGTCGGGATCTGACAAATTTTTACGGATTTCCCTAGGGGTACCCCTAGGGAAAATCACCAGAATCGAAAAATCATAAAAGTGGTGAAATTACTGATCCGAGTCCAATAATTCGGGAAAACTTGATTGGAATAGCTACTGGAGGATTGCCGGTCACAACGCATCGAGAATCGGCTTCGTCGGGATCTGACGAATTTTTACGGATTTCCCTAGGGGTGCCCCTAGGGAAAATCACCTTAATCGAAAAATCGTAAAAAGTGGTGAAATTTTGGATCCGAGTACAATAATTTGGGAAAACTTGATTGGAATAGCTACTGTAGGATTGCCGGTCACAACGCATCGAGAATCGGCTTCGTCGGGATCTGACAAATTTTTACGGATTTCCCTAGGGGTACCCCTAGGGAAAATCACCAGAATCGAAAAATCATAAAAAGTGGTGAAATTACTGATCCGAGTCCAATAATTCGGGAAAACTTGATTGGAATAGCTACTGGAGCATTGCCGGTCACAACGTATCGAGAATCGGCTTCATCGGGATCTGACGAATTTTTACGGATTTCCCTAGGGGTACCCCTAGGGAAAATCACCAGAATCGAAAAATCGTAAAAAGTGGTGAAATTTTGGATATGAGTCCAATAATTCGGGAAACCTTGATTGGAATAGCTACTGGAGGATTGCCGATCACAACGCATCGAGAATCGGTTTCGTCGGGATCTGACGAATTTTTACGGATTTCCCTAGGGGTACCCCTAGGGAAAATCACCAGAATCGAAAAATCGTAAAAAGTGGTGAAATTTTGGATATGAGTCCAATAATTCGGGAAACCTTGATTGGAATAGCTACTGGAGGATTGCCGATCACAACGCATCGAGAATCGGTTTCGTCGGGATCTGACGAATTTTTACGGATTTCCCTAGGGGTACCCCTAGGGAAAATCACCAGAATCGAAAAATCGTAAAAAGTGGTAAAATTTTGGATCCGAGTCCAATAATTCGGGAAAACTTGATTGGAATAGCTACTGGAGGATTGACGGTCAAAAAGCATCGAGAATCGGCTTCGTCGGGATCTGACAAATTTTTACGGATTTCCCTAGGGGTACCCCTAGGGAAAATCACCAAAATCGAAAAATCATAAAAAGTGGTGAAATTACTGATCCGAGTCCAATAATTCGGGAAAACTTGATTGGAATAGCTATTGGAGGATTGCCGGTCACAACGCATCGAGAATCGGCTTCGTCGGGATCTGATGAATTTTTACGGATTTCCCTAGGGGTACCCCTAGGGAAAATCACCAGAATCGAAAAATCGTAAAAAGTGGTGAAATTTTGGATCCGAGTACAATAATTCGGGAAAACTTTATTTGAGTAGGTACTGGAGGATTGCCGGTCACAACGTATCGTGAATCGGCTTCGTCGGGATCTGACAAATTTTTACGGATTTCCCTAGGGGTACCCCTAGGGAAAATCACCAGAATCGAAAAATGATAAAAAGTGGTGAAATTACTGATCCGAGTCCAGTAATTCGGGAAAACTTGATTGGAATAGCTACTGGAGGATTGCCGGTCACAACACATCGAGAATCGGCTTCGTTGGGATCTGACGAATTTTTACGGATTTCCCTAGGGGTACCCCTAGGAAAAATCACCAGAATCGAAAAATCGTAAAAAGTGATGAAATTTTGTATCCGAGTCCAATAATTCGTGAAAAGTTGATTGGAATAACTACTGGAGGATTGCCGGTCACAACGCATCAAGAATCGGCTTCGTCGGGATCTGACGAATTTTTACGGATTTCCCTATGGGTACCCCTAGGGAAAATCACCAGAATCGAAAAATCGTAAAAAAGTGGTGAAATTTTTTATCCGAGTCCAATAATTCGGGAAAACTTTATTGGAATAGCTACTGGAGGATTGACGGTCACAACGCAATGAGAATCGGCTTCGTCGGGATCTGACGAATTTTTACGGATTTCCCTAGTGGTACCCCTAGGGAAAATCACCAGAATCGAAAAATCGTAAAAAGTGGTGAAATTACTGATCCGAGTCCAATAATTCGGGAAAACTTGATTGGAATAGCTACTGGAGGATTGCCGGTCACAACGCATAGAGAATCGGTTTCGTCGGGATCTGACGAATTTTTACGGATTTCCCTAGGGGTAACCCTCGGGAAAATCACCTTAATCGAAAAATCATAAAAAGTGGTGAAATTTTGGATCCGAGTACAATCATTTGGGAAAACTTGATTGGAATAGCTACTGGAGGATTGCCGGTCACAACGCATGGAGAATCGGATTCGTCGGGATCTAACAAATTTTTACGGATTTCCTTAGGGGTACCCCTAGGGAAAATCACCAGAATCGAAAAATCGTAAAAACTGGTGAAATTTTGGATATGAGTCCAATAATTCGGGAAAACTTGATTGGAATAGCTACTGGAGGATTGCCGGTCACAACGCATCGAGAATCGGCTTCGTCGGGATCTGACGAATTTTTACGGATTTCCCTAGGGGTACCCCTAGGGAAAATCACCAGAATCGAAAAATCGTAAAAAGTGGTAAAATTTTGGATCCGAGTCAAATAATTCGGGAAAACTTGATTGGAATAGCAACTGGAGGATTGCCGGTCACAACGCATCGAGAATCGGCTTCGTCGGGATCTGACGAATTTTTACTGATTTCCCTAGGGGTACCCATAGGGAAAATCACCAGAATCGAAAAATCGTAAAAAGTGGTGAAATTTTGGATCCGAGTCCAATAATTCGGGAAAACTTGATTAGAATAGCTACAGGAGGATTGCCGGTCACAACGTATCGAGAATCGGCTTCGTTGGGATCTGACGAATTTTTACGGATTTTCCTAGGGGTACCCCTAGGAAAAATCACCAGAATCGAAAAATCGTAAAAAGTGGTGAAATTTTTGATCCGAGTACAATAATTCGAGAAAACTTGATTGCAATAGCTACTGGAGGATTGCCGGTCACAACGCATCGAGAATCGGCTTCGTCGGGATCTGACGAATTTTTACGGATTTCCCTAGGGGTACCCATAGGGAAAATCACCAGAATCGAAAAATCATAAAAAGTTGTGAAATTTTTGATATGAGTCCAATAATTCGGGAAAACTTGATTGGAATAGCTACTGGAGGATTACCGGTCACAACGAATCGAGAATCGGTTTCGTCGGGATCTGACAAATTTTTACGGATTTCCCTAGGGGTACCCCTAGGGAAAATCACCAGAATCGAAAAATCGTAAAAAGTGGTAAAATTTTGGATCCGAGTCCAATAATTCGGGAAAACTTGATTGGAATAGCTACTAGAGGATTGCCGGTCACAAAACATCGAGAATCGGCTTCGTCGTGATCTGACGAATTTTTACGGATTTCCCTAGGGGTGCCCCTAGGAAAAATCACCAGAATCGAAAAATCATAAAAAGTGGTGAAATTACTGATCCGAGTCCAATAATTCGGGAAAACTTGATTGGAATAGCTACTGGAGTATTGCCGGTCACAACGTATCGAGAATCGGCTTCGTCGGGATCTGACGAATTTTTACGGATTTCCCTAGGGGTACCCCTAGGGAAAATCACCAGAATCGAAAAATCGTAAAAAGTGGTGAAATTTTGGATCCGAGTCCAATAATTCGGGAAAACTTGATTGGAATAGCTACTGGAGGATTGCCGGTCACAACGCATCGAGAATCGGCTTCGTCGGGATCTGACGAATTTTTACGGATTTCCCTAGGGGTACCCCTAGGGAAAATCACCAGAATCGAAAAATCGTAAAAAGTGGTAAAATTTTGGATCCGAGTCCAATAATTCGGGAAAACTTGATTGGAATAGCTACTAGAGGATTGCCGGTCACAAAACATCGAGAATCGGCTTCGTCGTGATCTGACGAATTTTTACGGATTTCCCTAGGGGTGCCCCTAGGAAAAATCACCAGAATCGAAAAATCATAAAAAGTGGTGAAATTACTGATCCGAGTCCAATAATTCGGGAAAACTTGATTGGAATAGCTACTGGAGTATTGCCGGTCACAACGTATCGAGAATCGGCTTCGTCGGGATCTGACGAATTTTTACGGATTTCCCTAGGGGTACCCCTAGGGAAAATCACCAGAATCGAAAAATCGTAAAAAGTGGTGAAATTTTGGATCCGAGTCAAATAATTCGGGAAAACTTGATTGGAATAGCTACTGGAGGATTGCTGGTCACAACGCATCGAGAATCGGCTTCGTCGGGATCTGACGAATTTTTTCTGATTTCCCTAGGGGTACCCATAGGGAAAATCACCAGAATCGAAAAATCGTAAAAAGTGGTGAAATTTTGGATCCGAGTCCAATAATTCGGGAAAACTTGATTAGAATAGCTACAGGAGGATTGCCGGTCACAACGTATCGAGAATCGGCTTCGTTGGGATCTGACGAATTTTTACGGATTTCCCTAGGGGTACCCCTAGGAAAAATCACCAGAATCGAAAAATCGTAAAAAGTTGTGAAATTTTGGATCCGAGTACAATAATTCGGGAAAACTTGATTGGAATAGCTACTGGAGGATTGCCGGTCACAACGCATCGAGAATCGGCTTCGTCTGGATCTGACAAATTTTTACTGATTTCCCTAGGCGTACCCCTAGGGAAAATCACCAGAATCGAAAAATCATAAAAAGTTGTGAAATTTTTGATATGAGTCCAATAATTCGGGAAAACTTGATTGGAATAGCTACTGGAGGATTACCGGTCACAACGCATCGAGAATCGGCTTCGTCGGGATCTGACAAATTTTTACGGATTTCCCTAGGGGTACCCCTAGGGAAAATCACCAGAATCGAAAAATCGTAAAAAGTGGTAAAATTTTGGATCCGAGTCCAATAATTCGGGAAAACTTGATTGGAATAGCTACTGGAGGATTGACGGTCAAAAAGCATCGAGAATCGGCTTCGTCGGGATCTGACAAATTTTTACGGATTTCCCTAGGGGTACCCCTAGGGAAAATCACCAAAATCGAAAAATCATAAAAAGTGGTGAAATTACTGATCCGAGTCCAATAATTCGGGAAAACTTGATTGGAATAGCTATTGGAGGATTGCCGGTCACAACGCATCGAGAATCGGCTTCGTCGGGATCTGATGAATTTTTACGGATTTCCCTAGGGGTACCCCTAGGGAAAATCACCAGAATCGAAAAATCGTAAAAAGTGGTGAAATTTTGGATCCGAGTACAATAATTCGGGAAAACTTTATTTGAGTAGGTACTGGAGGATTGCCGGTCACAACGTATCGTGAATCGGCTTCGTCGGGATCTGACAAATTTTTACGGATTTCCCTAGGGGTACCCCTAGGGAAAATCACCAGAATCGAAAAATGATAAAAAGTGGTGAAATTACTGATCCGAGTCCAGTAATTCGGGAAAACTTGATTGGAATAGCTACTGGAGGATTGCCGGTCACAACACATCGAGAATCGGCTTCGTTGGGATCTGACGAATTTTTACGGATTTCCCTAGGGGTACCCCTAGGAAAAATCACCAGAATCGAAAAATCGTAAAAAGTGATGAAATTTTGTATCCGAGTCCAATAATTCGTGAAAAGTTGATTGGAATAACTACTGGAGGATTGCCGGTCACAACGCATCAAGAATCGGCTTCGTCGGGATCTGACGAATTTTTACGGATTTCCCTATGGGTACCCCTAGGGAAAATCACCAGAATCGAAAAATCGTAAAAAAGTGGTGAAATTTTTTATCCGAGTCCAATAATTCGGGAAAACTTTATTGGAATAGCTACTGGAGGATTGACGGTCACAACGCAATGAGAATCGGCTTCGTCGGGATCTGACGAATTTTTACGGATTTCCCTAGTGGTACCCCTAGGGAAAATCACCAGAATCGAAAAATCGTAAAAAGTGGTGAAATTACTGATCCGAGTCCAATAATTCGGGAAAACTTGATTGGAATAGCTACTGGAGGATTGCCGGTCACAACGCATAGAGAATCGGTTTCGTCGGGATCTGACGAATTTTTACGGATTTCCCTAGGGGTAACCCTCGGGAAAATCACCTTAATCGAAAAATCATAAAAAGTGGTGAAATTTTGGATCCGAGTACAATCATTTGGGAAAACTTGATTGGAATAGCTACTGGAGGATTGCCGGTCACAACGCATGGAGAATCGGATTCGTCGGGATCTAACAAATTTTTACGGATTTCCTTAGGGGTACCCCTAGGGAAAATCACCAGAATCGAAAAATCATAAAAAGTGGTGAAATTACTGATCCGAGTCCAATAATTCTGGAAAACTTGATTGGAATAGCTACTGGAGCATTGCCGGTCACAACGTATCGAGAATCGGCTTCGTCGGGATCTGACGAATTTTTACGGATTTCCCTAGGGGTACCCCTAGGGAAAATCACCAGAATCGAAAAATCGTAAAAAGTGATGAAATTTTGGATCCGAGTTCAATAATTCGGAAAAAGTTGATTGGAATAGGTACTGGAGGATTACCGGTCACAACGCATCGAGAATCGGCTTCGTCGGGATCTGACAAATTTTTACGGATTTCCCTAGGGGTACCCCTAGGGAAAATCACCAGAATCGAAAAATCATAAAAAGTGGTGAATTTACTGATTCGAGTCCAATAATTAGGGAAAACTTGATTGGAATAGCTACTGGAGGATTGCCGGTCACAACGCATCGAGAATCGGCTTCGTCGGGATCTGACGAATTTTTACGGATTTCCCTAGGGGTACCCCTAGGGAAAATCACCAGAATCGAAAAATCGTAAAAAGTGGTGAAATTTTTGAACCGAGTACAATAATTCGGGAAAACTTGATTTGAGTAGCTACTGGAGGATTGCCGGTCACAACGCATCGTGAATCGGCTTCGTCGGGATCTGACAAATTTTTACGGATTTCCCTAGGGGTACCCCTAGGAAAAATCACCAGAATCGAGAAATCATAAAAAGTGGTGAAATTACTGATCCGAGTCCAATAATTCAGGAAAACTTGATTGGAATAGCTACTGGAGGATTGCCGGTCACAACGCATCGAGAATCGGCTTCGTCGGGATCTGACGAATTTTTACGGATTTCCCTAGGGGTACCCCTAGGGAAAATCACGAGAATCGAAAAATCGTAAAAAGTGATGAAATTTTGTATCCGAGTCCAATAATTCGGGAAAAGTTGATTGGAATAACTACTAGAGGATTGCCGGTCACAACGCATCAAGAATCGGCTTCGTCGGGATCTGACGAATTTTTACGGATTTCCCTATGGGTACCCCTAGGGAAAATCACCAGAATCGAAAAATCGTAAAAAGTGGTAAAATTTTTGATCCGAGTCAAATAATTCGGGAAAACTTGATTGGAATAGCTACTGGTGGATTGCCGGTCACAACACAACGAGAATCGGATTCGTCGGGATCTGACGAATTTTTACGGATTTCCCTAGGGGTACCCCTAGGGAAAATCACCAGAATCGAAAAATCGTAAAAAGTGGTGAAATTACTGATCCGAGTCCAATAATTCGGAAAAACTTGATTGGAATAGCTACTGGAGGATTGCCGGTCACAACTCATCGAGAATCGGCTTCGTCGGGATCTGACGAATTTTTACGGATTTCCCTAGGGGTACCCCAAGGGAAAATCACCAGAATCGAAAAATCGTAAAAAGTGGTGAAATTTTTGATCCGAGTACAATAATTCGGGAAAACTTGATTGGAATAGCTACTGGAGGATTGCCGGTCACAACGCATCGAGAATCGACTTCGTCGGGATCTGACGAATTTTTACGGATTTCCCTAGGGGTACCCCTAGGGAAAATCACCAGAATCGAAAAATCATAAAAAGTGGAGAAATTACTGATCCGAGTCCAATAATTCGGGAAAACTTGATTGGAATACCTACTGGAGGATTGCCGGTCACAACGCATCGAGAATCGGCTTCGTCGGGATCTGACGATTTTTTACGGATTTCCCTAGGGGTACCCCTAGGGAAAATCACCAGAATCGAAAAATCGTAAAAAGTGGTGAAATTTTGCATCCGAGTACAATAATTCGGGAAAACTTGATTTGAGTAGCTACTGGAGGATTTCCGGTCACAACGCATCGTGAATCGGCTTCGTCGGGATCTGACAAATTTTTACGGATTTCCCTAGGGGTACCCCTAGGGAAAATCACCAGAATCGAAAAATCATAAAAAGTGGTGAAATTACTGATCCGAGTCCAATAATTCGGGAAAACTTGATTGGAATAGCTACTGGAGGATTGCCGGTCACAACGCATCGAGAATCGGCTTCGTCGGGATCTGACGAATTTTTACGGATTTCCCTAGGGTTACCCCTAGGGAAAATCACCAGAATCTAAAAATCGTAAAAAGTTGTGAAATTTTGGATCCGAGTACAATAATTCGGGAAAACTTGATTTGAGTAGCTACTGGAGGATTGCCGGTCACAACGCATCGTGAATCGGCTTCGTCGGGATCTGACAAATTTTTACGGATTTCCCTAGGGGTACCCCTAGGAAAAATCACCAGAATCGAAAAATCATAAAAAGTGGTGAAATTACTGATCTGAGTCCAATAATTTGGGAAAACTTGATTGGAATAGCTACTGGAGGATTGCCGGTCACAACGCATCGAGAATCGGCTTCGTCGGGATCTGACGAATTTTTACGGATTTCCCTAGGGGTACCCCTAGGAAAAATCACCAGAATCGAAAAATCGTAAAAAGTGGTAAAATTACTGATCCGAGTCCAATAATTTGGGAAAACTTGATTGGAATAGCTACTGGAGGATTGCCGGTCACAACGCATCGAGAATCGGCTTCGTCGGGATCCGACGAATTTTTACGGATTTCCCTAGGGGTACCCCTAGGGAAAATCACCAGAATCGAAAAATCATAAAAAGTGGTGAAATTACTGATCCGAGTCCAATAATTCGGGAAAACTTGATTGGAATAGCTACTGGAGTATTGCCGGTCACAACGTATCGAGAATCGGCTTCGTCGGGATCTGACGAATTTTTACGGATTTCCCTAGGGGTACCCCTAGGGAAAATCACCAGAATCGAAAAATCGTAAAAAGTGATTCTATTTTGGATCCGAGTCCAATAATTCGGGAAAACTTGATTGGAATAGCTACTGGAGGATTGCCGGTCACAACGCATCGAGAATCGGCTTCGTCGGGATCTGACGAATTTTTACGGATTTCCCTGGGGGTACCCCTAGGGAAAATCACCAGAATCGAAAAATCGTAAAAAGTGGTGAAATTACTGATCCGAGTCCAATAATTCGGGAAAACTTGATTGGATTAGCTACTGGAGGATTGCCGGTCACAACGCATCGAGAATCGGCTTCGTCGGGATGCGACGAATTTTTACGGATTTCCCTAGGCGTACCCCTAGGGAAAATCACCAGAATCGAAAAATCATAAAAAGTGGTGAAATTACTGATCCGAGTCCAATAATTCGGGAAAACTTGATTGGAATAGCTACGGGAGTATTGCCGGTCACAACGTATCGAGAATCGGCTTCGTCGGGATCTGACGAATTTTTACGGATTTCCCTAGCGGTACCCCTAGGGAAAATCACCAGAATCGAAAAATCGTAAAAAGTGATGAAATTTTGGATCCGAGTCCAATAATTCGGGAAAACTTGATTGGAATAGCTACTGGAGGATTGCCGGTCACAACGCATCGAGAATCGGCTTCATCGGGATCTGACAAATTTTTACGGATTTCCCTAGGGGTACCCCTAGGAAAAATCACCAGAATCGAAAAATCGTAAACGGTGGTGAAATGTTTGATCCGAGTACAATAATTCGGGAAAACTTGATTGGAATAGCTACTGGAGGATTGCCGGTCACAACGCATCGAGAATCGGCTTCGTCGGGATCTGACGAATTTTTACGGATTTCCCCAGGGGTACCCCTAGGGAAAATCACCAGAATCGAAAAATCGTAAAAAGTGGTGAAATTACTGATCCGAGTCCAATAATTCGGGAAAACTTGATTGGATTAGCTACTGGAGGATTTCCGGTCACAACGCATCGAGAATCGGCTTCGTCGGGATCCGACGAATTTTTACGGATTTCCCTAGGCGTACCCCTAGGGAAAATCACCAGAATCGAAAAATCATAAAAAGTGGTGAAATTACTGATCCGAGTCCAATAATTCGGGAAAACTTGATTGGAATAGCTACTGGAGTATTGCCGGTCACAACGTATCGAGAATCGGCTTCGTCGGGATCTGACGAATTTTTACGGATTTCCCTAGCGGTACCCCTAGGGAAAATCACCAGAATCGAAAAATCGTAAAAAGTGATGAAATTTTGGATCCGAGTCCAATAATTCGGGAAAACTTGATTGGAATAGCTACTGGAGGATTGCCGGTCACAACGCATCGAGAATCGGCTTCATCGGGATCTGACAAATTTTTACGGATTTCCCTAGGGGTGCCCCTAGGAAAAATCACCAGAATCGAAAAATCGTAAACGGTGGTGAAATGTTTGATCCGAGTACAATAATTCGGGAAAACTTGATTGGAATAGCTACTGGAGGATTGCCGGTCACAACGCATCGAGAATCGGGTTTGTCGGGATCTGACGAATTTTTACGGATTTCCCCAGGGGTACCCCTAGGGAAAATCACCAGAATCGAAAAATCGTAAAAACTGGTGAAATTTTGGATATGAGTCCAATAATTCGGGAAAACTTGATTGGAATAGCTACTGGAGGATTGCCGGTCACAACGCATCGAGAATCGGCTTCGTCGGGATCTGACGAATTTTTACGGATTTCCCTAGGGGTACCCCTAGGGAAAATCACCAGAATCGAAAAATCGTAAAAAGTGGTAAAATTTTGGATCCGAGTCAAATAATTCGGGAAAACTTGATTGGAATAGCAACTGGAGGATTGCCGGTCACAACGCATCGAGAATCGGCTTCGTCGGGATCTGACGAATTTTTACTGATTTCCCTAGGGGTACCCATAGGGAAAATCACCAGAATCGAAAAATCGTAAAAAGTGGTGAAATTTTGGATCCGAGTCCAATAATTCGGGAAAACTTGATTAGAATAGCTACAGGAGGATTGCCGGTCACAACGTATCGAGAATCGGCTTCGTTGGGATCTGACGAATTTTTACGGATTTTCCTAGGGGTACCCCTAGGAAAAATCACCAGAATCGAAAAATCGTAAAAAGTGGTGAAATTTTTGATCCGAGTACAATAATTCGAGAAAACTTGATTGCAATAGCTACTGGAGGATTGCCGGTCACAACGCATCGAGAATCGGCTTCGTCGGGATCTGACGAATTTTTACGGATTTCCCTAGGGGTACCCATAGGGAAAATCACCAGAATCGAAAAATCATAAAAAGTTGTGAAATTTTTGATATGAGTCCAATAATTCGGGAAAACTTGATTGGAATAGCTACTGGAGGATTACCGGTCACAACGAATCGAGAATCGGTTTCGTCGGGATCTGACAAATTTTTACGGATTTCCCTAGGGGTACCCCTAGGGAAAATCACCAGAATCGAAAAATCGTAAAAAGTGGTAAAATTTTGGATCCGAGTCCAATAATTCGGGAAAACTTGATTGGAATAGCTACTAGAGGATTGCCGGTCACAAAACATCGAGAATCGGCTTCGTCGTGATCTGACGAATTTTTACGGATTTCCCTAGGGGTGCCCCTAGGAAAAATCACCAGAATCGAAAAATCATAAAAAGTGGTGAAATTACTGATCCGAGTCCAATAATTCGGGAAAACTTGATTGGAATAGCTACTGGAGTATTGCCGGTCACAACGTATCGAGAATCGGCTTCGTCGGGATCTGACGAATTTTTACGGATTTCCCTAGGGGTACCCCTAGGGAAAATCACCAGAATCGAAAAATCGTAAAAAGTGGTGAAATTTTGGATCCGAGTCCAATAATTCGGGAAAACTTGATTGGAATAGCTACTGGAGGATTGCCGGTCACAACGCATCGAGAATCGGCTTCGTCGGGATCTGACGAATTTTTACGGATTTCCCTAGGGGTACCCCTAGGGAAAATCACCAGAATCGAAAAATCGTAAAAAGTGGTAAAATTTTTGATCCGAGTCAAATAATTCGGGAAAACTTGATTGGAATAGCTACTGGAGGATTGCCGGTCACAACGCATCGAGAATCGGCTTCGTCGGGATCTGACGAATTTTTTCTGATTTCCCTAGGGGTACCCATAGGGAAAATCACCAGAATCGAAAAATCGTAAAAAGTGGTGAAATTTTGGATCCGAGTCCAATAATTCGGGAAAACTTGATTAGAATAGCTACAGGAGGATTGCCGGTCACAACGTATCGAGAATCGGCTTCGTTGGGATCTGACGAATTTTTACGGATTTCCCTAGGGGTACCCCTAGGAAAAATCACCAGAATCGAAAAATCGTAAAAAGTTGTGAAATTTTGGATCCGAGTACAGTAATTCGGGAAAACTTGATTGGAATAGCTACTGGAGGATTGCCGGTCACAACGCATCGAGAATCGGCTTCGTCTGGATCTGAAAAATTTTTACTGATTTCCCTAGGCGTACCCCTAGGGAAAATCACCAGAATCGAAAAATCATAAAAAGTTGTGAAATTTTTGATATAAGTCCAATAATTCGGGAAAACTTGATTGGAATAGCTACTGGAGGATTACCGGTCACAACGCATCGAGAATCGGCTTCGTCGGGATCTGACAAATTTTTACGGATTTCCCTAGGGGTACCCCTAGGGAAAATCACCAGAATCGAAAAATCGTAAAAAGTGGTAAAATTTTGGATCCGAGTCCAATAATTCGGGAAAACTTGATTGGAATAGCTACTAGAGGATTGCCGGTCACAAAGCATCGAGAATCGGCTTCGTCGTGATCTGACGAATTTTTACGGATTTCCCTAGGGGTACCCCTAGGGAAAATCACCAGAATCGAAAAATCATAAAAAGTGGTGAAATTACTGATCCGAGTCCAATAATTCGGGAAAACTTGATTGGAATAGCTACTGGAGTATTGCCGGTCACAACGTATCGAGAATCGGCTTCGTCGGGATCTGACGAATTTTTACGGATTTCCCTAGGGGTACCCCTAGGGAAAATCACCAGAATCGAAAAATCGTAAAAAGTGATGAAATTTTGGATCCGAGTCCAATAATTCGGGAAAAGTTGATTGGAATAGCTACTGGAGGATTGCCGGTCACAACGCATCTAGAATCGGCTTCGTCGGGATCTGACAAATTTTTCCCTAGGGGTACCCTTAGGGAAAATCACCAAAATCGAAAAATCATAAAAAGTGGTGAAATTACTGATCCGAGTCCAATAATTCGGGAAAACTTGATTGGAATAGCTACTGGAGGATTGCCGGTCACAATGCATCGAGAATCGGCTTCGTCGGGATCTGACGAATTTTTACGGATTTCCCTAGGGGTACACCTAGGGAAAATCACCAGAATCGAAAAATCATAAAAAGTGGTGAAATTTTGGATCCGAGTACAATAATTCGGGAAAACTTGATTTGAGTAGCTACTGGAGGACTGCCGGTCACAACGCATTGTGAATCGGCTTCGTCGGGATCTGACAAATTTTTACGGATTTCCCTAGGGGTACCCCTAGGGAAAATCACCAGAATCGAAAAATCATAAAAAGTGGTGAAATTACGGATCCGAGTCCAATAATTCGGGAAAACTTGATTGGAATAGATACTGGAGGATTGCCGGTCACAACGCATCGAGAATCGGCTTTGTCAGGATCTGACGAATTTTTACGGATTTTTCTAGGGGTACCCCTAGGGAAAATCACCAGAATCGAAAAATCGTAAAAACTGATGAAATTTTTGATCCGAGTCCAATAATTCGGGAAAAGTTGATTGGAATAACTACTGGAGGATTGCCGGTCACAACGCATCAAGAATCGGCTTCGTCGGGATCTGACGAATTTTTACGGATTTCCCTAGGGGTACCCCTAGGGAAAATCACCAGAATCGAAAAATCATAAAAAGTGGTGAAATTACTGATCCGAGTCCAATAATTTGGAAAAACTTGATTGGAGTAGCTACTGGAGGATTGCCGGTCACAACGCATCGAGAATCGGCTTCGTCGGGATCTGACAAATTTTTACGGATTTCCCTAGGGGTACCCCTAGGGAAAATCACCAGAATCGAAAAATCATAAAAAGTGGTGAAATTACTGATCCGAGTCCAATAATTCGGGAAAAGTTGATTGGAATAGCTACTGGACGATTGCCGGTCACAACGCAATGAGAAACGGATTCGTCGGGATCTGACGAATTTTTACGGATTTCCCTAGGGGTACCCCTAGGGAAAATCACGAAAATCGAAAATCGTAAAAAGTGATGAAATTTTGTATCCGAGTCCAATAATTCGAGTAAAGTTGATTGGAATAACTACTAGAGGATTGCCGGTCACAACGCATCAAGAATCGGCTTCGTCGGGATTTCACGAATTTTTACGGATTTCCCTATGGGTACCCCTAAGGAAAATCACCAGAATCGAAAAATCGTAAAAAGTGGTGAAATTTTTGATCCGAGTCCAATAATTCGGAAAAACTTGATTGGAATAGCTACTGGAGGATTGCCGGTCACAACACAACGAGAATCGGATTCGTTGGGATCTGACGAATTTTTACGGATTTCCCTAGGGGTACCCCTAGGGAAAATCACCAGAATCGAAAAATCGTAAAAAGTGGTGAAATTACTGATCCGAGTCCAATAATTCGGGATCCGAGTCCAATAATTCGGGAAAACTTGATTGGAATAGCTACTGGAGGATTTCCGATCACAACGCATCGAGAATCGGCTTCGTCGGGATCTGACGAATTTTTACGGATTTCTCTAGGGGTACCCCTAGGGAAAATCACTAGAATCGAAAAATCATAAAAAGTGATGAAATTTTGGATCCGAGTCCAATAATTCGGGAAAACTTGATTGGAATAGCTACTGGAGGATTGCCGGTCACAACGCATCGAGAATCGGCTTCGTCGGGATCTGACGAATTTTTACGGATTTCCCTAGGGGTACCCCTAGGAAAAATCACCAGAATCGAAAAATCGTAAAAAGTGGTGAAATTTTTGATCCGAGTACAAAAATTCGAGAAAACTTGATTGGAATAGCTACTGGAGGATTGCCGGTCACAACGCATCGAGAATCGGCTTCGTCGGGATCTGACGAATTTTTACGGATTTCCCTAGGGGTACCCCTAGGGAAAATCACCAGAATCGAAAAATCGTAAAAAGTGGTGAAATTTTGGATATGAGTCCAATAATTTGAGAAAACTTGATTGGAATAGCTACTTGAGGATTGCCGGTCACAACGCATCGAGAATCGGCTTCGTCGGGATCTGACGAATTTTTACGGATTTCCCTAGGGGTACCCCTAGGGAAAATCACCAGAATCGAAAAATCGTAAAAAGTGGTAAAATTTTGGATCCGAGTCCAATAATTCGGGAAAACTTGATTTGAATAGCTACTGGAGGATTGCCGGTCAAAACGCATCGAGAATCGGCTTCGTCGTGATCTGACGAATTTTTACGGATTTCCCTTGGGGTACCCCTAGGAAAAATCACCAGAATCGAAAAATCATAAAAAGTGGTGAAATTAATGATCCGAGTCCAATAATTCGGGAAAACTTGATTGGAATAACTACTGGAGGATTGCCGGTCACAACGCATCGAGAATCGGCTTCGTCGGGATCTGACGAATTTTTACGGATTTCCCTAGGGGTACCCCTAGGGAAAATCACCAGAATCGAAAAATCGTAAAAAGTGGTGAAATTTTTGATCCGAGTCAAATAATTCGGGAAAACTTTATTGGAATAGCTACTGGAGGATTGCCGGTCACAACGCAATGAGAATCGGCTTCGTCGGGATCTAACGAATTTTTACGGATTTCCCTAGGGGTACCCCTAGGGAAAATCACCAGAATCGAAAAATCGTAAAAAGTGGTGAAATTTTTGATCCGAGTACAAAAATTCGAGAAAACTTGATTGGAATAGCTACTGGAGGATTGCCGGTCACAACGCATCGAGAATCGGCTTCGTCGGGATCTGACGAATTTTTACGGATTTCCCTAGGGGCACCCCTAGGGAAAATCACCAGAATCGAAAAATCGTAAAAACTGGTGAAATTTTGGATATGAGTCCAATAATTCGGGAAAACTTGATTGGAATAGCTACAGGAGGATTGCCGGTCACAACGCATCGAGAATCGGTTTCATCGGGATCTGACGAATTTTTACGGATTTCCTTAGGGGTACCCCTAGGGAAAATCACCAGAATCGAAAAATCGTAAAAAGTGGTGAAATTTTGGATCCGAGTACAATAATTCGGGAAAACTTGATTGGAATAGCTACTGGAGCATTGCCGGTCACAACGCATCGAGAATCGGCTTCGTCGGGATCTGACGAATTTTTATGGATTTCCCTAGGGGTACCCCTAGGGAAAATCACCTGAATCGAAAAATCGTAAAAAGTGATGAAATTTTGGATCCGAGTCCAATAATTCGGGAAAAGTTGATTGGAATAGCTATTGGAGGATTGCCGGTCACAACGCATCGAGAATCGGCTTCGTCGGAATCTGACAAATTTTTACGGATTTCCCTAGGGGTACCCCTAGGGAAAATCACCAGAATCGAAAAATCATAAAAAGTGGTGAAATTACTGATCCGCATCCAATAATTCTGGAAAACTTGATTGGAATAGCTACTGGAGGATTGCCGGTCACAACGCATCGAGAATCGGCTTCGTCGGGATCTGACGAATTTTTTCGGATTTCCCTAGGGGTACCCCTAGGGAAAATCACAAGAATCGAAAAATCGTAAAAAGTGGTGAAATTTTGGATCCGAGTACAATAATTCGGGAAAACTTGATTTGAGTAGCTACTGGAGGATTGCCGGTCACAACGCATCGTGAATCGACTTCGTCGGGATCTGACAAATTTTTACGGATTTCCCTAGGGGTACCCCTAGGGAAAATCACCAGAATCGAAAAATCATAAAAAGTGGTGAAATTACTGATCCGAGTCCAATAATTCGGGAAAACTTGATTGGAATAGCTACTGGAGGATTGCCGGTCACAACGCATCGAGAATCGGCTTCGTCGGGATCTGACGAATTTTTACGGATTTCCCTAGGGGTACCCCTAGGGAAAATCACGAGAATCGAAAAATCGTAAAAAGTGATGAAATTTTGTATCTGAGTCCAATAATTCGGGAAAATTGACTGGAATAACTACTAGAGGATTGCCGGTCACAACGCATCAAGAATCGGCTTCGTCGGGATCTGACGAATTTTTACGGATTTCCCTATGGGTACCCCTAGGGAAAATCACCAGAATCGAAAAATCGTAAAAAGTGGTGAAATTTTTGATCCGAGTCCAATAATTCGGGAAAACTTGATTGGAATAGCTATTGGAGCATTGCCGGTCACAACACAACGAGAATCGGCTTCGTCGAGATCTGACGAATTTTTACTGATTTCCCTAGGGGTACCCCTAGGGAAAATCACCAGAATCGAAAAATCGTAAAAAGTGGTGAAATTACTGATCCGAGTCCAATAATTTGGGAAAACTTGATTGGAATAGCTACTGGAGGATTGCCGGTCACAACGCATCGAGAATCGGCTTTGTAGGGATCTGACGAATTTTTACGGATTTCCCTAGGGGTACCCCTAGGGAAAATCACCATAATCGAAAAATCGTAAAAAGTAGTGAAATTTTGGATCCGAGTACAATAATTCGGGAAAACTTGATTGGAATAGCTACTGGAGGATTGCCGGTCACAACGCATCGAGAATCGACTTCGTCGGGATCTGACGAATTTTTACGGATTTCTCTAGGGGTACCCCTAGGGAAAATCACCAGAATCGAAAAATCGTAAAAAGTGGTGAAATTTTGGATATGAGTCCAATAATTCGGGAAAACTTGATTGGAATAGCTACTGGAGGATTGCCGGTCACAACGCATCGAGAATCGGCTTCGTCGGGATCTGACGAATTTTTACGGATTTCCCTAAGGGTACCCCTAGGGAAAATCACCAGAATCGAAAAATCGTTAAAAGTGGTGAAATTTTGGATCCGAGTCCAATAATTCGAAAAACTTGATTGGAATAGCTACTGGAGGATTGCCGGTCACAACGCATCGAGAATCGGCTTCGTCGGGATCTGACGAATTTTTACGGATTTCCCTAGGGGTACCCCTAGGGAAAATCACCAGAATCGAAAAATCGTAAAAAGTGGTGAAATTTTGGATCCGAGTAAAATAATTCGGGAAATCTTGATTGGAATAGCTACTGGAGGATTGCCGGTCACAACGCATCGAGAATCGGCTTCGTCGGGATCTGACGAATTTTTACGGATTTCCCTAGGGGGTACCCCTAGGGAAAATCACCAGAATCGAAAAATCGTAAAAAGTAGTAAAATTTTGGATCCGAGTCCAATAATTCGGGAAAACTTGATTGGAATAGCTACTGGAGGATTGCCGGTCACAACGCATCGAGAATCGGCTTCGTCGTGATCTGACGAATTTTTACGGATTTCCCTAGGGGTACCCCTAGGGAAAATCACCAGAATCGAAAAATCGTAAAAAGTGGTGAAATTTTGGATCCGAGTACAATAATTCGGGAAAACTTGATTGGAATGGCTACTGGAGGATTGCCGGTCACAACGCATCGAGAATCGGCTTCGTCGGGATCTGACAAATTTTTACAGATTTCCCTAGGGGTACCCCTAGGGAAAATCACCAGAATCGAAAAATCATAAAAAGTGGTGAAATTACTGATCCGAGTCCAATAATTCGGGAAAACTTGATTGGAATAGCTACTGGAGGATTGCCGGCCACAACGCATCGAGAATCGGCTTCGTCGGGATCTGACGAATTTTTACGGATTTCCCTAGGGGTACCCCTAGGGAAAATCACCAGAATCGAAAAATCGTAAAAAGTGATGAAATTTTGTATCCGAGTCCAATAATTCAGGAAAAGTTGATTGGAATAACTACTGGAGGATTGCCGGTCACAACGCATCAAGAATCGGCTTCGTCGGGATCTGACGAATTTTTACGGATTTCCCTATGGGTACCCCTAGGGAAAATCACTAGAATCGAAAAATCGTAAAAAGTGGTGAAATTTTGGATCCGAGTACAATAATTCGGGAAAACTTGATTGGAATAGCTACTGGAGGATTGCCGGTCAAAACGCATCGAGAATCGGCTTCGTCGGGATCTGACAAATTTTTACGGATTTCCCTAGGGGTACCCCTAGGGAAAATCACCAGAATCGAAAAATCATAAAAAGTGGTGAAATTACTGATCCGAGTCCAATAATTCGGGAAAACTTGATTGGAATAGCTACTGGAGGATTGCCGGCCAAAACGCATCGAGAATCGGCTTCGTCGGGATCTGACGAATTTTTACGGATTTCCCTAGGGGTACCCCTAGGGAAAATCACGAGAATCGAAAAATCGTAAAAAGTGATGAAATTTTGTATCAGAGTCCAATAATTCAGGAAAAGTTGATTGGAATAACTACTGGAGGATTGCCGGTCACAACGCATCAAGAATCGGCTTCGTCGGGATCTGACGAATTTTTACGGATTTCCCTATGGGTACCCCTAGGGAAAATCACCAGAATCGAAAAATCGTAAAAAGTGGTGAAATTTTTTATCCGAGTCCAATAATTCGGGAAAACTTTATTGGAATAGCTACTGGAGGATTGCCGGTTACAACGCAATGAGAATCGGCTTCGTCGGGATCTGACGAATTTTTACGGATTTCCCTAGGGGTACCCCTAGGGAAAATCACCAGAATCGAAAAATCGTAAAAAGTGGTGAAATTACTGATCCGAGTAAAATAATTCGGGAAAACTTGATTGGAATAGCTACTGGAGGATTGCCGGTCACAACGCATCGAGAATCGGTTTCGTCGGGATCTTACGAATTTTTACGGATTTTCCTAGGGGTACCCTAGGGAAAATCACCTTAATCGAAAAATCGTAAAAAGCGGTGAAATTTTGGATCTGAGTACAATAATTTGGGAAAACTTTATTGGAATAGCTACTGAAGGATTGCCGGTTACAACGCAATGAGAATCGGCTTCGTCGGGATCTGACGAATTTTTACGGATTTCCCTAGGGGTACCCCTAGGGAAAATCACCAGAATCGAAAAATCGTAAAAAGTGGTGAAATTACTGATCCGAGTCCAATAATTCGGGAAAACTTGATTGGAATAGCTACTGGAGCATTGCCGGTCACAACGTATCGAGAATCGGCTTCGTCGGGATCTGATAAATTTTTACGGATTTCCTTAGGGGTACCCCTAGGGAAAATCACCAGAATCGAAAAACCATAAAAAGTGGTGAAATTACTGATCCGAGTCCAATAATTCGGGAAAACTTGATTGGAATAGCTACTGGAGCATTTCCGGTCACAACGTATCGAGAATCGGCTTCGTCGGGATCTGACGAATTTTTACGGATTTCCCTAGGGGTGCCCCTAGGAAAAATCACCAGAATAGAAAAATCGTAAAAAGTGGTGAAATTTTGGATCCGAGTCCAATAATTCGGGAAAACTTGATTGGAATAGCTACTGGAGCATTGCCGGTCACAACGCATCGAGAATCGGCTTCGTCGGGATCTGACGAATTTTTACGGATTTCCCTAGGGGTACCCCTAGGGAAAATCACCAGAATCGAAAAATCGTAAAAAGTGGTGAAATTTTGGATCCGAGTCCAATAATTCGGGAAAACTTGATTGGAATAGCTACTGGAGCATTGCCGGTCACAACGTATCGAGAATCGGCTTCGTCGGGATCTGACGAATTTTTACGGATTTCCCTAGGGGTACCCCTAGGGAAAATCACCAGAATAGAAAAATCATAAAAAGTGGTGAAATTTTGGATCCGAGTCCAATAATTCAGGAAAACTTGATTGGAATAGCTACTGGAGCATTGCCGGTCACAACACATCGAGAATCGGCTTCGTCGGGATCTGACGAATTTTTACGGATTTCCCTAGGGGTACCCCTAGGGAAAATCACCAGAATCGAAAAATCGTAAAAAGTGATGAAATTTTGGATCCGAGTCCAATAATTCGGGAAAAGTTGATTGGAATAGCTACTGGAGGATTGCCGGTCACAACGCATCGAGAATCGGCTTCGTCTGGATCTGACGAATTTTTACGGATTTCCCTAGGGGTACCCCTAGGGAAAATCACTAGAATCGAAAAATCATAAAAAGTGGTGAAATTTTGGATCCGAGTCCAATAATTCGGGAAAACTTGATTGGAATAACTACTGGAGGATTGCCGGTCACAACGCATCGAGAATCGGCTTCGTCGGGATCTGACGAATTTTTACGGATTTCCCTAGGGGTACCCCTAGGGAAAATCACCAGAATCGAAAAATCGTAAAAAGTGGTGAAATTTTGGATCCGAGTCCAATAATTCGGGAAAACTTGATTGGAATAGCTACTGGAGGATTGCCAGTCACAACGCATCGAGAATCGGCTTCGTCGGGATCTGACGAATTTTTACGGATTTCCCTAGGGGTACCCCTAGGGAAAATCACCAGAATCGAAAAATCGTAAAAAGTGGTGAAATTTTGGATATGAGTCCAATAATTCGAGAAAACTTGATTGGAATAGCTACTTGAGGATTGCCGGTCACAACGCATCGAGAATCGGCTTCGTCGGGATCTGACGAATTTTTACGGATTTCCCTAGGGGTACCCCTAGGGAAAATCACCAGAATCGAAAAATCGTAAAAAGTGGTGAAATTTTGGATCCGAGTACAATAATTCGGGAAAACTTGATTGGAATAGCTACTGGAGGATTGCCGGTCACAACGCATCGAGAATCTGCTTCGTCGGGATCTGACAAATTTTTACGGATTTCCCTAGGGGTACCCCTAGGGAAAATCACCAGAATCGAAAAATCATAAAAAGTGGTGAAATTACTGATCCGAGTCCAATAATTCGGGAAAACTTGATTGGAATAGCTACTGGAGGATTGCCGGCCACAACGCATCGAGAATCGGCTTCGTCGGGATCTGACGAATTTTTACGGATTTCCCTAGGGGTACCCCTAGGGAAAATCACGAGAATCGAAAAATCGTAAAAAGTGATGAAATTTTGTATCCGAGTCCAATAATTCAGGAAAAGTTGATTGGAATAACTACTGGAGGATTGCCGGTCACAACGCATCAAGAATCGGCTTCGTCGGGATCTGACGAATTTTTACGGATTTCCCTATGGGTACCCCTAGGGAAAATCACCAGAATCGAAAAATCGTAAAAAGTGGTGAAATTTTTTATCCGAGTCCAATAATTCGGGAAAACTTTATTGGAATAGCTACTGGAGGATTGCCGGTTACAACGCAATGAGAATCGGCTTCGTCGGGATCTGACGAATTTTTACGGATTTCCCTAGGGGTACCCCTAGGGAAAATCACCAGAATCGAAAAATCGTAAAAAGTGGTGAAATTACTGATCCGAGTCCAATAATTCGGGAAAACTTGATTGGAATAGCTACTGGAGGATTGCCGGTCACAACGCATCGAGAATCGGTTTCGTCGGGATCTGACGAATTTTTACAGATTTTCCTAGGGGTACCCTAGGGAAAATCACCTTAATCGAAAAATCGTAAAAAGCGGTGAAATTTTGGATCTGAGTACAATAATTTGGGAAAACTTGATTGGAATAGCTACTGGAGGATTGCCGGTCACAACGCATCGAGAATCGGCTTCGTCGGGATCTGATAAATTTTTACGGATTTCCTTAGGGGTACCCCTAGGGAAAATCACCAGAATCGAAAAACCATAAAAAGTGGTGAAATTACTGATCCGAGTCTAATAATTCGGGAAAACTTGATTGGAATAGCTACTGGAGCATTTCCGGTCACAACGTATCGAGAATCGGCTTCGTCGGGATCTGACGAATTTTTACGGATTTCCCTAGGGGTGCCCCTAGGGAAAATCACCAGAATAGAAAAATCATAAAAAGTGGTGAAATTTTGGATCCGAGTCCAATAATTCGGGAAAACTTGATTGGAATAGCTACTGGAGCATTGCCGGTCACAACGCATCGAGAATCGGCTTCGTCGGGATCTGACAAATTTTTACGGATTTCCCTAGGGGTACCCCTAGTGAAAATCACCAGAATCAAAAAATCATAAAAAGTGGTGAAATTACTGATCCGAGTCCAATAATTCTGGAAAACTTGATAGGAATAGCTACTGGAGGATTGCCGGTCACAACGCATCGAGAATCGGTTTCGTCGGGATCTGACGAATTTTTACGGATTTCCCTAGGGGTACCCCTAGGGAAAATCACCAGAATCGAAAAATCGTAAAAAGTTGTGAAATTTTGGATCCGAGTACAATAATTCGGGAAAACTTGATTTGAGTAGTTACTGGAGGATTGCCGGTCATAACGCATCGTGAATCGGCTTCGTCGGGATCTGACAAATTTTTACGGATTTCCCTAGGGGTACCCCTAGGGAAAATCACCAGAATCGAAAAATCATAAAAAGTGGTGAAATTACTGATCCGAGTCCAATAATTCGGGAAAACTTGATTGGAATAGCTACTGGAGGATTTCCGATCACAACGCATCGAGAATCGGCTTCGTCAGGATCTGACGAATTTTTACGGATTTCCCTAGGGGTACCCCTAGGGAAAATCACGAGAATCGAAAAATCGTAAAAAGTGATGAAATTTTGTATCCGAGTCCAATAATTCGGGAAAAGTTGACTGAAATAACTACTAGAGGATTGCCGGTCACAACGCATCAAGAATCGGCTTCGTCGGGATCTGACGAATTTTTACGGATTTCCCTATGGGTACCCCTAGGGAAAATCACCATAATCGAAAAATCGTAAAAAGTGGTGAAATTTTTGATCCGAGTCCAATAATTCGGGAAAACTTGATTGGAATAGCTATTGGAGCATTGCCGGTCACAACACAACGAGAATCGGCTTCGTCGAGATCTGACGAATTTTTACGGATTTCCCTAGGGGTACCCCTAGGGAAAATCACCAGAATCGAAAAATCGTAAAAAGTGGTGAAATTACTGATCCGAGTCCAATAATTCGGGAAAACTTGATTGGAATAGCTACTGGAGGATTGCCGGTCACAACGCATCGAGAATCTGCTTCGTCGGGATCTGACGAATTTTTACGGATTTCCTTAGGAGTACCCCTAGGGAAAATCACCATAATCGAAAAATCGTAAAAAGTAGTGAAATTTTGGATCCGAGTACAATAATTCGGGAAAACTTGATTGGAATAGCTACTGGAGGATTGCCGGTCACAACGCATCGAGAATCGGCTTCGTCGGGATCTGACGAATTTTTACGGATTTCTCTTGGGGTACCCCTAGGGAAAATCACCAGAATCGAAAAATCGTAAAAAGTGGTGAAATTTTGGATATGAGTCCAATAATTCAGGAAAACTTGATTGGAATAGCTACTGGAGGATTGCCAGTCACAACGCATCGAGAATCGGCTTCGTCGGGATCTGACGAATTTTTACGGATTTCCCTATGGGTACCCCTAGGGAAAATCACCAGAATCGAAAAATCGTAAGAAGTGGTGAAATTTTGGATCCGAGTCCAATAATTCGGGAAAACTTGATTGGAATAGCTACTGGAGGATTGCCGGTCACAACGCATCAAGAATCGGTTTCGTCGGGATCTGACGAATTTTTACGGATTTCCCTAGGGGTACCCCTAGGGAAAATCACCAGAATCGAAAAATCGTAAAAAGTGGTGAAATTTTTGATCCGAGTAAAATAATTCGGGAAAACTTGATTGGAATAGCTACTGGAGGATTGCCGGTCACAACGCATCGAGAATCGGCTTCATCTGTATCTGACAAATTTTTACGGATTTCCCTAGGGGTACCCCTAGGGAAAATCACTAGAATCGAAAAATCGTAAAAAGTGGTGAAATTTTGGATCCGAGTCCAATAATTCGGGAAAACTTGATTGGAATAACTACTGGAGGATTGCTAGTCACAATGCATCGAGAATCAGTTTCGTCGGAATCTGACGAATTTTTACGGATTTCCCTAGGGGTACCCCTAGGGAAAATCACCAGAATCGAAAAATCGTAAAAAGTGGTGAAATTTTGGATCCGAGTACAATAATTCGGGAAAACTTGATTGGAATAGCTACTGGAGGATTGCCGGTCACAACGCATCGAGAATCGGCTTCGTCGGGATCTGACAAATTTTTACGGATTTCCCTAGGCGTACCCCTAGGGAAAATCACCAGAATCGAAAAATCATAAAAAGTTGTGAAATTTTTGATATGAGTCCAATAATTCGGGAAAACTTG
Source organism: Excoecaria cochinchinensis (assembly GCA_947683425.1). Lineage (NCBI taxonomy): Eukaryota > Viridiplantae > Streptophyta > Magnoliopsida > Malpighiales > Euphorbiaceae > Excoecaria > Excoecaria cochinchinensis. Next base: position 60,227 of record CANTUQ010000321.1, read on the forward strand.
ATTGGAATAGCTACTGGAGGATTGCCGGTCACAACGCATCGAGAATCGGCTTCGTCGGGATCTGACAAATTTTTACGGATTTCCCTAGGGGTACCCCTAGGAAAAATCACCAGAATCAAAAAATCGTAAAAAGTGGTAAAATTTTGGATCCGAGTCCAATAATTCGGGAAAATTTGATTGGAATAGCTACTGGAGGATTGCCGGTCACAACGCATCGAGAATCGGCTTCGTCGTGATCTGACGAATTTTTACGGATTTCCCTAGGGGTACCCCTAGGGAAAATCACCAGAATCGAAAAATCATAAAAAGTGGTGAAATTACTGATCCGAGTCCAATAATTCGGGAAAACTTGATTGGAATAGCTACTGGAGTATTGCCGGTCACAACGTATCGAGAATCGGCTTCTTCGGGATCTGACGAATTTTTACGGATTTCCCTAGGGGTACCCCAAGGGAGAATCACCAGAATCGAAAAATCGTAAAAAGTGGTGAAATTTTTGATCCGAGTCCAATAATTCGGGAAACTTGATTGGAATAGCTACTGGAGGATTGCCGGTCACAACGCATCGAGAATCGGTTTCGTCGGGATCTGACGAATTTTTACGGATTTCCCTAGGGGTACCCCTAGGGAAAATCACCAGAATCGAAAAATCGTAAAAAGTGGTGAAATTTTGGATCCGAGTACAATAATTCGGGAAAACTTGATTGGAATAGCTACTGGAGGATTGCCGGTCACAACACATCGAGAATCGGCTTCGTCGGGATCTGACGAATTTTTACGGATTTCCCTTGGCGTACCCCTAGGAAAAATCACCAGAATCGAAAAATCGTAAAAAGTGGTAAAATTTTGGATCCGAGTCCAATAATTCGGGAAAACTTGATTGGAATAGCTACTGGAGTATTGCCGGTCATAACGTATCGAGAATCGGCTTCGTCGGGATCTGACGAATTTTTACGGATTTCCCTAGGGGTACCCCTAGGGAAAATCACCATAATCGAAAAATCGTAAAAAGTGGTGAAATTTTGGGTCCGAGTCCAATAATTCGGGAAAACTTGATTGGAATAGCTACTGGAGGATTGCCGGTCACAACGCATCGAGAATCGGCTTCGTCGTGATCTGACGAATTTTTACGGATTTGCCTAGGGGTACCCCTAGGGAAAATCACCAGAATCGAAAAATCATAAAAAGTGGTGAAATTACTTATCCGAGTCCAATAATTCGGGAAAACTTGATTGGAATAGCTACTGGAGTATTGCCGGTCACAACGTATCGAGAATCGGCTTCGTCGGGATCTGACGAATTTTTACGGATTTCCCTAGGGGTACCCCTAGGGAAAATCACCAGAATCGAAAAATCGTAAAAAGTGGTGAAATTTTGGATCAGAGTACAATAATTCGGGAAAACTTGATTGGAATAGCTACTGGAGGATTGCCGGTCACAACGCATCGAGAATCGGCTTCGTCGGGATCTGACGAATTTTTACGGATTTCCCTAGGGGGTACCCCTAGGGAAAATCACCAGAATCGAAAAATCGTAAAAAGTAGTAAAATTTTGGATCCGAGTCCAATAATTCGGGAAAACTTGATTAGAATAGCTACTGGAGGATTGCCGGTCACAACGCATCGAGAATCGGCTTCGTCGTGATCTGACGAATTTTTACGGATTTGCCTAGGGGTACCCCTAAGGAAAATCACCAGAATCGAAAAATCATAAAAAGTGGTGAAATTACTGATCTAAGTCCAATAATTCGGGAAAACTTGATTGGAATAGCTACTGGAGTATTGCCGGTCACAACGTATCGAGAATCGGCTTCGTCGGGATCTGACAAATTTTTACGAATTTCCCTAGGGGTACCCCTAGGGAAAATCACCAGAATCGAAAAAATCGTAAAAAGTGGTAAAATTTTGGATCCGAGTCCAATAATTCGGGAAAACTTGATTGGAATAGCTACTGGAGGATTGCCGGTCACAACGCATCGAGAGTCGGCTTCGTCGGGATCTGACGAATTTTTACGGATTTCCCTAGGGGTACCCATAGAGAAAATCACCAGAATCGAAAAATCGTAAAAAGTGGTGAAATTTTGGATCCGAGTCCAATAATTCGGGAAAACTTGATTGGAATAGCTACTGGAGGATTGCCGGTCACAACGCATCGAGAATCGGCTTCGTCGGGATCTGACGAATTTTTACGGATTTTCCTAGGGGTACCCCTAGGGAAAATCACCAGAATCGAAAAATCGTAAAAAGTAGTAAAATTTTGGATCCGAGTCCAATAATTCGGGAAAACTTGATTGGAATAGCTACTGGAGGATTGCCGGTCACAACGCATCGAAAATCGGCTTCGTCGTGATCTGACGAATTTTTACGGATTTCCCTTGGGGTACCCCTAGGGAAAATCACCAGAATCGAAAAATTATAAAAAGTGGTGAAATTACTGATCCGAGTCCAATAATTCGGGAAAACTTGATTGGAATAGCTACTGGAGGATTGCCGATCACAACGCATCGAGAATCGGCTTCGTCGGGATCTGACGAATTTTTACGGATTTCCCTAGGGGTACTCCTAGGGAAAATCACCAGAATCGAAAAATCGTAAAAAGTGGTGAAATTTTTGATCAGAGTACAATAATTCGGGAAAACTTGATTGGAATAGCTACTGGAGGATTGCTGGTCACAACGCATCGAGAATCGGCTTCGTCGGGATCCGACGAATTTTTACCGATTTCCCTAGGGGTACCCCTAGGGAAAATCACCAGAATCGAAAAATCGTAAAAACTAGTGAAATTTTGGATATGAGTCCAATAATTTGGGAAAACTTGATTGGAATAACTACTGGAGGATTGCCGGTCACAACGCATCGAGAATCGATTTCGTCGGGATCTGACGAATTTTTACGGATTTCCCTAGGGGTACCCCTAGGGAAAATCACCAGAATCGAAAAATCGTAAAAAGTGGTGAAATTTTTGATCCGAGTACAATAATTTGGGAAAACTTGATTGGAATAGCTACTGGAGGATTGTCGGTCACAACGCATCGAGAATCGGCTTCGTCGGGATCTGACGAATTTTTACGGATTTCCCTAGGGGGTACCCCTAGGGAAAATCACTAGAATCGAAAAATCGTAAAAAGTAGTAAAATTTTGGATCCGAGTCCAATAATTCGGGAAAACTTGATTGGAATAGCTACTGGAGGATTGCCGGTCACAACGCATCGAGAATCGGCTTCGTCGTGATCTGACGAATTTTTACGGATTTGCCTAGGGGTACCCCTAAGGAAAATCACCAGAATCGAAAAATCATAAAAAGTGGTGAAATTACTGATCTAAGTCCAATAATTCGGGAAAACTTGATTGGAATAGCTACTGGAGTATTGCCGGTCACAACGTATCGAGAATCGGCTTCGTCGGGATCTGACAAATTTTTACGAATTTCCCTAGGGGTACCCCTAGGGAAAATCACCAGAATCGAAAAAATCGTAAAAAGTGGTAAAATTTTGGATCCGAGTCCAATAATTCGGGAAAACTTGATTGGAATAGCTACTGGAGGATTGCCGGTCACAATGCATCGAGAGTCGGCTTCGTCGGGATCTGACGAATTTTTACGGATTTCCCTAGGGGTACCCATAGAGAAAATCACCAGAATCGAAAAATCGTAAAAAGTGGTGAAATTTTGGATCCGAGTCCAATAATTCGGGAAAACTTGATTGGAATAGCTACTGGAGGATTGCCGGTCACAACGCATCGAGAATCGGCTTCGTCGGGATCTGACGAATTTTTACGGATTTTCCTAGGGGTACCCCTAGGGAAAATCACCAGAATCGAAAAATCGTAAAAAGTAGTAAAATTTTGGATCCGAGTCCAATAATTCGGGAAAACTTGATTGGAATAGCTACTGGAGGATTGCCGGTCACAACGCATCGAAAATCGGCTTCGTCGTGATCTGACGAATTTTTACGGATTTCCCTTGGGGTACCCCTAGGGAAAATCACCAGAATCGAAAAATTATAAAAAGTGGTGAAATTACTGATCCGAGTCCAATAATTCGGGAAAACTTGATTGGAATAGCTACTGGAGGATTGCCGATCACAACGCATCGAGAATCGGCTTCGTCGGGATCTGACGAATTTTTACGGATTTCCCTAGGGGTACTCCTAGGGAAAATCACCAGAATCGAAAAATCGTAAAAAGTGGTGAAATTTTTGATCAGAGTACAATAATTCGGGAAAACTTGATTGGAATAGCTACTGGAGGATTGCTGGTCACAACGCATCGAGAATCGGCTTCGTCGGGATCCGACGAATTTTTACCGATTTCCCTAGGGGTACCCCTAGGGAAAATCACCAGAATCGAAAAATCGTAAAAACTAGTGAAATTTTGGATATGAGTCCAATAATTTGGGAAAACTTGATTGGAATAACTACTGGAGGATTGCCGGTCACAACGCATCGAGAATCGATTTCGTCGGGATCTGACGAATTTTTACGGATTTCCCTAGGGGTACCCCTAGGGAAAATCACCAGAATCGAAAAATCGTAAAAAGTGGTGAAATTTTTGATCCGAGTACAATAATTTGGGAAAACTTGATTGGAATAGCTACTGGAGGATTGTCGGTCACAACGCATCGAGAATCGGCTTCGTCGGGATCTGACGAATTTTTACGGATTTCCCTAGGGGGTACGTACCCCTAGGGAAAATCACCAGAATCGAAAAATCGTAAAAAGTTGTAAAATTTTGGATCCGAGTCCAATAATTCGAGAAAACTTGATTGGAATAGCTACTGGAGGATTGCCGGTCACAAAGCATCGAGAATCGGCTTCGTCGTGATCTGACGAATTTTTACGGATTTCCGTTGGGGTACCCCTAGGGAAAATCACCAGAATCGAAAAATTATAAAAAGTGGTGAAATTACTGATCTAAGTCCAATAATTCGGGAAAACTTGATTGGAATAGCTACTGGAGTATTGCCGGTCACAACGTATCGAGAATCGGCTTCGTCGGGATCTGACAAATTTTTACGGATTTCCCTAGGGGTACCCCTAGGGAAAATCACCAGAATCGAAAAAATCGTAAACAGTGGTAAAATTTTGGATCCGAGTCCAATAATTCGGGAAAACTTGATTGGAATAGCTACTGGAGGATTGCCGGTCACAACGCATCGAGAGTCGGCTTCGTCGGGATCTGACGAATTTTTACGGATTTCCCTAGGGGTACCCATAGAGAAAATCACCAGAATCGAAAAATCGTAAAAAGTGGTGAAATTACTGATCTAAGTCCAATAATTCGGGAAAACTTGATTGGAATAGCTACTGGAGTATTGCCGGTCACAACGTATCGAGAATCGGCTTCGTCGGGATCTGACAAATTTTTACGGATTTCCCTAGGGGTACCCCTAGGGAAAATCACCAGAATCGAAAAAATCGTAAACAGTGGTAAAATTTTGGATCCGAGTCCAATAATTCGGGAAAACTTGATTGGAATAGCTACTGGAGGATTGCCGGTCACAACGCATCGAGAGTCGGCTTCGTCGGGATCTGACGAATTTTTACGGATTTCCCTAGGGGTACCCATAGAGAAAATCACCAGAATCGAAAAATCGTAAAAAGTGGTGAAATTTTGGATCCGAGTCCAATAATTCGGGAAAACTTGATTGGAATAGCTACTGGAGGATTGCCAGTCACAACGCATCGAGAATCGGCTTCGTCGGGATCTGACGAATTTTTACGGATTTCCCTAGGGGTACCCCTAGGGAAAATCACCAGAATCGAAAAATCGTAAAAAGTAGTAAAATTTTGGATCCGAGTCCAATAATTCGGGAAAACTTGATTGGAATAGCTACTGGAGGATTGCCGGTCACAACGCATCGAGAATCGGCTTCGTCGTGATCTGACGAATTTTTACAGATTTCCCTTGGGGTACCCCTAGGGAAAATCACCAGAATCGAAAAATTATAAAAAGTGGTGAAATTACTGATCCGAGTCCAATAATTCGGGAAAACTTGATTGGAATAGCTACTGGAGGATTGCCGATCACAACGCATCGAGAATCGGCTTCGTCGGGATCTGACGAATTTTTACGGATTTCCCTAGGGGTACTCCTAGGGAAAATCACCAGAATCGAAAAATCGTAAAAAGTGGTGAAATTTTTGATCCGAGTACAATAATTCGGGAAAACTTGATTGGAATAGCTACTGGAGGATTGCCGGTCACAACGCATCAAGAATCGGCTTCGTCGGGATCCGACGAATTTTAACCGATTTCCCTAGGGGTACCCCTAGGGAAAATCACCAGAATCGAAAAATCGTAAAAACTAGTGAAATTTTGGATATGAGTCCAATAATTCGGGAAAACTTGATTGGAATAGCTACTGGAGGATTGCCGGTCACAACGCATCGAGAATCGGCTTCGTCGGGATCCGACGAATTTTTACCGATTTCCCTAGGGGTACCCCTAGGGAAAATCACCAGAATCGAAAAATCGTAAAAACTAGTGAAATTTTGGATATGAGTCCAATAATTTGGGAAAACTTGATTGGAATAACTACTGGAGGCTTGCCGGTCACAACGCATCGAGAATCGGTTTCGTCGGGATCTTACGAATTTTTACGGATTTCCCTAGGGGTACCCCTAGGGAAAATCACCAGAATCGAAAAATCGTAAAAAGTAGTAAAATTTTGGATCCGAGTCCAATAATTCGGGAAAACTTGATTGGAATAGCTACTGGAGGATTGCCGGTCACATCGCATCGAGAATCGGCTTCGTCGTGATCTGACGAATTTTTACGGATTTCCCTTGGGGTACCCCTAGGGAAAATCACCAGAATCGAAAAATTATAAAAAGTGGTGAAATTACTGATCCGAGTCCAATAATTCGGGAAAACTTGATTGGAATAGCTACTGGAGTATTGCCGGTCACAACGTATCGAGAATCGGTTTCGTCGGGATCTGACGAATTTTTACGGATTTCCCTAGGGGTACCCCTAGGGAAATCACCAGAATCGAAAAATCGTAAAAAGTGGTGAAATTTTGAATCCGAGTCCAATAAGTCGGGAAAACTTGATTGGAATAGCTACTGGAGGATTGCCGGTCACAACGCATCGAGAATCTGCTTCGTCGGGATCTGACGAATTTTTACGGATTTCCCTAGGGGTACCCCTAGGGAAAATCACCAGAATCGAAAAATCGTAAAAAGTGGTAAAATTTGGGATCCGAGTCCAATAATTCGGGAAAACTTGATTGGAATAGCTACTGGAGGATTGCCGGTCACAACGCATCGAGAATCGGCTTCGTCGGGATCGGACGAATTTTTACGGATTTCCCTAGGGGTACCCCTAGGGAAAATCACCAGAATCGAAAAATCGTAAAAAGTGGTGAAATTTTTGATCCGAGTACAATAATTCGGAAAACTTGATTGGAATAGCTACTGGAGGATTGCCGGTCACAACGCATCGAGAATCGGCTTCGTCGGGATCTGACGAATTTTTACGGATTTTCCTAGGCGTACCCCTAGGGAAAATCACCAGAATCGAAAATACATAAAAAGTTGTGAAATTTTTGATATGAGTCCAATAATTCGGGAAATCTTGATTGGAATAGCTATTGGAGGATTGCTGGTCACAACGCATCGAGAATCGGTTTCGTCGGGATCGGACGAATTTTTACGGATTTCCCTAGGGGTACCCCTAGGGAAAATCACCAGAATCGAAAAATCGTAAAAACTGGTGAAATTTTGGATATGAGTCCAATAATTCGGGAAAACTTGATTGGAATACCTACTGGAGGATTGCCGGTCACAACGCATCGAGAATCGGTTTCGTCGGGATTTGACGAATTTTTACGGATTTCCCTAGGGGTACCCCTAGGGAAAATCACCAGAATCGAAAAATCGTAAAAAGTGGTGAAATTTTGGATCCGAGTACAATAATTCGGGAAAACTTGATTGGAATAGCTACTGGAGGATTGCCGGTCACAACACATCGAGAATCGGCTTCGTCGGGATCTGACGAATTTTTACGGATTTCCCTAGGCGTACCCTTAGGAAAAATCACCAGAATCGAAAAATCGTAAAAAGTGGTAAAATTTTGGATCCGAGTCCAATAATTCGGGAAAACTTGATTGGAATAGCTACTGGAGTATTGCCGGTCACAACGTATCGAGAATCGGCTTTGTGGGGATCTGACGAATTTTTACGGATTTCCCTAGGGGTACCCCTAGGGAAAATCACCAGAATCGAAAAATCGTAAAAAGTGGTGAAATTTTGGATCCGAGTCCAATAATTCGGGAAAACTTGATTGGAATAGCTACTGGAGGATTGCCGGTCACAACGCATCGAGAATCGGCTTCGTCGTGATCTGACGAATTTTTACGGATTTGCCTAGGGGTACCCCTAGGGAAAATCACCAGAATCGAAAAATCATAAAAAGTGGTGAAATTACTGATCCGAGTCCAATAATTCGGGAAAACTTGATTAGAATAGCTACTGGAGTATTGCCGGTCACAACGTATCGAGAATCGGCTTCGTCGGGATCTGACGAATTTTTACGGATTTCCCTAGGGGTACCCCTAGGGAAAATCACCAGAATCGAAAAATCGTAAAAAGTGGTGAAATTTTGGATCCGAGTACAATAATTCGGGAAAACTTGATTGGAATAGCTACTGGAGGATTGCCGGTCACAACGCATCGAGAATCGGCTTCGTCGGGATCTGACGAATATTTACGGATTTCCCTAGGGGGTACCCCTAGGGAAAATCACCAGAATCGAAAAATCGTAAAAAGTAGTAAAATTTTGGATCCGAGTCCAATAATTCGGGAAAACTTGATTGGAATAGCTACTGGAGGATTGCCGGTCACAACGCATCGAGAATCGGCTTCGTCGTGATCTGACGAATTTTTACGGATTTGCCTAGGGGTACCCCTAGGGAAAATCACCAGAATCGAAAAATCATAAAAAGTGGTGAAATTACTGATCTAAGTCCAATAATTCGGGAAAACTTGATTGGAATAGCTACTGGAGTATTGCCGGTCACAACGTATCGAGAATCGGCTTCGTCGGGATCTGACGAATTTTTACGGATTTTCCTAGGGGTACCCCTAGGGAAAATCACCAGAATCGAAAAATCGTAAAAAGTGGTAAAATTTTGGATCCGAGTCCAATAATTCGGGAAAACTTGATTGGAATAGCTACTGGAGGATTGCCGGTCACAACGCATCGAGAATCGGCTTCGTCGGGATCTGACAAATTTTTATGGATTTCCCTAGGGGTACTCCTAGGGAAAATCACCAGAATCGAAAAATCGTAAAAAGTGGTGAAATTTTGGATCCGAGTACAATAATTCGGGAAAACTTGATTGGAATAGCTACTGGAGGATTGCCGGTCACAACGCATCGAGAATCGGCTTCGTCGGGATCTGACGAATTTTTACGGATTTCCTAGGGGGTACCCCTAAGGAAAATCACCAGAATCGAAATATCGTAAAAAGTGGTAAAATTTTGGATCCGAGTCCAATAATTCGGGAAAACTTGATTGGAATAGCTACTGGAGGATTGCCGGTCACAACGCATCGAGAATCGGCTTCGTCGGGATCTGACGAATTTTTACGGATTTCCCTAGGGGTACTCCTAGGGAAAATAACCAGAATCGAAAAATCGTAAAAAGTGGTGAAATTTTGGATCCGAGTACAATAATTCGGGAAAACTTGATTGGAATAGCTACTGGAGGATTGCCGGTCACAACGCATCGAGAATCGGCTTCGTCGGGATCTGACGAATTTTTACGGATTTCCCTAGGGGTACCCCTAGGGAAAATCACCAGAATCGAAAAATCGTAAAAAGTAAAAAAATTTTGGATCCGAGTCCAATAATTCGGGAAAACTTGATTGGAATAGCTACTGGAGGATTGCCGGTCACAACGCATCGAGAATCGGCTTGGTCGGGATCTGACGAATTTTTACGGATTTCCCTAGGGGTACTCCTAGGGAAAATCACCAGAATCGAAAAATCGTAAAAAGTGGTGAAATTTTGGATCCGAGTACAATAATTCGGGAAAACTTGATTGGAATAGCTACTGGAGGATTGCCGGTCACAACGCATCGAGAATCGGCTTCGTCGGGATCTGACGAATTTTTACGGATTTCAAAATCACCAGAATCGAAAAATCGTAAAAAGTGGTAAAATTTTGGATCCGAGTACAACAATTCGGGAAAACTTGATTGGAATAGCTACTGGAGGATTGCCGGTCACAACGCATCGAGAATCGGCTTCGTCGGGATCTGACGAATTTTTACGGATTTCCCTAGGGGTACCCCTAGGGAAAATCACCAGAATCGAAAAATCGTAAAAAGTGGTGAAATTTTGGATCCGAGTCCAATAATTCGGGAAAACTTGATTGGAATAGCTACTGGAGGATTGCCGGTCACAACGCATCGAGAATCGGTTTCGTCGGGATCTGACGAATTTTTACGGATTTCCCTAGGGGTACCCCTAGGGAAAATCACCAGAATCGAAAATACATAAAAAGTTGTGAAATTTTTGATATGAGTCCAATAATTCGGGAAATCTTGATTGGAATAGCTATTGGAGGATTGTTGGTCACAACGCATCGAGAATCGGTTTCGTCGGGATCGGACGAATTTTTACGGATTTCCCTAGGGGTACCCCTAGGGAAAATCACCAGAATCGAAAAATCGTAAAAACTGGTGAAATTTTGGATATGAGTCCAATAATTCGGGAAAACTTGATTGGAATACCTACTGGAGGATTGCCGGTCACAACGCATCGAGAATCGGTTTCGTCGGGATTTGACGAATTTTTACGGATTTCCCTAGGGGTACCCCTAGGGAAAATCACCAGAATCGAAAAATCGTAAAAAGTGGTGAAATTTTGGATCCGAGTACAATAATTCGGGAAAACTTGATTGGAATAGCTACTGGAGGATTGCCGGTCACAACACATCGAGAATCGGCTTCGTCGGGATCTGACGAATTTTTACGGATTTCCCTAGGCGTACCCTTAGGAAAAATCACCAGAATCGAAAAATCGTAAAAAGTAGTAAAATTTTGGATCCGAGTCCAATAATTCGGGAAAACTTGATTGGAATAGCTACTGGAGTATTGCCGGTCACAACGTATCGAGAATCGGCTTTGTGGGGATCTGACGAATTTTTACGGATTTCCCTAGGGGTACCCCTAGGGAAAATCACCAGAATCGAAAAATCGTAAAAAGTGGTGAAATTTTGGATCCGAGTCCAATAATTCGGGAAAACTTGATTGGAATAGCTACTGGAGGATTGCCGGTCACAACGCATCGAGAATCGGCTTCGTCGTGATCTGACGAATTTTTACGGATTTGCCAAGGGGTACCCCTAGGGAAAATCACCAGAATCGAAAAATCATAAAAAGTGGTGAAATTACTGATCCGAGTCCAATAATTCGGGAAAACTTGATTAGAATAGCTACTGGAGTATTGCCGGTCACAACGTATCGAGAATCGGCTTCGTCGGGATCTGACGAATTTTTACGGATTTCCCTAGGGGTACCCCTAGGGAAAATCACCAGAATCGAAAAATCGTAAAAAGTGGTGAAATTTTGGATCCGAGTACAATAATTCGGGAAAACTTGATTGGAATAGCTACTGGAGGATTGCCGGTCACAACGCATCGAGAATCGGCTTCGTCGGGATCTGACGAATTTTTACGGATTTCCCTAGGGGGTACCCCTAGGGAAAATCACCAGAATCGAAAAATCGTAAAAAGTAGTAAAATTTTGGATCCGAGTCCAATAATTCGGGAAAACTTGATTGGAATAGCTACTGGAGGATTGCCGGTCACAACGCATCGAGAATCGGCTTCGTCGTGATCTGACGAATTTTTACGGATTTGCCTAGGGGTACCCCTAGGGAAAATCACCAGAATCGAAAAATCATAAAAAGTGGTGAAATTACTGATCTAAGTCCAATAATTCGGGAAAACTTGATTGGAATAGCTACTGGAGTATTGCCGGTCACAACGTATCGAGAATCGGCTTCGTCGGGATCTGACGAATTTTTACGGATTTCCCTAGGGGTACCCCTAGGGAAAATCACCAGAATCGAAAAATCGTAAAAAGTGGTAAAATTTTGGATCCGAGTCCAATAATTCGGGAAAACTTGATTGGAATAGCTACTGGAGGATTGCCGGTCACAACGCATCGAGAATCGGCTTCGTCGGGATCTGACGAATTTTTACGGATTTCCCTAGGGGTACTCCTAGGGAAAATCACCAGAATCGAAAAATCGTAAAAAGTGGTGAAATTTTGGATCCGAGTACAATAATTCGGGAAAACTTGATTGGAATAGCTACTGGAGGATTGCCGGTCACAACGCATCGAGAATCGGCTTCGTCGGGATCTGACGAATTTTTACGGATTTCCTAGGGGGTACCCCTAAGGAAAATCACCAGAATCGAAAAATCGTAAAAAGTGGTAAAATTTTGGATCCGAGTCCAATAATTCGGGAAAACTTGATTGGAATAGCTACTGGAGGATTGCCGGTCACAACGCATCGAGAATCGGCTTCGTCGGGATCTGACGAATTTTTACGGATTTCCCTAGGGGTACTCCTAGGGAAAATAACCAGAATCGAAAAATCGTAAAAAGTGGTGAAATTTTGGATCCGAGTACAATAATTCGGGAAAACTTGATTGGAATAGCTACTGGAGGATTGCCGGTCACAACGCATCGAGAATCGGCTTCGTCGGGATCTGACGAATTTTTACGGATTTCCCTAGGGGTACCCCTAGGGAAAATCACCAGAATCGAAAAATCGTAAAAAGTAAAAAAATTTTGGATCCGAGTCCAATAATTCGGGAAAACTTGATTGGAATAGCTACTGGAGGATTGCCGGTCACTACGCATCGAGAATCGGCTTGGTCGGGATCTGACGAATTTTTACGGATTTCCCTAGGGGTACTCCTAGGGAAAATCACCAGAATCGAAAAATCGTAAAAAGTGGTGAAATTTTGGATCCGAGTACAATAATTCGGGAAAACTTGATTGGAATAGCTACTGGAGGATTGCCGGTCACAACGCATCGAGAATCGGCTTCGTCGGGATCTGACGAATTTTTACGGATTTCCTAGGGGGTACCCCTAGGGAAAATCACCAGAATCGAAAAATCGTAAAAAGTGGTAAAATTTTGGATCCGAGTACAACAATTCGGGAAAACTTGATTGGAATAGCTACTGGAGGATTGCCGGTCACAACGCATCGAGAATCGGCTTCGTCGGGATCTGACGAATTTTTACGGATTTCCCTAGGGGTACCCCTAGGGAAAATCACCAGAATCGAAAAATCGTAAAAAGTGGTGAAATTTTGGATCCGAGTCCAATAATTCGGGAAAACTTGATTGGAATAGCTACTGGAGGATTGCCGGTCACAACGCATCGAGAATCGGTTTCGTCGGGATCTGACGAATTTTTACGGATTTCCCTAGGGGTACCCCTAGGGAAAATCACCAGAATCGAAAAATCGTAAAAAGTAGTAAAATTTTGGATTCGAGTCCAATAATTCGGGAAAACTTGATTGGAATAGCTACTGGAGGATTGCCGGTGACAACGCATCGAGAATCGGCTTCGTCGTGATCTGACGAATTTTTACGGATTTCCCTTGGGGTACCCCTAGGGAAAATCACCAGAATCGAAAAATTATAAAAAGTGGTGAAGTTAATGATCCGAGTCCAATAATTCGGGAAAACTTGATTGGAATAGCTACTGGAGTATTGCCGGTCACAACGTATCGAGAATCGGTTTCGTCGGGATCTGACGAATTTTTACGGATTTCCCTAGGGGTACCCCTAGGGAAAATCACCAGAATCGAAAAATCGTAAAAAGTGGTGAAATTTTGGATCCGAGTCCAATAATTCGGGAAAACTTGATTGGAATAGCTACTGGATGATTGCCGGTCACAACGCATCGAGAATCGGCTTCGTCGGGATCTGACGAATTTTACGGATTTCCCTAGGGGTACCCCTAGGGAAAATCACCAGAATCGAAAAATCGTAAAAAGTGGTAAAATTTTGGATCCGAGTCCAATAATTCGGGAAAACTTGATTGGAATAGCTACTGGAGGATTGCCGGTCACAACGCATCGAGAATCGGCTTCGTCGGGATCTGACGAATTTTACGGATTTCCCTAGGGGTACTCCTAGGGAAAATCACCAGAATCGAAAAATCGTAAAAAGTGGTGAAATTTTGGATCCGAGTACAATAATTCGGGAAAACTTGATTGGAATAGCTACTGGAGGATTGCCGGTCACAACGCATCGAGAATCGGCTTCGTCGGGATCTGACGAATTTTTACGGATTTCCTAGGGGGTACCCCTAGGGAAAATCACCAGAATCGAAAAATCGTAAAAAGTGGTAATATTTGGATCCGAGTCCAATAATTCGGAAAAACTTGATTGGAATAGCTACTGGAGGATTGCCGGTCACAACGCATCGAGAATCGGCTTCGTCGGGATCTGACGTATTTTTACGGATTTCCCTAGGGGTACTCCTAGGAAAAATCACCAGAATCGAAAAATCGTAAAAAGTGGTGAAATTTTGGATCCGAGTACAATAATTCGGGAAAACTTGATTGGAATAGCTACTGGAGGATTGCCGGTCACAACGCATCGAGAATCGGCTTCGTCGGGATCTGACGAATTTTTACGGATTTCCCTAGGGGTACCCCTAGGGAAAATCACCAGAATCGAAAAATCGTAAAAAGTAGTAAAATTTTGGATCCGAGTCCAATAATTCGGGAAAACTTGATTGGAATAGCTACTGGAGGATTGCCGGTCACAACGTATCGAGAATCGGCTTCGTCGTGATCTGACGAATTTTTACGGATTTCCCTTGGGGTACCCCTAGGGAAAATCACCAAAATCGAAAAATCGTAAAAAGTAGTAAAATTTTGGATCCGAGTCCAATAATTCGGGAAAACTTGATTGGAATAGCTACTGGAGTATTGCCGGTCACAACGTATCGAGAATCGGTTTCGTCGGGATCTGACGAATTTTTACGGATTTCCCTAGGGGTACCCCTAGGGAAAATCACCAGAATCGAAAAATTATAAAAAGTTGTGAAATTTTGGATATGAGTCCAATAATTCAGGAAAACTTGATTGGAATAGCTACTGGAGGATTGCCGGTCATAACGCATCGAGAATTGGCTTCGTCGGGATCTGACAAATTTTTACGGATTTCCCTAGGGGTACCCCCTAGGGAAAATCACCAGAATCGAAAAAATCGTAAAAAGTGGTAAAATTTTGGATCCGAGTCCAATAATTCGGGAAAACTTGATTGGAATAGCTACTGGAGGATTGCCGGTCACAACGCATCGAGAGTCGGCTTCGTCGGGATCTGACGAATTTTTACGGATTTCCCTAGGGGTACCCATAGGGAAAATCACCAGAATCGAAAAATCGTAAAAAGTGGTGAAATTTTGGATCCGAGTCCAATAATTCGGGAAAACTTGATTGGAATAGCTACTGGAGGATTGCCGGTCACAACGCATCGAGAATCGGCTTCGTCGGGATCTGACGAATTTTTACGGATTACCCTAGGGGTACCCCTAGGGAAAATCACCAGAATCGAAAAATCGTAAAAAGTAGTAAAATTTTGGATCCGAGTCCAATAATTCGGGAAAACTTGATTGGAATAGCTACTGGAGGATTGCCGGTCACAACGCATCGAGAATCGGCTTCGTCGTGATCTGACGAATTTTTACGGATTTCCCTTGGGGTACCCCTAGGGAAAATCACCAGAATCGAAAAATTATAAAAAGTGGTGAAGTTAATGATCCGAGTCCAATAATTCGGGAAAACTTGATTGGAATAGCTACTGGAGTATTGCCGGTCACAACGTATCGAGAATCGGTTTCGTCGGGATCTGACGAATTTTTACGGATTTCCCTAGGGGTACCCCTAGGGAAAATCACCAGAATCGAAAAATCGTAAAAAGTGGTGAAATTTTGGATCCGAGTCCAATAATTCGGGAAAACTTGATTGGAATAGCTACTGGATGATTGCCGGTCACAACGCATCGAGAATCGGCTTCGTCGGGATCTGACGAATTTTTACGGATTTCCCTAGGGGTACCCCTAGGGAAAATCACCAGAATCGAAAAATCGTAAAAAGTGGTAAAATTTTGGATCCGAGTCCAATAATTCGGGAAAACTTGATTGGAATAGCTACTGGAGGATTGCCGGTCACAACGCATCGAGAATCGGCTTCGTCGGGATCTGACGAATTTTTACGGATTTCCCTAGGGGTACTCCTAGGGAAAATCACCAGAATCGAAAAATCGTAAAAAGTGGTGAAATTTTGGATCCGAGTACAATAATTCGGGAAAACTTGATTGGAATAGCTACTGGAGGATTGCCGGTCACAACGCATCGAGAATCGGCTTCGTCGGGATCTGACGAATTTTTACGGATTTCCTAGGGGGTACCCCTAGGGAAAATCACCAGAATCGAAAAATCGTAAAAAGTGGTAAAATTTTGGATCCGAGTCCAATAATTCGGAAAAACTTGATTGGAATAGCTACTGGAGGATTGCCGGTCACAACGCATCGAGAATCGGCTTCGTCGGGATCTGACGTATTTTTACGGATTTCCCTAGGGGTACTCCTAGGAAAAATCACCAGAATCGAAAAATCGTAAAAAGTGGTGAAATTTTGGATCCGAGTACAATAATTCGGGAAAACTTGATTGGAATAGCTACTGGAGGATTGCCGGTCACAACGCATCGAGAATCGGCTTCGTCGGGATCTGACGAATTTTTACGGATTTCCCTAGGGGTACCCCTAGGGAAAATCACCAGAATCGAAAAATCGTAAAAAGTAGTAAAATTTTGGATCCGAGTCCAATAATTCGGGAAAACTTGATTGGAATAGCTACTGGAGGATTGCCGGTCACAACGTATCGAGAATCGGCTTCGTCGTGATCTGACGAATTTTTACGGATTTCCCTTGGGGTACCCCTAGGGAAAATCACCAAAATCGAAAAATCGTAAAAAGTAGTAAAATTTTGGATCCGAGTCCAATAATTCGGGAAAACTTGATTGGAATAGCTACTGGAGTATTGCCGGTCACAACGTATCGAGAATCGGTTTCGTCGGGATCTGACGAATTTTTACGGATTTCCCTAGGGGTACCCCTAGGGAAAATCACCAGAATCGAAAAATTATAAAAAGTTGTGAAATTTTGGATATGAGTCCAATAATTCAGGAAAACTTGATTGGAATAGCTACTGGAGGATTGCCGGTCATAACGCATCGAGAATTGGCTTCGTCGGGATCTGACAAATTTTTACGGATTTCCCTAGGGGTACCCCCTAGGGAAAATCACCAGAATCGAAAAAATCGTAAAAAGTGGTAAAATTTTGGATCCGAGTCCAATAATTCGGGAAAACTTGATTGGAATAGCTACTGGAGGATTGCCGGTCACAACGCATCGAGAGTCGGCTTCGTCGGGATCTGACGAATTTTTACGGATTTCCCTAGGGGTACCCATAGGGAAAATCACCAGAATCGAAAAATCGTAAAAAGTGGTGAAATTTTGGATCCGAGTCCAATAATTCGGGAAAACTTGATTGGAATAGCTACTGGAGGATTGCCGGTCACAACGCATCGAGAATCGGCTTCGTCGGGATCTGACGAATTTTTACGGATTACCCTAGGGGTACCCCTAGGGAAAATCACCAGAATCGAAAAATCGTAAAAAGTAGTAAAATTTTGGATCCGAGTCCAATAATTCGGGAAAACTTGATTGGAATAGCTACTGGAGGATTGCCGGTCACAACGCATCGAGAATCGGCTTCGTCGTGATCTGACGAATTTTTACGGATTTCCCTTGGGGTACCCCTAGGGAAAATCACCAGAATCGAAAAATCGTAAAAAGTAGTAAAATTTTGGATCCGAGTCAAATAATTCGGGAAAACTTGATTGGAATAGCTACTGGAGGATTGCCGGTCACAACGCATCGAGAATCGGCTTCGTCGTGATCTGACGAATTTTTACGGATTTCCCTTGGGGTACCCCTAGGGAAAATCACCAGAATCGAAAAATTATAAAAAGTGGTGAAATTTGGATCCGAGTACAATAATTCGGGAAAACTTGATTGGAATAGCTACTGGAGGATTGCCGGTCACAACGCATCGAGAATCGGCTTCGTCGGGATCTGACGAATTTTTACGGATTTCCTAGGGGGTACCCCTAGGGAAAATCACCAGAATCGAAAAATCGTAAAAAGTGGTAAAATTTTGGATCCGAGTCCAATAATTCGGGAAAACTTGATTGGAATAGCTACTGGAGGATTGCCGGTCACAACGCATCGAGAATCGGCTTCGTCGGGATCTGACGAATTTTTACGGATTTCCCTACTAGGGAAAATCACCAGAATCGAAAAATCGTAAAAAGTAGTAAAATTTTGGATCCGAGTCCAATAATTCGGGAAAACTTGATTGGAATAGCTACTGGAGGATTGCCGGTCACAACGCATCGAGAATCGGCTTCGTCGTGATCTGACGAATTTTTACGGATTTCCCTTGGGGTACCCCTAGGGAAAATCACCAGAATCGAAAAATCGTAAAAAGTAGTAAAATTTTGGATCCGAGTCCAATAATTCGGGAAAACTTGATTGGAATAGCTACTGGAGTATTGCCGGTCACAACGTATCGAGAATCGGTTTCGTCGGGATCTGACGAATTTTTACGGATTTCCCTAGGGGTACCCCTAGGGAAAATCACCAGAATCGAAAAATCATAAAAAGTTGTGAAATTTTGGATATGAGTCCAATAATTCGGGAAAACTTGATTGGAATAGCTACTGGAGTATTGCCGGTCACAACGCATCGAGAATTGGCTTCGTCGGGATCTGACAAATTTTTACGGATTTCCCTAGGGGTACCCCTAGGGAAAATCACCAGAATCGAAAAAATCGTAAAAAGTGGTAAAATTTTGGATCCGAGTCCAATAATTCGGGAAAACTTGATTGGAATAGCTACTGGAGGATTGCCGGTCACAACGCATCGAGAGTCGGCTTCGTCGGGATCTGACGAATTTTTACGGATTTCCCTAGGGGTACCCATAGGGAAAATCACCAGAATCGAAAAATCGTAAAAAGTGGTGAAATTTTGGATCCGAGTCCAATAATTCGGGAAAACTTGATTGGAATAGCTACTGGAGGATTGCCGGTCACAACGCATCGAGAATCGGCTTCGTCGGGATCTGACGAATTTTTACGGATTTTCCTAGGGGTACCCCTAGGGAAAATCACCAGAATCGAAAAATCGTAAAAAGTAGTAAAATTTTGGATCCGAGTCCAATAATTCGGGAAAACTTGATTGGAATAGCTACTGGAGGATTGCCGGTCACAACGCATCGAGAATCGGCTTCGTCGGGATCTGACGAATTTTTACGGATTTCCCTTGGGGTACCCCTAGGGAAAATCACCAGAATCGAAAAATTATAAAAAGTGGTGAAATTACTGATCCGAGTCCAATAATTCGGGAAAACTTGATTGGAATAGCTACTGGAGTATTGCCGGTCACAACGTATCGAGAATCGGTTTCATCGGGATCTGACGAATTTTTACGGATTTCCCTAGGGGTACCCTTAGGGAAAATCACCAGAATCGAAAAATCGTAAAAAGTTGTGAAATTTTGGATCCGAGTCCAATAATTCGGGAAAACTTGATTGGAATAGCTACTGGAGGATTGTCGGTCACAACGCATCGAGAATCGGCTTCGTCGGGATCTGACGAATTTTTACGGATTTCCCTAGGGGTACCCCTAGGGAAAATCACCAGAATCGAAAAATCGTAAAAAGTGGTAAAATTTTTGATCCGAGTCCAATAATTCGGGAAAACTTGATTGGAATAGCTACTGGAGGATTGCCGGTCACAACGCATCGAGAATCGGCTTCGTCGGGATCTGACGAATTTTTACGGATTTCCCTAGGGGTACCCCTAGGGAAAATCACCAGAATCGAAAAATCGTAAAAAGTGGTGAAATTTTGGATCCGAGTCCAATAATTCGGGAAAACTTGATTGGAATACCTACTGGAGGATTGCCGGTCACAACGCATCGAGAATCGGCTTCGTCGGGATCTGACGAATTTTTACGGATTTTCCTAGGGGTACCCCTAGGGAAAATCACCAGAATCGAAAAATCGTAAAAAGTAGTAATATTTTGGATTCGAGTCCAATAATTCGGGAAAACTTGATTGGAATAGCTACTGGAGGATTGCCGGTCACAACGCATCGAGAATCGGCTTCGTCGTGATCTGACGAATTTTTACGGATTTCCCTTGGGGTACCCCTAGGGTAAATCACCAGAATCGAAAAATTATAAAAAGTGGTGAAATTAATGATCCGAGTCCAATAATTCGGGAAAACTTGATTGGAATAGCTACTGGAGTATTGCCGGTCACAACGTATCGAGAATCGGTTTCGTCGGGATCTGACGAATTTTTACGGATTTCCCTAGGGGTACCCCTAGGGAAAATCACCAGAATCGAAAAATCGTAAAAAGTGGTGAAATTTTGGATCCGAGCCCAATAATTCAGGAAAACTTGATTGGAATAGCTACTGGAGGATTGCCGGTCACAACGCATCGAGAATCGGCTTCGTCGGGATCTGACGAATTTTTACGGATTTTCCTAGGGGTACCCCTAGGGAAAATCACCAGAATCGAAAAATCGTAAAAAGTGGTAAAATTTTGGATCCGAGTCCAATAATTCGGGAAAACTTGATTGGAATAGCTACTGGAGGATTGCCGGTCACAACGCATCGAGAATCGGCTTCGTCGGGATCTGACGAATTTTTACGGATTTCCCTAGGGGTACTCCTAGGGAAAATCACCAGAATCGAAAAATGGTAAAAAGTGGTGAAATTTTGGATCCGAGTACAATAATTCGGGAAAAGTTGATTGGAATTGCTACTGGAGGATTTCCGGTCACAACGCATTGAGAATCGGCTTCGTCGAGATCTGACAAATTTTTACGGATTTCCCTAGGGGTACCCCTAGGGAAAATCACCAAAATCGAAAAATCATAAAAAGTGGTAAAATTTTGGATCCGAGTCCAATAATTCGGGAAAACTTGATTGGAATAGCTACTGGAGGATTGCCGGTCACAACGCATCGAGAATCGGCTTCGTCGGGATCTGACGAATTTTTACGGATTTCCCTATGGGTACCCATAGGGAAAATCACCAGAATCGAAAAATCGTAAAAAGTGGTGAAATTTTGGATCCGAGTCAAATAATTCGGAAAAACTTGATTGGAATAGCTACTGGAGGATTGCCGGTCACAACGCATCGAGAATCGGTTTCGTCGGGATCTGACGAATTTTTACGGATTTCCCTAGGGGTACCCCTAGGGAAAATCACCAGAATCGAAAAATCGTAAAAAGTGGTGAAATTTTGGATCCGAGTCCAATAATTCGGGAAAACTTGATTGGAATAGCTACTGGAGGATTGCCGGTCACAACCCATCGAGAATCGGCTTCGTCGGGATCCGACGAATTTTTACCGATTTCCCTAGGGGTACCCCTAGGGAAAATCACCAGAATCGAAAAATCGTAAAAAGTAGTAAAATTTTGGATTCGAGTCCAATAATTCGGGAAAACTTGATTGGAATAACTACTGGAGGATTGCCGGTCACAACGCATCGAGAATCGGTTTCGTCGGGATCTGACGAAATTTTACGGATTTCCCTGGGGGTACCCCTAAGGAAAATCACCAGAATCGAAAAATTATAAAAAGTGGTGAAATTAATGATCCGAGTACAATAATTCGGGAAAACTTGATTGGAATAGCTACTGGAGTATTGCCGGTCACAACGCATCGAGAATCGGCTTCGTCGGGATCTGACGAATTTTTACGGATTTCACTAGGCGTACCCCTAGGGAAAATCACCAGAATCGAAAAATCATAAAAATTTGTGAAATTTTGGATATGAGTCCAATAATTCGGGAAAACTTGATTGGAATAGCTACTGGAGGATTGCCGGTCACAACGCATCGAGAATCGGCTTCGTCGGGATCTGACGAATTTTTACGGATTTCCCTAGGGGTACCCCAAGGGAAAATCACCAGAATCGAAAAATCGTAAAAAGTGGTGAAATTTTTGATCCGAGTACAATAATTCGGGAAAACTTGATTGGAATAGCTACTGGAGGATTGCCGGTCACAACGCATCGAGAATCGGCTTCGTCGGGATCTGACGACTTTTTACGGATTTCCCTAGGGGTACCCCAAGGGAAAATCACCAGAATCGAAAAATCGTAAAAAGTGGTGAAATTTTTGATCCGAGTACAATAATTCGGGAAAACTTGATTGGAATAGCTACTGGAGGATTGCCGGTCACAACGCATCGAGAATCGGCTTCGTCGGGATCCGACGAATTTTTACCGATTTCCCTAGGGGTACCCCTAGGGAAAATCACCAGAATCGAAAAATCGTAAAAAGTGATGAAATTTTGGATCCGAGTCCAATAATTCGGGAAAAGTTGATTGGAATTGCTACTGGAGGATTGCCGGTCACAACGCATCTATAATCGGCTTCGTCGGGATCTGACGAATTTTTACGGATTTCCCTAGGCGTACCCCTAGGGAAAATCACCAGAATCGAAAAATCATAAAAAGTTGTGAAATTTTGGATATGAGTCCAATAATTCGGGAAAACTTGATTGGAATAGCTACTGGAGGATTGCCGGTCACAAGGCATCGAGAATTGGCTTCGTCGGGATCTGACAAATTTTTACGGATTTCCCTAGGGGTACCCCTAGGGATAATCACCAGAATCGAAAAATCGTAAAAAGTGGTAAAATTTTGGATCCGAGTCCAATAATTCGGGAAAACTTGATTGGAATAGCTACTGGAGGATTGCCGGTCACAACGCATCGAGAATCGGCTTCGTCGGGATCTGACGAATTTTTACGGATTTCCCTAGGGGTACCCATAGAGAAAATCACCAGAATCGAAAAATCGTAAAAAGTGGTGAAATTTTTGATCCGAGTCAAATAATTCGGGAAAACTTGATTGGAATAGCTACTGGAGGATTGCTGATCACAACGCATTGAGAATCGGCTTCGTCGGGATCTGACGAATTTTTACGGATTTCCCTAGGGGTACCCCTAGGGAAAATCACCAGAATCGAAAAATCATAAAAAGTGGTAAAATTTTGGATCCGAGTCCAATAATTCGGGAAAACTTGATTGGAATAGCTACTGGAGGATTGCCGGTCAAAACGCATCGAGAATGGGCTTTATCGTGATCTGACGAATTTTTACGGATTTCCCTAGGGGTACCCCTTGGGAAAATCACCAGAATCGAAAAATCATAAAAAGGGGTGAAATTACTGATCCGAGTCCAATAATTCGGGAAAACTTGATTGGAATAGCTACTGGAGTATTGCCGGTCACAACGTATCGAGAATCGGTTTCGTCGGGATCTGACGAATTTTTACGGATTTCCCTAGGGGTACCCCTAGGGAAAATCACCAGAATCGAAAAATCGTAAAAAGTGATGAAATTTTGGATCCGAGTCCAATAATTCGGGAAAAGTTGATTGGAATAGCTACTGGAGGATTGCCGGTCACAACGCATATAGAATCGGCTTCGTCGGGATCTGACAAATTTTTACGGATTTCCCTAGGGGTACCCCTAGGGAAAATCACCAAAATCGAAAAATCATAAAAAGTGGTGAAATTACTGATCCGAGTCCAATAATTCGGGAAAACTTGATTGGAATAGCTACTGGAGGATTGCCGGTCACAACGCATCGAGAATCGGCTTCGTCGGGATCGGACGAATTTTTACGAATTTCCCTAGGGGTACCCCTAGGGAAAATCACCAGAATCGAAAAATCGTAAAAAGTGGTGAAATTTTGGATCCGAGTACAATAATTCGGGAAAACTTGATTTGAGTAGCTACTGGAGGATTTCCGGTCACAACGCATCGTGAATCGGCTTCGTCGGGATCTGACAAATTTTTACGGATTTCCCTAGGGGTACCCATAGGGAAAATCACCAGAATCGAAAAATCGTAAAAAGTTGTGAAATTTTGGATCCGAGTCCAATAATTCGGGAAAACTTGATTCGAATAGCTACAGGAGGAATACCGGTCACAACGCATCGAGAATCGGCTTCGTCGGGATCTGACGTATTTTTACGGATTTCCCTAGGGGTACCCCTAGGGAAAATCACCAGAATCGAAAAATCGTAAAAAGTGGTGAAATTTTGGATCCGAGTACAATAATTCGGGAAAACTTGATTGGAATAGCTACTGGAGGATTTTCGGTCAAAACGCATCGAGAATCGGCTTCGTCGGGATCTGACAAATTTTTACGGATTTCCCTAGGCGTACCCCTAGGGAAAATCACCAGAATCGAAAAATCATAAAAAGTTGTGAAATTTTCTATATGAGTCTAATAATTCGGGAAAACTTGATTGGAATAGCTACTGGAGGATTTCCGGTCACAACGCATCGAGAATCGGCTTCGTCGGGATCTGACGAATTTTTACGGATTTCCCTGGGGGTACCCCTAAGGAAAATCACCAGAATCGAAAAATCGTAAAAAGTGGTGAAATTTTGGATCCGAGTACAATAATTCGGGAAAACTTGATTGGAATAGCTACTGGAGGATTGCCGGTCACAACGCATCGAGAATCGGCTTCGTCGGGATCTGACGAATTTTTACGGATTTCACTAGGCGTACCCCTAGGGAAAATCACCAGAATCGAAAAATCATAAAAAGTTGTGAAATTTTGGATATGAGTCCAATAATTCGGGAAAACTTGATTGGAATAGCTACTGGAGGATTGCCGGTCACAACGCATCGAGAATCGGCTTCGTCGGGATCTGACGAATTTTTACGGATTTCCCTAGGGGTACCCCAAGGGAAAATCACCAGAATCGAAAAATCGTAAAAAGTGGTGAAATTTTTGATCCGAGTACAATAATTCGGGAAAACTTGATTGGAATAGCTACTGGAGGATTGCCGGTCACAACGCATCGAGAATCGGCTTCGTCGGGATCTGACGACTTTTTACGGATTTCCCTAGGGGTACCCCAAGGGAAAATCACCAGAATCGAAAAATCGTAAAAAGTGGTGAAATTTTTGATCCGAGTACAATAATTCGGGAAAACTTGATTGGAATAGCTACTGGAGGATTGCCGGTCACAACGCATCGAGAATCGGCTTCGTCGGGATCCGACGAATTTTTACCGATTTCCCTAGGGGTACCCCTAAGGAAAATCACCAGAATCGAAAAATCGTAAAAAGTGGTGAAATTTTGGATCCGAGTACAATAATTCGGGAAAACTTGATTGGAATAGCTACTGGAGGATTGCCGGTCACAACGCATCGAGAATCGGCTTCGTCGGGATCTGACGAATTTTTACGGATTTCACTAGGCGTACCCCTAGGGAAAATCACCAGAATCGAAAAATCATAAAAAGTTGTGAAATTTTTGGATATGAGTCCAATAATTCGGGAAAACTTGATTGGAATAGCTACTGGAGGATTGCCGGTCACAACGCATCGAGAATCGGCTTCGTCGGGATCTGACGAATTTTTACGGATTTCCCTAGGCGTACCCCTAGGGAAAATCACCAGAATCGAAAAATCATAAAAAGTTGTGAAATTTTCTATATGAGTCTAATAATTCGGGAAAACTTGATTGGAATAGCTACTGGAGGATTTCCGGTCACAACGCATCGAGAATCGGCTTCGTCGGGATCTGACGAATTTTTACGGATTTCCCTGGGGGTACCCCTAAGGAAAATCACCAGAATCGAAAAATCGTAAAAAGTGGTGAAATTTTGGATCCGAGTACAATAATTCGGGAAAACTTGATTGGAATAGCTACTGGAGGATTGCCGGTCACAACGCATCGAGAATCGGCTTCGTCGGGATCTGACGAATTTTTACGGATTTCACTAGGCGTACCCCTAGGGAAAATCACCATAATCGAAAAATCATAAAAAGTTGTGAAATTTTGGATATGAGTCCAATAATTCGGGAAAACTTGATTGGAATAGCTACTGGAGGATTGCCGGTCACAACGCATCGAGAATCGGCTTCGTCGGGATCTGACGAATTTTTACGGATTTCCCTAGGGGTACCCCAAGGGAAAATCACCAGAATCGAAAAATCGTAAAAAGTGGTGAAATTTTTGATCCGAGTACAATAATTCGGGAAAACTTGATTGGAATAGCTACTGGAGGATTGCCGGTCACAACGCATCGAGAATCGGCTTCGTCGAGATCCGATGAATTTTTACCGATTTCCCTAGGGCTACCCCTAGGGAAAATCACCAGAATCGAAAAATTGTAAAAAGTGATGAAATTTTGGATCCGAGTCAAATAATTCGGGAAAAGTTGATTGGAATAGCTACTGGAGGATTGCCGGTCACAACGCATCTATAATCGGCTTCGTCGGGATCTGACAAATTTTTACGGATTTCCCTAGGCGTACCCCTAGGGAAAATCACCAGAATCGAAAAATCATAAGAAGTTGTGAAATTTTGGATATGAGTCCAATAATTCGGGAAAACTTGATTGGAATAGCTACTGGAGGATTGCCGGTCACAACGCTTCGAGAATTGGCTTCGTCGGGATCTGACAAATTTTTACGGATTTCCCTAGGGGTACCCCTAGGGATAATCACCAGAATCGAAAAATCGTAAAAAGTGGTAAAATTTTGGATCCGAGTCCAATAATTCGGGAAAACTTGATTGGAATAGCTACTGGAGGATTGCCGGTCACAACGCATCGAGAATCGGCTTCGTCGGGATCTGACGAATTTTTACGGATTTCCCTAGGGGTACCCATAGGGAAAATCACCAGAATCGAAAAATCGTAAAAAGTGGTGAAATTTTTGATCCGAGTCAAATAATTCGGGAAAACTTGATTGGAATAGCTACTGGAGGATTGCCGATCACAACGCATCGAGAATCGGCTTCGTCGGGATCTGACGAATTTTTACGGATTTCCCTAGGAGTACCCCTAGGGAAAATCACCAG
This sequence comes from Excoecaria cochinchinensis, assembly GCA_947683425.1. Taxonomy (NCBI): domain Eukaryota; kingdom Viridiplantae; phylum Streptophyta; class Magnoliopsida; order Malpighiales; family Euphorbiaceae; genus Excoecaria; species Excoecaria cochinchinensis. The sequence goes on from CANTUQ010000321.1 coordinate 87,252, forward strand.
AATCGAAAAATCATAAAAAGTGGTAAAATTTTCTATATGAGTCTAATAATTCGGGAAAACTTGATTGGAATAGCTACTGGAGGATTGCCGGTCACAACGCATTACGAATCGGCTTCGTCGGGATCTGACAAATTTTTACGGATTTCCCTAGGGGTACCCCTAGGGATAATCACCAGAATCGAAAAATCGTAAAAAGTGGTAAAATTTTGGATCCGAGTCCAATAATTCGGGAAAACTTGATTGGAATAGCTACTGGAGGATTGCCGGTCACAACGCATTAAGAATCGGCTTCGTCGGGATCTGACGAATTTTTACGGATTTCCCTAGGGGTACCCCTAGGGAAAATCACCAGAATCGAAAAATCGTAAAAACTGGTGAAATTTTGGATATGAGTCCAATAATTCGGGAAAACTTGATTGGAATAACTACTGGAGGATTGCCGGTCACAACGCATCGAGAATCGTTTTCGTCGGGATCTGACGAATTTTTACGGATTTCCCTAGGGGTACCCCCAGGGAAAATCACCAGAATCGAAAAATCGTAAAAAGTGGTGAAATTTTGGATCCGAGTACAATAATTCGGGAAAACTTGATTGCAATAGCTACTGGAGGATTGCCGGTCACAACGCATCGAGAATCGGATTCGTCGGGATCTGACGAATTTTTACGGATTTCCCTAGGCGTACCCCTAGGGAAAATCACCAGAATCGAAAAATCGTAAAAAGTTGTGAAATTTTGGATATGAGTCCAATAATTCGGGAAAACTTGATTGGAATAGCTACTGGAGGATTGCCGGTCACAACGCATCGAGAATCGGCTTCGTCGGGATCTGACGAATTTTTACGGATTTCCCTAGGGGTACCCCAAGGGAAAATCACCAGAATCGAAAAATCGTAAAAAGTGGTGAAATTTTTTATCCGAGTACAATAATTCGGGAAAACTTGATTGGAATAGCTACTGGAGGATTGCCGGTCACAACGCATCGAGAATCGGCTTCGTCGGGATCCGACGAATTTTTACGGATTTTCCTAGGGGTACCCCTAGGGAAAATCACCAGAATCGAAAAATCGTAAAAACTGGTGAAATTTTGGATATGAGTCCAATAATTCGGGAAAACTTGATTGGAATAACTACTGGAGGATTGCCGGTCACAACGCATCGAAAATCGGTTTCGTCGGGATCTGACGAATTTTTACGGATTTCCCTAGGGGTACCCCTAGGGAAAATGACCAGAATCGAAAAATCATAAAAAGTAGTGAAATTACTGATCCGAGTCCAATAATTCGGGAAAACTTGATTGGAATAGCTACTGGAGTATTGCCGGTCACAACGTATCGAGAATCGGCTTCGTCGGGATCTGACGAATTTTTACGGATTTCCCTAGGGGTACCCCTAGGGAAAATCACCAGAATCGAAAAATCGTAAAAAGTGATGAAATTTTGGATCCGAGTCCAATGATTCGGGAAAAGTTGATTGGAATAGCTACTGGAGGATTGCCGGTCACAACGCATATAGAATCGGCTTCGTCGGGATCTGACAAATTTTTACGGATTTCCCTAGGGGTACCCCTAGGGAAAATCACCAAAATCGAAAAATCATAAAAAGTGGTGAAATTACTGATCCGAGTCCAATAATTCGGGAAAACTTGATTGGAATAGCTACTGGAGGATTGCCGGTCACAACGCATCGAGAATCGGCTTCGTCGGGATCTGACGAATTTTTACGAATTTCCCTAGGGGTACCCCTAGGGAAAATCACCAGAATCGAAAAATCGTAAAAAGTGGTGAAATTTTGGATCCGAGTACAATAATTCGGGAAAAATTGATTTGAGTAGCTACTGGAGGATTTTCGGTCACAACGCATCGTGAATCGGCTTCGTCGGGATCTGACAAATTTTTACGGATTTCTCTAGGGGTACCCCTAGGGAAAATCACCAGAATCGAAAAATCATAAAAAGTGGTGAAATTACTGATCCGAGTCCAATAATTCGGGAAAACTTGATTGGAATAGCTACTGGAAGATTGCCGATTACAACGCATCGAGAATCGGCTTTGTCGGGATCTGACGAATTTTTACGGATTTCCCTAGGGGTACCCCTAGGGAAAATCACCAGAATCGAAAAATCGTAAAAAGTTATGAAATTTTTGATCCGAGTCCAATAATTCGGGAAAACTTGATTGGAATAGCTACTGGAGGATTGCCGGTCACAACGCATCGAGAATCGGCTTTGTCGGGATCTGACGAATTTTTACGGATTTCCCTATGGGTACCCCTAGGGAAAATCACCAGAATCGAAAAATCGTAAAAAGTGATGAAATTTTTGATCCGAGTCCAATAATTCGGGAAAAGTTGATTGGAATAACTACTGGAGGATTGCCGGTTATAACACATCAAGAATCGGGTTCGTCGGGATCCGACGAATTTTTACGGATTTCCCTAGGGGTACCCCTAGGGAAAATCACCAGAATCGAAAAATCGTAAAAACTGGTGAAATTTTGGATATGAGTCCAATAATTCGGGAAAATTTGATTGGAATAATTACTGGAGGATTGCCGGTCACAACGCATCGAGAATCGGTTTCGTCGGGATCTGACGAATTTTTACGGATTTCCCTAGAGGTACCCTTAGGGAAAATCACCAGAATCGAAAAATCGTAAAAAGTGGTGAAATTTTGGATCCGAGTACAATAATTCGGGAAAACTTGATTGGAATAGCTACTGGAGGATTGCCGGTCACAACGCATCGAGAATCGGCTTCGTCGGGATCTGACGAATTTTTACGGATTTCCCTAGGCGTACCCTTAGGGAAAATCACCAGAATCGAAAAATCATAAAAAGTTGTGAAATTTTGGATATGAGTCCAATAATTCGGGAAAACTTGATTGGAATAGCTACTGGAGGATTGCCGGTCACAACGCATCGAGAATTGGCTTCGTCAGGATCTGACAAATTTTTACGGATTTCCCTAGGGGTACCCCTAGGGAAAATCACCAGAATCGAAAAATCGTAAAAACTTGTAAAATTTTGGATCCGAGTCCAATAATTCGGGAAAACTTGATTGGAATAGCTACTGGAGGATTGCCGGTCACAACGCATCGAGAATCGTCTTCGTCGGGATCTGACGAATTTTTACGGATTTCCCTTGGGGTACCCTAGGGAAAATCACCAGAATCGAAAAAATCGTAAAAAGTGGTAAAATTTTGGATCCGAGTCCAATAATTCGGGAAAACTTGATTGTAATAGCTACTGGAGGATTACCGGTCACAACGCATCGAGAATCGGCTTCGTCGGGATCTGACGAATTTTTACGGATTTCCCTAGGGGTACCCATAGGGAAAATCACCAGAATCGAAAAATCGTAAAAAGTGGTGAAATTTTGGATCCGAGTCCAATAATTCGGGAAAACTTGATTAGAATAGCTACAGGAGGAATACCGGTCACAACACATCGAGAATCGGCTTCGTCGGGATCTGACGTATTTTTACGGATTTCCCTAGGGGTACCCCTAGGGAAAATCACCAGAATCGAAAAATCGTAAAAAGTGGTGAAATTTTGGATCCGAGTACAATAATTCGGGAAAACTTGATTGGAATAGCTACTGGAGGATTTCCGGTCAAAACGCATCGAGAATCGGCTTCGTCGGGATCTGACAAATTTTTACGGATTTCACTAGGCGTACCCCTAGGGAAAATCACCAGAATCGAAAAATCATAAAAAGTTGTGAAATTTTGGATATGAGTCCAATAATTCGGGAAAACTTGATTGGAATAGCTACTGGAGGATTGCCGGTCACAACGCATCGAGAATCGGCTTCGTCGGGATCTGACCAATTTTTACGGATTTCCCTAGGGGTACCCCAAGGGAAAATCACCAGAATCGAAAAATCGTAAAAAGTGGTGAAATTTTTGATCCGAGTACAATAATTCGGGAAAACTTGATTGGAATAGCTACTGGAGGATTGCCGGTCACAACGCATCGAGAATCGGCTTCGTCGGGATCTGACGAATTTTTACGGATTTCCCTAGGGGTACCCCAAGGGAAAATCACCAGAATCGAAAAATCGTAAAAAGTGGTGAAATTTTTGATCCGAGTACAATAATTCGGGAAAACTTGATTGGAATAGCTACTGGAGGATTGCCGGTCACAACGCATCGAGAATCGGCTTCGTCGAGATCCGACGAATTTTTACCGATTTCCCTAGGGCTACCCCTAGGGAAAATCACCAGAATCGAAAAATCGTAAAAAGTGATGAAATTTTGGATCCGAGTCCAATAATTCGGGAAAAGTTGATTGGAATAGCTACTGGAGGATTGCCGGTCACAACGCATCTATAATCGGCTTCGTCGGGATCTGACAAATTTTTACGGATTTCCCTAGGCGTACCCCTAGGGAAAATCACCAGAATCGAAAAATCATAAGAAGTTGTGAAATTTTGGATATGAGTCCAATAATTTGGGAAAACTTGATTGGAATAGCTACTGGAGGATTGCCGGTCACAACGCATCGAGAATTGGCTTCGTCGGGATCTGACAAATTTTTACGGATTTCCCTAGGGGTACCCCTAGGGATAATCACCAGAATCGAAAAATCGTAAAAAGTGGTAAAATTTTGGATCCGAGTCCAATAATTCGGGAAAACTTGATTGGAATAGCTACTGGAGGATTGCCGGTCACAACGCATCGAGAATCGGCTTCGTCGGGATCTGACGAATTTTTACGGATTTCCCTAGGGGTACCCATAGGGAAAATCACCAGAATCGAAAAATCGTAAAAAGTGGTGAAATTTTTGATCCGAGTCAAATAATTCGGGAAAACTTGATTGGAATAGCTACTGGAGGATTGCCGATCACAACGCATCGAGAATCGGCTTCGTCGGGATCTGACGAATTTTTACGGATTTCCCTAGGGGTACCCCTAGGGAAAATCACCAGAATCGAAAAATCATAAAAAGTGGTAAAATTTTCTATATGAGTCTAATAATTTGGGAAAACTTGATTGGAATAGCTACTGGAGGATTGCCGGTCACAACGCATTACGAATCGGCTTCGTCGGGATCTGACAAATTTTTACGGATTTCCCTAGGGGTACCCCTAGGGATAATCACCAGAATCGAAAAATCGTAAAAAGTGGTAAAATTTTGGATCCGAGTCCAATAATTCGGGAAAACTTGATTGGAATAGCTACTGGAGGATTGCCGGTCACAACGCATTAAGAATCGGCTTCGTCGGGATCTGACGAATTTTTACGGATTTCCCTAGGGGTACCCCTAGGGAAAATCACCAGAATCGAAAAATCGTAAAAACTGGTGAAATTTTGGATATGAGTCCAATAATTCGGGAAAACTTGATTGGAATAACTACTGGAGGATTGCCGGTCACAACGCATCGAGAATCGGTTTCGTCGGGATCTGACGAATTTTTACGGATTTCCCTAGGGGTACCCCCAGGGAAAATCACCAGAATCGAAAAATCGTAAAAAGTGGTGAAATTTTGGATCCGAGTACAATAATTCGGGAAAACTTGATTGCAATAGCTACTGGAGGATTGCCGGTCACAACGCATCGAGAATCGGCTTCGTCGGGATCTGACGAATTTTTACGGATTTCCCTAGGCGTACCCCTAGGGAAAATCACCAGAATCGAAAAATCGTAAAAAGTTGTGAAATTTTGGATATGAGTCAAATAATTCGGGAAAACTTGATTGGAATAGCTACTGGAGGATTGCCGGTCACAACGCATCGAGAATCGGCTTCGTCGGGATCTGACGAATTTTTACGGATTTCCCTAGGGGTACCCCAAGGGAAAATCACCAGAATCGAAAAATCGTAAAAAGTGGTGAAATTTTTGATCCGAGTACAATAATTCGGGAAAACTTGATTGGAATAGCTACTGGAGGATTGCCGGTCACAACGCATCGAGAATCGGCTTCGTCGGGATCCGACGAATTTTTACGGATTTCCCTAGGGGTACCCCTAGGGAAAATCACCAGAATCGAAAAATCGTAAAAACTGGTGAAATTTTGGATATGAGTCCAATAATTCGGGAAAACTTGATTGGAATAACTACTGGAGGATTGCCGGTCACAACGCATCGAGAATCGGTTTCGTCGGGATCTGACGAATTTTTACGGATTTCCCTAGGGGTACGCCTAGGGAAAATCACCAGAATCGAAAAATCATAAAAAGGGGTGAAATTACTGATCCGAGTCCAATAATTCGGGAAAACTTGATTGGAATAGCTACTGGAGTATTGCCGGTCACAACATATCGAGAATCGGCTTCGTCGGGATCTGACGAATTTTTACGGATTTCCCTAGGGGTACCCCTAAGGAAAATCACCAGAATCGAAAAATCGTAAAAAGTGATGAAATTTTGGATCCGAGTCCAATGATTCGGGAAAAGTTGATTGGAATAGCTACTGGAGGATTGCCGGTCACAACGCATATAGAATCGGCTTCGTCGGGATCTGACAAATTTTTACGGATTTCCCTAGGGGTACCCCTAGGGAAAATCACCAAAATCGAAAAATCATAAAAAGTGGTGAAATTACTGATCCGAGTCCAATAATTCGGGAAAACTTGATTGGAATTGCTACTGGAGGATTGCCGGTCACAACGCATCGAGAATCGGCTTCGTCGGGATCTGACGAATTTTTACGAATTTCCCTAGGGGTACCCCTAGGGAAAATCACCAGAATCGAAAAATCGTAAAAAGTGGTGAAATTTTGGATCCGAGTACAATAATTCGGGAAAACTTAATTTGAGTAGCTACTGGAGGATTTCCGGTCACAACGCATCGTGAATCGGCTTCGTCGGGATCTGACAAATTTTTACGGATTTCCCTAGGGGTACCCCTAGGGAAAATCACCAGAATCGAAAAATCATAAAAAGTGGTGAAATTACTGATCCGAGTCCAATAATTCGGGAAAACTTGATTGGAATAGCTACTGGAGGATTGCCGATTACAACGCATCGAGAATCGGCTTTGTCGGGATCTGACGAATTTTTACGGATTTCCCTAGGGGTACCCCTAGGGAAAATCACCAGAATCGAAAAATCGTAAAAAGTTATGAAATTTTTGATCCGAGTCCAATAATTCGGGAAAACTTGATTGGAATAGCTACTGGAGGATTGCCGGTCACAACGCATCGAGAATCGGCTTTGTCGGGATCTGACGAATTTTTACGGATTTCCCTAGGGGTACCCCTAGGGAAAATCACCAGAATCGAAAAATCGTAAAAAGTGATGAAATTTTTGATCCGAGTCCAATAATTCGGGAAAAGTTGATTGGAATAACTACTGGAGGATTGCCGGTTATAACACATCAAGAATCGGGTTCGTCGGGATCCGACGAATTTTTACGGATTTCCCTAGGGGTACCCCTAGGGAAAATCACCAGAATCGAAAAATCGTAAAAACTGGTGAAATTTTGGATATGAGTCCAATAATTCGGGAAAATTTGATTGGAATAACTACTGCAGGATTGCCGGTCACAACGCATCGAGAATCGGTTTCATCGGGATCTGACGAATTTTTACGGATTTCCCTAGAGGTACCCTTAGGGAAAATCACCAGAATCGAAAAATCGTAAAAAGTGGTGAAATTTTGGATCCGAGTACAATAATTCGGGAAAACTTGATTGGAATAGCTACTGGAGGATTGCCGGTCACAACGCATCGAGAATCGGCTTCGTCGGGATCTGACGAATTTTTACGGATTTCCCTAGGCGTACCCCTAGGGAAAATCACCAGAATCGAAAAATCATAAAAAGTTGTGAAATTTTGGATATGAGTCCAATAATTCGGGAAAACTTGATTGGAATAGCTACTGGAGGATTGCCGGTCACAACACATCGAGAATTGGCTTCGTCGGGATCTGACAAATTTTTACGGATTTCCCTAGGGGTACCCCTAGGGAAAATCACCAGAATCGAAAAATCGTAAAAACTTGTAAAATTTTGGATCCGAGTCCAATAATTCGGGAAAACTTGATTGGAATAGCTACTGGAGGATTGCCGGTCACAACGCATCGAGAATCGTCTTCGTCGGGATCTGACGAATTTTTACGGATTTCCCTTGGGGTACCCCTAGGGAAAATCACCAGAATCGAAAAAATCGTAAAAAGTGGTAAAATTTTGGATCCGAGTCCAATAATTCGGGAAAACTTGATTGTAATAGCTACTGGAGGATTGCCGGTCACAACGCATCGAGAATCGGCTTCGTCGGGATCTGACGAATTTTTACGGATTTCCCTAGGGGTACCCATAGGGAAAATCACCAGAATCGAAAAATCGTAAAAAGTGGTGAAGTTTTGGATCCGAGTCCAATAATTCGGGAAAACTTGATTAGAATAGCTACAGGAGGAATACCGGTCACAACGCATCGAGAATCGGCTTCGTCGGGATCTGACGTATTTTTACGGATTTCCCTAGGGGTACCCCTAGGGAAAATCACCAGAATCGAAAAATCGTAAAAATTGGTGAAATTTTGGATCCGAGTACAATAATTCGGGAAAACTTGATTGGAATAGTTACTGGAGGATTTCCGGTCAAAACGCATCGAGAATCGGCTTCGTCGGGATCTGACAAATTTTTACGGATTTTCCTAGGCGTACCCCTAGGGAAAATCACCAGAATCGAAAAATCATAAAAAGTTGTGAAATTTTCTATATGAGTCTAATAATTCGGGAAAACTTGATTGGAATAGCTACTGGAGGATTGCCGGTCACAACGCATCGAGAATCGGCTTCGTCGGGATCTGATAAATTTTTACGGATTTCCCTAGGGGTACCCCTAGGGAAAATCACCAGAATCGAAAAATCGTAAAAAGTGGTAAAATTTTGGATCCGAGTCCAATAATTCGGGAAAACTTGATTGGAATAGCTACTGGAGGATTGCCGGTCACAACGCATCGAGAATCGGCTTCATCGTGATCTGACGAATTTTTACGGATTTCCCTAGGGGTACCCCTAGGGAAAATCACCAGAATCGAAAAATCATAAAAAGTGGTGAAATTACTGATCCGAGTCCAATAATTCGGGAAAACTTGATTGGAATAGCTACTGGAGTATTGCCGGTCACAACGTATCGAGAATCGGCTTCGTCGGGATCTGACGAATTTTTACGGATTTCCCTAGGGGTACCCCTAGGGAAAATCACCAGAATCGAAAAATCGTAAAAAGTGGTGAAATTTTTGATCCGAGTCCAATAATTCGGGAAAACTTGATTGGAATAGCTACTGGAGGATTGCCGGTCACAACGCATCGAGAATCGGCTTTGTCGGGATCTGACGAATTTTTACGGATTTCCCTAGGGGTACCCCTAGGGAAAATCACCAGAATCGAAAAATTGTAAAACGTGATGAAATTTTGGATCCGAGTCCAATAATTCGGGAAAAGTTGATTGGAATAGCTACTGGAGGATTGCCGATCACAACGCATCTAGAATCGGCTTCGTCGGGATCTGACAAATTTTTACGGATTTCCTTAGGGGTACCCCTAGGGAAAATCACCAGAATCGAAAAATCGTAAAAACTGGTGAAATTTTGGATATGAGTCCAATAATTCGGGAAAACTTGATTGGAATAACTACTGGAGGATTGCCGGTCACAACGCATCGAGAATCGGTTTCGTCGGGATCTGACGAATTTTTACGGATTTCCCTAGGGGTACCCCCAGGGAAAATCACCAGAATCGAAAAATCGTAAAAACTGGTGAAATTTTGGATCCGAGTACAATAATTCCAGAAAACTTGATTTGAGTAGCTACTGGAGGATTGCCGGTCACAACGCATCGTGAATCGGCTTCGCCGGGATCTGACAAATTTTTACGGATTTCCCTAGGGGTACCCCTAGGGAAAATCACCAGAATCGAAAAATCATAAAAAGTGGTGAAATTACTGATCCGAGTCCAATAATTCGGGAAAACTTGATTGGAATAGCTACTGGAGGATTGCCGGTCACAACGCATCGAGAATCGGCTTTGTCGGGATCTGACGAATTTTTACGGATTTCCCTAGGGGTACCCCTAGGAAAAATCACCAGAATCGAAAAATCGTAAAAAGTGATGAAATTTCTGATCCGAGTCAAATAATTCGGGAAAAGTTGATTGGAATAACTACTGGAGGATTGCCGGTCACAACGCATCAAGAATCGGCTTCGTCGGGACCTGACAAATTTTTACGGATTTCCCTAGGGGTACCCCTAGGGAAAATCACCAGAATCGAAAAATCGTAAAAAGTGGTGAAATTTTTAATCCGAGTCCAATAATTCGGGAAAACTTGATTGGAATAGCTACTGGAGGATTGCCGGTCACAACGCATCGAGAATCGGCTTTGTCGGGATCTGACGAATTTTTACGGATTTCCCTAGGGGTACCCCTAGGGAAAATCACCAGAATCGAAAAATCGTAAAAAGTGATGAAATTTTTGATCCGAGTCCAATAATTCGGGAAAAGTTGATTGGAATAACTACTGGAGGATTGCCGGTCACAACGCATTAAGAATCGGCTTCGTCGGGATCCGACGAATTTTTACGGATTTCCCTAGGGGTACCCCTAGGGAAAATCACCAGAATCGAAAAATCGTAAAAACTGGTGAAATTTTGGATATGAGTCCAATAATTCGGGAAAACTTGATTGGAATAACTACTGGAGGATTGCCGGTCACAACGCATCGAGAATCGGTTTCGTCGGGATCTGACGAATTTTTACGGATTTCCCTAGGGGTACCCCTAGGGAAAATCACCAGAATCGAAAAATCGTAAAAAGTGGTGAAATTTTTGATCCGAGTACAATAATTCGGGAAAGCTTGATTGGAATAGCTACTGGAGGATTGCCGGTCACAACGCATCGAGAATCGGCTTCGTCGGGATCTGACGAATTTTTACGGATTTCCCTAGGCGTACCCCTAGGGAAAATCACCAGAATCGAAAAATCATAAAAAGTGGTGAAATTACTGATCCGAGTCCAATAATTCGGGAAAACTTGATTGGAATAGCTACTGGAGGATTGCCGGTCACAACGCATCGAGAATCGGCTTTGTCGGGATCTGACGAATTTTTACGGATTTCCCTAGGGGTACCCCTAGGGAAAATCACCAGAATCGAAAAATCGTAAAAAGTGATGAAATTTTTGATCCGAGTCCAATAATTCGGGAAAAGTTGATTGGAATAACTACTAGAGGATTGCCGGTCACAACGCATCAAGAATCGGTTTCGTCGGGACCTGACGAATTTTTACGGATTTCCCTAGGGGTACCCCTAGGGAAAATCACCAGAATCGAAAAATCGTAAAAAGTGGTGAAATTTTGGATATGAGTCCAATAATTCGGGAAAACTTGATTGGAATAACTACTGGAGGATTGCCGGTCACAACGCATCGAGAATCGGTTTCGTCGGGATCTGACGAATTTTTACGGATTTCCCTAGGCGTACCCCTAGGGAAAATCACCAGAATCGAAAAATCGTAAAAAGTGGTGAAATTTTGGATCCGAGTACAATAATTCCGGAAAACTTGATTTGAGTAGCTACTGGAGGATTGCCGGTCACAACGCATCGTGAATCGGCTTCGTCGGGATCTGACAAATTTTTACGGATTTCCCTAGGGGTACCCCTAGGGAAAATAACCAGAATCGAAAAATTATAAAAAGTGGTGAAATTACTGATCCGAGTCCAATAATTCGGGAAAACTTGATTGGAATAGCTACTAGAGGATTGCAGGTCACAACGCATCGAGAATCGGCTTTTTCGGGATCTGACGAATTTTTATGGATTTCCCTAGGGGTACCCCTAGGGAAAATCACCAGAATCGAAAAATCGTAAAAAGTGATGAAATTTTTGATCCGAGTCCAATAATTCGGGAAAAGTTGATTGGAATAACTACTGGAGGATTGCCGGTCACAACGCATTAAGAATCGGCTTCGTCGGGATCCGACGAATTTTTACGGATTTCCCTAGGGGTACCCCTAGGGAAAATCACCAGAATCGAAAAATCGTAAAAACTGGTGAAATTTTGGATATGAGTCCAATAATTCGGGAAAACATGATTGGAATAGCTACTGGAGGATTGCCGGTCACAACGCATCTATAATCGGTTTCGTCGGGATCTGACGAATTTTTACGGATTTCCCTAGGGGTACCCCTAGGGAAAATCACCAGAATCGAAAAATCATAAAAAGTTGTGAAATTTTGGATCCGAGTACAATAATTCGGGAAAACTTGATTGCAATAGCTACTGGAGGATTGCCGGTCACAACGCATCGAGAATCGGCTTCGTCGGGATCTGACGAATTTTTACGGATTTCCCTCGGCGTACCCCTAGGGATAATCACCAGAATCGAAAAATCGTAAAAAGTGGTAAAATTTTTGATCCGAGTCCAATAATTCGGGAAAACTTGATTGGAATAGCTACTGGAGGATTGCCGGTCACAACGCATCGAGAATCGGTTGCGTCGGGATCTGATGAATTTTTACGGATTTCCCTAGGGGTACCCATAGGGAAAATCACCAGAATCGAAAAATCATAAAAAGTGGTGAAATTTTTGATCCGAGTCAAATAATTCGGGAAAACTTGATTGGAATAGCTACTGGAGGATTGCCGGTCACAACGCATCGAGAATCGGCTTCGTCGGGATCCGACGAATTTTTACGGATTTCCCTAGGGGTACCCCTAGGGAAAATCACCAGAATCGAAAAATCATAAAAACTGGTGAAATTTTGGATCCGAGTCCAATAATTCGGGAAAACTTGATTGGAATAACTACTGGAGGATTGCCGGTCACAACGCATCGAGAATCGGCTTCGTCGGGATCTGACGAATTTTTACGGATTTCCCTAGGGGTACCCCTAGGGAAAATCACAAGAATCGAAAAATCGTAAAAAGTGGTGAAATTTTTGATCCGAGTACAATAATTCGGGAAAACTTGATTGGAATAGCTACTGGAGGATTGCCGGTCACAACGCATCGAGAATCGGCTTTGTCGGGATCTGACGAATTTTTACGGATTTCCCTAGGGGTACCTTAGGGAAAATCACCAGAATCGAAAAATCGTAAAAAGTGATGAAATTTTTGATCCGAGTCCAATAATTCGGGAAAAGTTGATTGGAATAACTACTGGAGGATTGCCGGTCACAACTCATTAAGAATCGGCTTCGTCGGGATTCGACGAATTTTTACGGATTTCCCTAGGGGTACCCCTAGGGAAAATCACCAGAATCGAAAAATCGTAAAAACTGGTGAAATTTTGGATATGAGTCCAATAATTCGGAAAAACTTGATTGGAATACCTACTGGAGGATTGCCGGTCACAACGCATCGAGAATCGGTTTCGTCGGGATCTGAAGAATTTTTACGGATTTCCCTAGGGGTACCCCTAGGGAAAATCACCAGAATCGAAAAATCGTAAAAAGTGGTGAAATTTTGGATCCGAGTACAATAATTCGGGAAAACTTGATTGGAATAGCTACTGGAAGATTGCCGGTCACAACGCATCGAGAATCGGCTTCGTCGGGATCTGACGAATTTTTACGGATTTCCCTAGGCGTACCCCTAGGAAAAATCACCAGAATCGAAAAATCATAAAAAGTTGTGAAATTTTGGATATGAGTCCAATAATTCGGGAAAACTTGATTGGAATAGCTACTGGAGGATTGCCGGTCACAACGCATCGAGAATTGGCTTCATCGGGATCTGACAAATTTTTACGGATTTCCCTAGGGGTACCCCTAGGGAAAATCACCAGAATCGAAAAATCGTAAAAAGTGGTAAAATTTTGGATCCGAGTCCAATAATTCGGGAAAACTTGATTGGAATAGCTACTGGAGGATTGCCGGTCACAACCCATCGAGAATCGGCTTCGTCGGGATCCGACGAATTTTTACCGATTTCCCTAGGGGTACCCCTAGGGAAAATCACCAGAATCGAAAAATCGTAAAAACTGGTGAAATTTTTGATATGAGTCCAATAATTCGGGAAAACTTGATTGGAATAACTACTGGAGGATTGCCGGTCACAACGCATCGAGAATCGGTTTCGTCGGGATCTGACGAATTTTTACGGATTTTCCTAGGGGTACCCCTAGGGAAAATCACCAGAATCGAAAAATCGTAAAAAGTGGTGAAATTTTGGATCCGAGTACAATAATTCGGGAAAACTTGATTGGAATAGCTACTGGAGGATTGCCGGTCACAACGCATCGAGAATCGGCTTCGTCGGGATCCGACGAATTTTTACGGATTTCCTTAGGGGTACCCCTAGGGAAAATCACCAGAATCGAAAAATCGTAAAAACTGGTGAAATTTTGGATATGAGTCCAATAATTCGGGAAAACTTGATTGGAATAACTACTGGAGGATTGCCGGTCACAACGCATCGAGAATCGGTTTCGTCGGGATCTGACGAATTTTTACGGATTTTCCTAGGGGTACCCCTAGGGAAAATCACCAGAATCGAAAAATCGTAAAAAGTGGTGAAATTTTGGATCCGAGTACAATAATTCGGGAAAACTTGATTGGAATAGCTACTGGAGGATTGCCGGTCATAACGCATCGAGAATCGGCTTCGTCGGGATCTGACGAATTTTTACGGATTTCCCTAGGCGTACCCCTAGGGAAAATCACCATAATCGAAAAATCATAAAAAGTTGTGAAATTTTGGATATGAGTCCAATAATTCGGGAAAACTTGATTGGAATAGCTACTGGAGGATTGCCGGTCACAACGCATCGAGAATTGGCTTCATCGGGATTTGACAAATTTTTACGGATTTCCCTAGGGGTACCCCTAGGGAAAATCACCAGAATCGAAAAATCGTAAAAAGTGGTAAAATTTTGGATCCGAGTCCAATAATTCGGGAAAACTTGATTGGAATAGCTACTGGAGGATTGCCGGCCACAACACATCGAGAATCGGCTTCGTCGGGATCTGACGAATTTTTACGGATTTTCCTATGGGTACCCATAGGGAAAATCAACAGAATCGAAAAATCGTAAAAATTGGTGAAATTTTGGATCCGAGTCAAATAATTCGGGAAAACTTGATTGGAATAGCTACTGGAGGATTGCCGATCACAACGCATCGAGAATCGGCTTCGTCGGGATCTGACGAATTTTTACGGATTTCCCTAGGGGTACCCCTAGGGAAAATCACCAGAATCGAAAAATCGTAAAAAGTGGTGAAATTTTTGATCCGAGTACAATAATTCGGGAAAACTTGATTGGAATAGCTACTGGAGGATTGCCGGTCACAACCCATCGAGAATCGGCTTCGTCGGGATCCGACGAATTTTTACCGATTTCCCTAGGGGTACCCCTAGGGAAAATCACCAGAATCGAAAAATCGTAAAAACTGGTGAAATTTTCGATATGAGTCCAATAATTCGGGAAAACTTGATTGGAATAACTACTGGAGGATTGCCGGTCACAACGCATCGAGAATCGGTTTCGTCGAGATCTGACGAATTTTTACGGATTTCCCTAGGGGTACCCCTAGGGAAAATCACCAGAATCGAAAAATCGTAAAAAGTGGTGAAATTTTGGATCCGAGTACAATAATTCGGGAAAACTTGATTGGAATAGCTACTGGAGGATTGCCGGTCACAACGCATCGAGAATCGGCTTCGTCGGGATCCGACGAATTTTTACGGATTTCCTTAGGGGTACCCCTAGGGAAAATCACCAGAATCGAAAAATCGTAAAAAGTTGTGAAATTTTGGATATGAGTCCAATAATTCGGGAAAACTTGATTGGAATAGCTACTGGAGGATTGCCGGTCACAACGCATCGAGAATCGGCTTCGTCGGGATCTGACGAATTTTTACGGATTTCCCTAGGGGTACCCCTAGGGAAAATCACCAGAATCGAAAAATCGTAAAAAGTGGTGAAATTTTGGATCCGAGTACAATAATTCGAGAAAACTTGATTGGAATAGCTACTGGAGGATTGCCGGTCACAACGCATCGAGAATCGGCTTCGTCGGGATCCGACGAATTTTTACGGATTTCCCTAGGGGTACCCCTAGGGAAAATCACCATAATCGAAAAATCGTAAAAACTGGTGAAATTTTGGATATGAGTCCAATAATTCGGGAAAACTTGATTGGAATAACTACTGGAGGATTGCCGGTCACAACGCATCGAGAATCGGTTTCGTCGGGATCTGACGAATTTTTACGGATTTCCCTAGGGGTAACCCTAGGGAAAATCACAAGAATCGAAAAATCGTAAAAAGTGGTGAAATTTTGGATCCGAGTACAATAATTCGGGAAAACTTGATTGGAATAGCTACTGGAGGATTGCCGGTCACAACGCATCGAGAATCGGTTTCGTCGGGATCTGACGAATTTTTACGGATTTCCCTAGGGGTAACCCTAGGGAAAATCACAAGAATCGAAAAATCGTAAAAAGTGGTGAAATTTTGGATCCGAGTCAAATAATTCGGGAAAACTTGATTGGAATAGCTACTGGAGGATTGCCGGTCACAACGCATCGAGAATCGGCTTCGTCGGGATCCGACGAATTTTTACCGATTTCCCTAGGGGTACCCCTAGGGAAAATCACCAGAATCGAAAAATCGTAAAAACTGGTGAAATTTTGGATATGAGTCCAATAATTCGGGAAAACTTGATTGGAATAACTACTGGAGGATTGCCGGTCACAACGCATCGAGAATCGGCTTCATCGTGATCTGACGAATTTTTACGGATATCCCTAGGGGTACCCCTAGGGAAAATCACCAGAATCGAAAAATCATAAAAAGTGGTGAAATTACTGATCCGAGTCCAATAATTCGGGAAAACTTGATTGGAATAGCTACTGGAGTATTGCCGGTCACAACGTATCGAGAATCGGCTTCGTCGGGATCTGACGAATTTTTACGGATTTCCCTAGGGGTACCCCTAGGGAAAATCACCAGAATCGAAAAATCGTAAAAAGTGGTGAAATTTTGGATCCGAGTACAATAATTCGGGAAAACTTGATTGGAATAGCTACTGGAGGATTGCCGGTCACAACGCATCGAGAATCGGCTTCGTCGGGATCTGACGAATTTTTACGGATTTCCCTAGGCGTACCCCTAGGGAAAATCACCAGAATCGAAAAATCATAAAAAGTTGTGAAATTTTGGATATGAGTCCAATAATTAGGGAAAACTTGATTGGAATAGCTACTGGAGGATTGCCGGTCACAACGCATCGAGAATCGGCTTCGTCGGGATCTGACGAATTTTTACGGATTTCCCTAGGGGTACCCCAAGGGAAAATCACCAGAATCGAAAAATCGTAAAAAGTGGTGAAATTTTTGATCCGAGTACAATAATTCGGGAAAACTTGATTGGAATAGCTACTGGAGGATTGCCGGTCACAACGCATCGAGAATCGGCTTCGTCGGGATCCGACGAATTTTTACCGATTTCCCTAGGGGTACCCCTAGGGAAAATCACCAGAATCGAAAAATCGTAAAAACTGGTGAAATTTTGGATATGAGTCCAAAAATTCGGGAAAACTTGATTGGAATAACTACTGGAGGATTGCCGGTCACAACGCATCGAGAATCGGTTTCGTCGGGATCTGACGAATTTTTACGGATTTCCCTAGGGGTAACCCTAGGGAAAATCACAAGAATCGAAAAATCGTAAAAAGTGGTGAAATTTTTGATCCGAGTACAATAATTCGGGAAAACTTGATTGGAATAGCTACTGGAGGATTGCCGGTCACAACGCATCGAGAATTGGCTTCGTCGGGATCTGACGAATTTTTACGGATTTCCCTAGGCGTACCCCTAGGGAAAATCACCAGAATCGAAAAATTATAAAAAGTTGTGAAATTTTGGATATGAGTCCAATAATTCGGGAAAACTTGATTGGAATAGCTACTGGAGGATTGCCGGTCACAACGCATCGAGAATTGGCTTCGTCGGGATCTGACTAATTTTTACGGATTTCCCTAGGGGTACCCCTAGGGAAAATCACCAGAATCGAAAAATCGTAAAAAGTGGTAAAATTTCAGATCCGAGTCCAATAATTCGGGAAAACTTGATTGGAATAGCTACTGGAGGATTGCCGGTCACAACGCATCGAGAATCGGCTTCGTCGGGATCTGACTAATTTTTACGGATTTCCCTAGGGGTACCCATAGGGAAAATCACCAGAATCGAAAAATCGTAAAAAGTGGTGAAATTTTGGATCCGAGTCAAATAATTCGGGAAAACTTGATTGGAATAGCTACTGGAGGATTGCCGATCACAACGCATCGAGAATCGGCTTCATCGAGATTTGATGAATTTTTACGGATTTCCCTAGGGGTACCCCTAGGGAAAATCACCAGAATCGAAAAATCATAAAAAGTGGTAAAATTTTGGATCCGAGTCCAATAATTCGGGAAAACTTGATTGGAATAGCTACTGGAGGATTGCCGGTCACAACGCATCGAGAATCGGCTTCATCGTGATCTGACGAATTTTTACGGATTTCCCTAGGGGTACCCCTAGGGAAAATCACCAGAATCGAAAAATCATAAAAAGTGGTGAAATTACTGATCCGAGTCCAATAATTCGGGAAAACTTGATTGGAATAGCTACTGGAGTATTGCCGGTCACAACGTATTGAGAATCGGCTTCGTCGGGATCTGACGAATTTTTACGGATTTCCCTAGGGATACCCCTAGGGAAAATCACCAGAATCGAAAAATCGTAAAAAGTGATGAAATTTTGGATCCGAGTCCAATAATTCGGGAAAAGTTGATTGGAATAGCTACTGGAGGATTACCGGTCACAACGCATCTATAATCGGCTTCGTCGGGATCTGACGAATTTTTACGGATTTCCCTAGGCATACCCCTAGGGAAAATCACCAGAATCGAAAAATCATAAAAAGTTGTGAAATTTTGGATATGAGTCCAATAATTCGGGAAAACTTGATTGGAATAGCTACTGGAGGATTGCCGGTCACAACGCATCGAGAATTGGCTTCGTCGGGATCTGAAAAATTTTTACGGATTTCCCTAGGGGTACCCCTAGGGAAAATCACCAGAATCGAAAAATCGTAAAAAGTGGTAAAATTTTGGATCCGAGTCCAATAATTCGGGAAAACTTGATTGGAATAGCTACTGGAGGATTGCCGGTCACAACGCATCGAGAATCGGCTTCGTCGGCATCTGACGAATTTTTCCGGATTTCCCTAGGGGTACCCATAGGGAAAATCACCAGAATCGAAAAATCGTAAAAAGTGGTGAAATTTTGGATCCGAGTCAAATAATTCGGGAAAACTTGATTGGAATAGCTACTGGAGGATTGCCGATCACAACGCATCGAGAATCGGCTTCGTCGGGATCTGACGAATTTTTACGGATTTCCCTAGGGGTACCCCTAGGGAAAATCACCAGAATCGAAACATCATAAAAAGTGGTAAAATTTTGGATCCGAGTCCAATAATTCGGGAAAACTTGATTGGAATAGCTACTGGAGGATTGCCGGTCACAACACATCGAGAATCGGCTTCATCGTGATCTGACGAATTTTTACGGATTTCCCTAGGGGTACCCCTAGGGAAAATCACCAGAATCGAAAAATCATAAAAAGTGGTGAAATTACTGATCCGAGTCCAATAATTCGGGAAAACTTGATTGGAATAGCTAGTGGAGTATTGCCGGTCACAACGTATCGAAAATCGGCTTCGTCGGGATCTGACGAATTTTTACGGATTTCCCTAGGGTTACCCCTAGGGAAAATCACCAGAATCGAAAAATCGTAAAAAGTGGTGAAATTTTTGATCCGAGTCCAATAATTCGGGAAAACTTGATTGGAATAGCTACTGGAGGATTGCCGGTCACAACGCATCGAGAATCGGCTTTGTCGGGATCTGACGAATTTTTACGGATTTCCCTAGGGGTACCCCTAGGGAAAATCACCAGAATCGAAAAATCGTAAAACGTGATGAAATTTTGGATCCGAGTCCAATAATTCGGGAAAAGTTGATTGGAATAGCTACTGGAGGATTGCCGATCACAACGCATCTAGAATCGGCTTTGTCGGGATCTGACAAATTTTTACGGATTTCCCTAGGGGTACCCCTAGGGAAAATCACCAAAATCGAAAAATCATAAAAAGTGGTGAAATTACTGATCCGAGTCCAATAATTCGGAAAAACTTGATTGGAATAGCTACTGGAGGATTGCCGATCACAACGCATCGAGAATCGGCTTCGTCGGGATCTGACGAATTTTTACGGTTTTCCCTTGGGATACCCCTAGGGAAAATCACCAGAATCGAGAAATCGTAAAAAGTGGTGAAATTTTGGATCCGAGTACAATAATTCGGGAAAACTTGATTTGAGTAGCTACTGGAGGATTGCCGGTCACAACGCATCGTGAATCGGTTTCGTCGGGATCTGATAAATTTTTACGGATTTCCCTAGGGGTACCCCTAGGGAAAATCACCAGAATCGAAAAATCATAAAAAGTGGTGAAATTACTGATCCGAGTCCAATAATTCGGGAAAACTTGATTGGAATAGCTACTGGAGGATTGCCGGTCATAACGCATCGAGAATCGGCTTTGTCGGGATCTGACGAATTTTTACGGATTTCCCTAGGGGTACCCCTAGGGAAAATTACCAGAATCGAAAAATCGTAAAAAGTGATGAAATTTTTGATCCGAGTCCAATAATTCGGGAAAAGTTGATTGGAATAACTACTGGAGGATTGCCGGTCACAACGCATCAAGAATCGGCTTCGTCGAAATCTGACGAATTTTTACGGATTTCCCTAGGGGTACTCCTAGGGAAAATCACCAGAATCGAAAAATCATAAAAAGTGGTGAAATTACTGATCCGAGTCCAAAAATTCGGGAAAACTTGATTGGAGTAGCTACTGGAGGATTGCCGGTCACAACGCATCGAGAATCGGCTTCGTCGGGATCTGACAAATTTTTACGGATTTCCCTAGGGGTACCCCTAGGGAAAATCACCAGAATCGAAAAATCATAAAAAGTGGTGAAATTACTGATTCGAGTCCAATAATTCGGGAAAACTTGATTGGAATAGCTACTGGAGGATTTCCGGTCACAACGCATCGAGAATCGGCTTCGTCGAAATCTGACGAATTTTTACGGATTTCCCTATGGGTACCCCTAGGGAAAATCACCAGAATCGAAAAATCGTAAAAAGTGGTGAAATTTTTGATCCGAGTCCAATAATTAGGGAAAACTTGATTGGAATAGCTACTGGAGGATTGCCGGTCACAACACAACGAGAATCGGCTTCGTCGGGATCTGACGAATTTTTACGGATTTTCCTAGGGGTACCCCTAGGGAAAATCACCAGAATCGAAAAATCGTAAAAAGTGGTGAAATTACTGATCCGAGTCCAATAATTCGGGAAAACTTGATTGGAATAGCTACTGGAGGATTGCCGGTCACAACGCATCGAGAATCGGCTTCGTCGGGATCTGACGAATTTTTACGGATTTCCCTAGGGGTACCCCTAGGGAAAATCACCAGAATCGAAAAATCGTAAAAAGTGGTGAAATTTTGGATCCGAGTCCAATAATTCGGGAAAACTTGATTGGAATAGCTACTGGAGGATTGCCGGTCACAACGCATCGAGAATCGGCTTCGTCGGGATCTGACGAATTTTTACTGATTTCCCTAGGGGTACCCCTAGGGAAAATCACCAGAATCGAAAAATCGTAAAAAGTGGTAAAATTTTGGATCCGAGTCCAATAATTCGGGAAAACTTGATTGGAATAGCTACTGGAGGATTGCCGGTCACAACGCATCGAGAATCGGCTTCGTCGGGATCTGACGAATTTTTACGGATTTCCCTAGGGGTACCCCTAGGGAAAATCACCAGAATCGAAAAATCGTAAAAAGTGGTGAAATTTTGGATCCGAGTCCAATAATTCGGGAAAACTTGATTGGAATAGCTACTGGAGGATTGCCGGTCACAACGCATCGAGAATCGGCTTCGTCGGGATCTGACGAATTTTTACTGATTTCCCTAGGGGTACCCCTAGGGAAAATCACCAGAATCGAAAAATCGTAAAAAGTGGTAAAATTTTGGATCCGAGTCCAATAATTCGGGAAAACTTGATTGGAATAGCTACTGGAGGATTGCCGGTCACAACGCATCGAGAATCGGCTTCGTCGGGATCTGACGAAGTTTTACGGATTTCCCTAGGGGTACCCCTAGGGAAAATCACCAGAATCGAAAAATCGTAAAAAGTGGTGAAATTTCTAATCCGAGTACAATAATTCGGGAAAACTTGATTGGAATAGCTACTGGAGGATTGCCGGTCACAACGCATCGAGAATCGGCTTCGTCGGGATCCGACGAATTTTTACGGATTTCCCTAGGGGTACCCCTAGGGAAAATCACCAGAATCGAAAAATCGTAAAAACTGGTGAAATTTTGGATATGAGTCCAATAATTCGGGAAAAATTGATTGGAATAACTACTGGAGGATTGCCGGTCACAACGTATCGAGAATCGGTTTCGTCGGGATCTGACGAATTTTTAATGATTTTCCTAGGGGTACCCCTAGGGAAAATCACCAGAATCTAAAAATCGTAAAAAGTGGTGAAATTTTGATCCGAGTACAATAATTCGGGAAAACTTGATTGGAATAGCTACTGGAGGATTTCCGGTCACAACGCATCGAGAATCGGCTTCGTCGGGATCTGACGAATTTTTACGGATTTCCCTAGGCGTACCCCTAGGGAAAATCACCAGAATCGAAAAATCATAAAAAGTTGTGAAATTTTGGATATGAGTCCAATAATTCGGGAAAACTTGATTAGAATAGCTACTGGAGGATTTCCGGTCACAACGCATCGAGAATTGGCTTCGTCGGGATCTGACAAATTTTTACGGATTTCCCTAGGGGTACCCCTAGGGAAAATCACCAGAATCGAAAAATCGTAAAAAGTGGTAAAATTTTGGATCCGAGTCCAATAATTCGGAAAAACTTGATTGGAATAGCTACTGGAGGATTGCCGGCCACAACGCATCGAGAATCGGCTTCGTCGGGATCTGACGAATTTTTACGGATTTCCCTAGGGGTACCCATAGGGAAAATCACCAGAATCGAAAAATCGTAAAAAGTGGTGAAATTTTGGATCCGAGTCCAATAATTCGGGAAAACTTGATTGGAATAGTTACTGGAGGATTGCCGATCACAACGCATCGAGAATCGGCTTCGTCGGGATCTGACGAATTTTTACGGATTTTCCTACAAGGGAAAATCACCAGAATCGAAAAATCGTAAAAAGTGGTAAAATTTTGGATCCGAGTCCAATAATTCGGGAAAACTTGATTGGAATAGCTACTGGAGGATTGCCGGTCACAACGCATCGAGAATCGGCTTCGTCGGGATCCGACGAATTTTTACCGATTTCCCTAGCCCTAGGGAAAATCACCAGAATCGAAAAATCATAAAAAGTGGTGAAATTTTGGATATGAGTCCAATAATTTGGGAAAACTTGATTGGAATAACTACTGGAGGATTGCCGGTCACAACGCATCGAGAATCGGTTTCGTCGGGATCTGACGAATTTTTACGGATTTCCCTAGGGGTACCCCTAGGGAAAATCACCAGAATCGAAAAATCGTAAAAAGTGGTGAAATTTTGGATCCGAGTACAATAATTCGGGAAAACTTTATTGGAATAGCTACTGGAGGATTGCTGGTCACAACGCATCGAGAATCGGCTTCGTCGGGATCTGACAAATTTTTACGGATTTCCCTAGGCGTACCCCTAGGGAAAATCACCAGAATCGAAAAATCATAAAAAGTTGTGAAATTTTTGATATGAGTCCAATAATTCGGGAAAGCTTGATTCGAATAGCTACTGGAGGATTGCCGGTCACAACGCATCGAGAATCGGCTTCGTCGGGATCTGACAAATTTTTACGGATTTCCCTAGGGGTACCCCTAGGGAAAATCACCAGAATCGAAAAATCGTAAAAAGTGGTAAAATTTTGGATCCGAGTCCAATAATTCGGGAAAACTTGATTGGAATAGCTACTGGAGGATTGCCGGTCACAACGCATCGAGAATCGGTTTCGTCGTGATCTGACGAATTTTTACGGATTTCCCTAGGGGTACCCCTAGGGAAAATCACCAGAATCGAAAAATCATAAAAAGTGGTGAAATTACTGATCCGAGTCCAATAATTTGGGAAAACTTGATTGGAATAGTTACTTGAGTATTGCCGGTCACAACGTATCGAGAATCGGTTTCGTCGGGATCTGACGAATTTTTACGGATTTCCCTAGGGGTACCCCTAGGGAAAATCACCAGAATCGAAAAATCTTAAAAAGTGGTGAAATTTTGGATCCGAGTCCAATAATTCGGGAAAACTTGATTGGAATAGCTACTGGAGGATTGCCGGTCACAACGCATCGAGAATCGGCTTCGTCGGGATCTGACGAATTTTTACGGATTTCCCTAGGGGTACCCCTAGGGAAAATTACCAGAATCGAAAAATCGTAAAAAGTGGTGAAATTTTGGATCCGAGTACAATAATTCGGGAAAACTTGATTTGAGTAGCTACTGGAGTATTGCCGGTCACAACGCATCGTGAATCGGCTTCGTCGGGATCTGACAAATTTTTACGGATTTCCCTAGGGGTACCCCTAGGGAAAATCATCAGAATCGAAAAATCATAAAAAGTGGTGAAATTACTGATCCGAGTCCAATAATTCGGGAAAACTTGATTGGAATAGCTACTGGAGGATTGCCGGTCACAACGCATCGAGAATCGACTTTGTCGGGATCGGACGAATTTTTACAGATTTCCCTAGGGGTACCCCTAGGGAAAATCACCAGAATCGAAAAATCGTAAAAAGTGATGAAATTTTTGATCCGAGTCCAATAATTCGGGAAAAGTTGATTGGAATAACTACTGGAGGATTACCGGTCACAACGCATCAAGAATCGGCTTCGTCGGGATCTGACGAATTTTTACGGATTTCCCTAGGGGTACCCCTAGGGAAAATCACCAGAATCGAAAAATCATAAAAAGTGGTGAAATTACTGATCCGAGTCCAATAATTCGGGAAAACTTGATTGGAGTAGCTACTGGAGGATTGCCGATCACAACGCATCGAGAATCGGCTTCGTCGGGATCTGACAAATTTTTACGGATTTCCCTAGGGGTACCCCTAGGGAAAATCACCAGAATCGAAAAATCATAAAAAGTGGTGAAATTACTGATCCGAGTCCAATAATTCGGGAAAACTTGATTGGAGTAGCTACTGGAGGATTGCCGATCACAACGCATCGAGAATCGGCTTCGTCGGGATCTGACAAATTTTTACGGATTTCCCTAGGGGTACCCCTAGGGAAAATCACCAGAATCGAAAAATCATAAAAAGTGGTGAAATTACTGATCCGAGTCCAATAATTCGGGAAAACTTGATTGGAATAGCTACTGGAGGATTGCCGGTCACAACGCATCGAGAATCGGCTTTGTCGGGATCTGAGGAATTTTTACGGATTTCCCTAGGGGTACCCCTAGGGTCACCAGAATCGAAAAATCATAAAAAGTTGTGAAATTTTGGATATGAGTCCAATAATTCGGGAAAACTTGATTGGAATAGCTACTGGAGGATTGCCGGTCACAACGCATCGAGAATTGGCTTCGTCGGGATCTGACAAATTTTTACGGATTTCCCTAGGGGTACCCCTAGGGAAAATCACCAGAATCGAAAAATCGTAAAAAGTGGTAAAATTTTGGATCCGAGTCCAATAATTCGGGAAAACTTGATTGGAATAGCTACTGGAGGATTGCCGGTCACAACGCATCGAGAATCGGCTTCGTCGGCATCTGACGAATTTTTCCGGATTTCCCTAGGGGTACCCATAGGAAAAATCACCAGAATCGAAAAATCGTAAAAAGTGGTGAAATTTTGGATCCGAGTCAAATAATTCGGGAAAACTTGATTGGAATAGCTACTGGAGGATTGCCGATCACAACGCATCGAGAATCGGCTTCGTCGGGATCTGACGAATTTTTACGGATTTCCCTAGGGGTACCCCTAGGGAAAATCACCAGAATCGAAAAATAGTAAAAAGAGGTAAAATTTTGGATCCGAGTCCAATAATTCGGGAAAACTTGATTGGAATAGCTACTGGAGGATTGCCGGTCACAACGCATCGAGAATCGGCTTCGTCGGGATCTGACGAATTTTTACGGATTTCCCTAGGGGTACCCATAGGGAAAATCACCAGAATCGAAAAATCGTAAAAAGTGGTGAAATTTTGGATCCGAGTCCAATAATTCGGGAAAACTTGATTAGAATAGCTACTGGAGGAATGCCGATCACAACGCATCGAGAATCGGCTTCGTCGGGATCTGACGAATTTTTACGGATTTCCCTAGGGGTACCCCTAGGGAAAATCACCAGAATCGAAAAATCGTAAAAAGTGGTGAAATTTTGGATCCGAGTACAATAATTCGGGAAAACTTGATTGGAATAGCTACTGGAGGATTGCCAGTCACAACGCATCGAGAATCGGCTTCATCGGGATCTGACAAATTTTTACGGATTTCCCTAGGCGTACCCCTAGGGAAAATCACCAGAATCGAAAAATCATAAAAAGTTGTGAAATTTTCTATATGAGTCCAATAATTCGGGAAAACTTGATTGGAATAGCTACTGGAGGATTGCCGGTCACAACGCATCGAGAATCGGCTTCGTCGGGATCTGATAAATTTTTACGGATTTCCCTAGGGGTACTGTCACACCCCATAAGTGGCCTAATTGGAATTAGTGATTTTAATTGGACAATTAAGGCTAATTGGGTAATATTCAAGTGGAAAGGAGGATTAAATTGCAAGTATTAATAAAGTAATTAAATGGTAGATTTTATTTTTGTGAGTAAAAGGTAATTTGGCATGGAGCAATTGGTAAATTGGAGTAAGTGATTTGTGTCATTGTGCATGTGTGCCAAGTGGAAGAGGTGAGTGTGCGTGGGTGAGGGAAAAGAGGAGTTTGAACTTCTTTGGTTCCTGGAAAAAAACAAAACTGATGAGGTTCTTCCTCTTTTGCACTCTCTCACGTTAGCCATTTTCTCCCTCTCCATTTGCTGTTTATTTCCATTTGCATGTGTATGAGCATCTGTTTTGAGAGCTTGGGTTTTGAGTTTTGAAGCTACAGAAGGTAAGTACTGTTAATTTTCGTGGGGTTCCTTTCTCATGTGGGTTTATAGAGGATCTGTTCTTGGGTTATTGAATGTGGTTTATTTGTTTGCAAGTCTCTGTGGATAAAAGAAAGGAGAAGGGAAAAGATAAGGTGGTTGATTGAAGAAGGAATACAGTGGTCGTTGTTTTTGAGCTTCATACAGGTTTGGGAGTGTCTGTCCTTTCTCCTCTTTGGATCCTAATTGCTGTTGTATTGTTAATGTTAGTTATATGCATCTGATCGTCAATTGCATGAGTAATGTGATGTGTATATATATGATTTCTGTAGAAAAGTATGTAAATGAGATGAACATGCATGGTTTTGAGTGTGAAATTCTGGGTTGTTTGTGACTCTCTGTTTATTACTGTAAATACATGATAATGTGAATAATGTGAGTGAAAATTTCTTTGATTGTGCTCAGAAGACCTAAAGGTACGTATTTGCATCATTGTTGCCTGAAAAATTGATTTGCACAAATTGGGGTTTGAGTTTTGATTGTACTCTGTTTTTGCAATCTTCTGGTTTTTCACGTTTTCTGGGTTTATGAAAATTGGCTTTGAGAAGAAGAAGAAGTGTGAGAAGAAGATCACGTGACGTGATGGAGCATCACGCCGTGACCCTCTTCCCTGAAGAAGGTCACGCGACGTGATGGGGCATCATGCCGTGATCCCCTTCCCTTGGGGAGTCGCGCGACGTGATGGAGCATCACGCCACGCAACTTCGCCCTCTTCCTGCGTGTCACGAGATTTCATCTCGTGACCTCTCTTCCTTCCCTCTCAGGCGTCACGAGACGTGACTGTTGGTCACGCCGTGACTGCCTGCTGTTCTTGCTTGGCGCTCGCGTGAGCCTGCGTCACGAGATTGCCTGGCGCTCGCGTGAAGTTGGAGTCACGACGTGACCAGCCTTCCTCCAGCTGCCTGTTTTCTTAAAAGCAAGGTTTAAAACTTCTGATTTCAAGGGTTTTACACTGCATAACAACTAATTATTTTTAAAATCTGAATTGTAGTTAATAATTGAATAATATTGGGTTTTGAATATATGAGTAATAATTTATTTGACATGGATTAATTCAATGTGAGCTATATGTCCTTATTACTTTCAGTATTGATATTTATATGTTTAAATGTTCTGAATGTGATCAGTATACAAGTGTACATGAATTATAGGCTAATATAATATGAAATTCTCATGATTTGGTATATGAATTACTGAGTTGTGTCATTTGAGCCTGTATAAGTCATAGTAGTGGATAAGTAAGCGCTTACTTAGGTCAGGGTGTGTGTGCAGCTGCTATATGATAAAAATGCTATATGCGGGTCCGTTTGGATCCTTGTTTCGATCCTGTTAGGATCTATATGGAAATAAAGCGAGACCTCGGTCTCTATATGAAAATTACATGTTTGAGACTCATGTCTCTATATGCTTGGGATACTGTGTTCTATCAGTATCCATTGGACCGTATCCACTTCTAATGAGTTTATTCCGACTAATCAGGCTATATGTGTAAATGTATTGTATATGTTGTGATGTTTATTAACAAGATTAAATGGATATGATGCATATGAATCCTTGTATATTGATTATAGTATTGTTGCACATATGTTATATTGTATATTGTTATTTTGTTTTGTTCCTCCCCACTAAGCGTTATCGCTTAGCACGGGCTCTTTTCCCGTGCAGGTGGCGAGTGCAGTTCAGAGTCGGATATCTGCAGGTCGGCCACTAGGAGTCTTTTTGGATGAAGTTGTCATATTTTTGAAGTCTTCCGCTGTAATTATTTTTGTATATGGCTTGTAATTAGCAAAATGAATCTTTTGTAAAGGAACAAGTATTCTTTTTCTTTATGTAATTGCATACGAGCCCTTTTTGTAAATCAACAGTGATATGTATATGTATATGTTAAAGGTTTTTCTATAAACGATTTAAAAGTTTCCTTACATATTATCTTTTGTTTTATTTTATTAGCATGTATTTGGATTTGTTTATATGTTTGCCCGCGTGGCACTCCGGTATCCTTCCAACGGGGATGGCGGGGTGTTACAGCTTGGTATCAGAGCCCAGGTTTGGTGGTTCTGGGTTATGTTGTGATTGTTTGAGTATAGAGTCGAGTCTATGCATGAGAGTCAGTTTTGTTTAGTGGCCTAATGCAGATGTCTTGTGTTTTGTAGTGTTTATATGGAGTCGGATCCAAGTGAGTATATGGGCGACACTATGAGCAGTTATAATGTGGGTCCTAGAGAGAATCCAGCTAGAAGAGATGATCCAGTTAGACAGGATAGACATGAGCGGGAACCTGCACCAGCTGAGGGTGCAAATAGGGGTATTGCTTTTGATCCAGCATTAGTTCAGGGGTTATTACAAGTGGTTGATAGGTTGACTGCACCTAAGGCTCCAACTGAGTTGTTAAGAAAGAGAGGAGCAGAGGATTTTCATGGGACTGCCTTAGATGAATCTGATGTGGCTGAGTTTTGGCTCAAGAGAGTAGGTAGGATTCTGCAGGAGATTAGATGTCCCGCAGATCAGAGAGCTTCTTGTGCAATATCGTTGCTTCAGGGACCAGCCTATGATTGGTGGGAGCTTGTGATGAGGAATCCTCAGCGACCAGCTGAGCTGACATGGGAGTATTTCAAGCAAGAGTTTGAGCAGAAGTATATAACAAAGGCATACCAAGAAGCGAAATGGAGAGAGTTCATTAGTTTGAAGCAGCGGGGCATGACTGTCAGTGAGTATGATAAGGAGTTCAACCGGTTAAGTAAGTATGTGCCTGAGCAGTTGTTGACAGATGAGTTCAGATGTAGGCACTTTTTAGAGGGATTGCGTGAAGTATTCAGAGGCCCCTTGTCTGCGATGATTGTATTGCAGCCAGTTGGGTATTATCAGATTGTGGCTGCAGCAATGAGGTTAGAGGAATCTGAGGAGATCAAGCAGAGAATGGCACAGAAGAGGAGAGCACCAGAAGGGGGAGTTGCAAGTAATAAGAAAGCAAAGGGTACTCCAGTTGAGCAAGGATCTAGAGGGAATGTTCAAGTGCCTTCACAGGTAGAGAGTGTAGCCCCACATGCTAATAAAGGAAATCGAGCACCAGAATGTGAGCATTGTCATAGGTACCATTGGGGTACGTGTCGCAAGATTACCGGCGCTCGTTTCAAGTGTGGAAGCATGGAGCATCGGTTTGCCTTCTGCCCTGATCGACAAGTGGACCAGAATCAGCAAGAGAGTAAGAGATCCAATGTCATCCAAAGCAACCGGGATGCAAGTAGAGCTTCGAGAGCACCATCTGAGACGGTGCAGCGACCTGGTGCTACGGAGGATCGTAATCGGCATAGGGCATATGCTATGACTGCTGAGAATGTAGCGGGTGCTGCCGGACCTTCGAGTAAGTGTTTACATGTTCAGTTTTGTCTTGTTTCGGTTTTGGTATTTGAGTTGTATTCAGTAAACAAGGAAATTTCGAGGACGAAATTTTCTTAAGGAGGGGTGAGTTGTCACACCCCATAAGTGGCCTAATTGAAATTAGTGATTTTAATTGGACAATTAAGGCTAATTGGGTAATATTCAAGTGGAAAGGAGGATTAAATTGCAAGTATTAATAAAGTAATTAAATGGTAGATTTTATTTTGGTGAGTAAAAGGTAATTTGGCATGGAGCAATTGGTAAATTGGAGTAAGTGATTTGTGTCATTGTGCATGTGTGCCAAGTGGAAGAGGTGAGTGTGCGTGGGTGAGGGAAAAGAGGAGTTTGAACTGCTTTGGTTCCTGGAAAAAAACAAAACTGATGAGGTTCTTCCTCTTTTGCACTCTCTCACGTTAGCCATTTTCTCCCTCTCCATTTGCTGTTTATTTCCATTTGCATGTGTATGAGCATCTGTTTTGAGAGCTTGGGTTTTGAGTTTTGAAGCTACAGAAGGTAAGTACTGTTAATTTTCGTGGGGTTCCTTTCTCATGTGGGTTTATAGAGGATCTGTTCTTGGGTTATTGAATGTGGTTTATTTGTTTGCAAGTCTCTGTGGATAAAAGAAAGGAGAAGGGAAAAGATAAGGTGGTTGATTGAAGAAGGAATACAGTGGTCGTTGTTTTTGAGCTTCATACAGGTTTGGGAGTGTCTGTCCTTTCTCCTCTTTGGATCCAAATTTTTACGGATTTCCCTAGGGGTACCCCTAGGGAAAATCACCAGAATCGAAAAATCGTAAAAAGTGGTGAAATTACTGATCCGAGTCCAATAATTCGGGAAAACTTGATTGGAATAGCTACTGGAGGATTGCCGGTCACAACGCATCGAGAATCGGCTTCGTCGGGATCTGACGAATTTTTACGGATTTCCCTATGGGTACCCCTAGGGAAAATCACCAGAATCGAAAAATCGTAAAAAGTGGTGAAATTACTGATCCGAGTCCAATAATTCGGGAAAACTTGATTGGAATAGCTACTGGAGGATTGCCGGTCACAACGCATCGAGAATCGGCTTCGTCTGGATCTGACGAATTTTTACGGATTTCCCTAGGGGGTACCTTTAGGGAAAATCACCAGAATCAAAAAATCGTAAAAAGTGGTGAAATTTTTGATCCGAGTCCAATAATTCGGGAAAACTTGATTGGAATAGCTACTGGAGGATTGCCGGTCACAACGCAACGAGAATCGGCTTCGTCGGGATCTTACGAATTTTTACGGATTTCCCTAGGGGTACGTACCCCTAGGGAAAATCACCAGAATCGAAAAATCGTAAAAAGTGGTGAAATTACTGATCCGAGTACAATAATTTGGGAAAACTTGATTGGAATAGCAACTGGAGGATTTCCGGTCACAACGCATCGAGAATCGGCTTCGTCTGGATCTGACGAATTTTTACGGATTTTCCTAGGGGTACCCCTAGGGAAAATCACCAGAATCGAAAAATCGTAAAAAGTGGGGAAATTTTGGATCCGAGTCCAATAATTCGGGAAATCTTGATTGGAATAGCTACTGGAGGATTGCCGGTCACAACGCATCGAGAATCGGCTTCGTCGCGATCTGACGAATTTTTACTGATTTCCCTAGGGGTACCCCTAGGGAAAATCACCAGAATCGAAAAATCATAAAAAATGGTGAAATTACTGATCCGAGTCCAATAATTCATGAAAACTTGATTGGAATAGCTACTGGAGGATTGCCGGTCACAACGCATCGAGAATCGGCTTTGTCGGGATCTGACGAATTTTTACGGATTTCCCTAGGGGTACCCCTAAGGAAAATCACCAGAATCGAAAAATCGTAAAAAGTGATGAAATTTTGGATCCGAGTCCAATAATTCGAGAAAAGTTGATTGGAATAACTACTGGAGGATTGCCGGTCACAACGCATCTGACGAATTTTTACGGATTTCCCTAGGGGTACCCCTAGGGAAAATCACCAGAATCGAAAAATCGTAAAAAGTGATGAAATTTTGGATCCGAGTCCAATAATTCGGGAAAAGTTGATTGGAATAACTACTGGAGGATTGTCGGTCACAACGAATCAAGAATCGGCTTCGTCGGGATTTGACGAATTTTTACGGATTTCCCTAGGGGTACCCCTAGGGAAAATCACCAGAATCGAAAAATCATAAAAAGTGGTGAAATTACTGATCCGAGTCCAATAATTCGGGAAAACTTGATTTGAGTAGCTACTGTAGGATTGCCGGTCACAATGCATCGTGAATCAGCTTCGTCGGGATCTGACAAATTTTTACGGATTTCCCTAGGGGTACCCCTAGGGAAAATCACCAGAATCGAAAAATCATAAAAAGTGGTGAAATTACTGATCCGAGTCCAATAATTCGGGAAAACTTGATTGGAATAGTTACTGGAGGATTGCCGGTCACAACGCATCGAGAATCAGCTTTGTCGGGATCTGACGAATTTTTACGGATTTCCCTAGGGGTACCCCTAGGGAAAATCACTAGAATCGAAAAATCGTAAAAAGTGATGAAATTTTGGATCCGAGTCCAATAATTCGGGAAAAGTTGATTGGAATAACTAGTGGAGGATTGCTGGTCACAACGCATCAAGAATCGGCTTTGTCGGGATCTGACGAATTTTTACGGATTTCCCTAGGGGTACCCCTAGGGAAAATCACCAGAATCGAAAAATCGTAAAAAGTGGTGAAATTTTTGATCCGAGTCCAATAATTCGAAAAAAATTGATTGGAATAGCTACTGGAGGATTGCCGGTCACAACGCAACGAGAATCGGCTTCGTCGGGATCTTACGAATTTTTACGGATTTCCCTAGGGGTACCCCTAGGGAAAATCACCAGAATCGAAAAATCGTAAAAAGCGGTGAAATTACTGATCCGAGACCAATAATTCGGGAAAACTTGATTGGAATTGCTACTGGAGGATTGCCGGTCATAACGCATCGAGAATCGGCTTCGTCTGGATCTGACGAATTTTTACGGATTTCCCTAAGGGTACCCCTAGGGAAAATCACCAGTATCGAAAAATCGTAAAAAGTGGTGAAATTTTGGATCCGAGTACAATAATTCGGGAAAACTTGATTGGAATAGCTACTGGAGGATTGCCGGTCACAACGCATCGAGAATCGACTTCGTCGGGATCTGACGAATTTTTACGGATTTCCCTAGGGGTACCCCTAGGAAAAATCACCAGAATCGAAAAATCGTAAAAAGTTGTGAAATTTTGGATATGAGTCCAATAATTCGGGAAAACTTGATTGGAATAGCTACTGGAGGATTGCCAGTCACAACGCATCGAGAATCGGCTTCGTCTGGATCTGACGAATTTTTACGGATTTCTCTAGGGGTACCCCTAGGGAAAATCACCAGAATCGAAAAATCGTAAAAAGTGGTGAAATTTTGGATCCGAGTACAATAATTCGGGAAAACTTGATTTGAGTAGCTACTGGAGGATTGCCGGTCACAACGCATCGTGAATCGGCTTCGTCGGGATCTGACAAATTTTTACGGATTTCCCTAGGGGTACCACTAGGGAAAATCACCAGAATCCAAAATCATAAAAAGTGGTGAAATTACTGATCAAAGTCCAATAATTCGGGAAAACTTGATTGGAATAGCTACTGGAGGATTGCCGGTCACAACGCATCGAGAATCGGCTTTGTCGGGATCTGACGAATTTTTACGGATTTCCCTAGGGGTACCCCTAGGGAAAGTCACCAGAATCGAAAAATCGTAAAAAGTGATGAAATTTTGGATCCGAGTCCAATAATTCGGGAAAAGTTGATTGGAATAACTACTGGAGGATTGCCGGTCACAAAGCATCGAGAATCGGCTTCGTCGGGATCTGACAAATCTTTACGGATTTCCCTAGGCGTACCCCTAGAGAAAATCACCAGAATCGAAAAATCATAAAAAGTTATGAAATTTTTGATATGAGTCCAATAATTCGTGAAAACTTGATTGGAATAGCTACTGGAGGATTGCCGGTCACAACGCATCGAGAATCGGCTTCGTCGGGATCTGACAAATTTTTACGGATTTCCCTAGGCGTACCCCTATGGAAAATCACCAGAATCGAAAAATCATAAAAAGTTGTGAAATTTTTGATATGAGTCCAATAATTCGGGAAAACTTGATTGGAATAGCTACTGGAGGATTGCCGGTCACAACGCATCGAGAATCGGCTTCGTCGGGATCTGACAAATTTTTACGGATTTCCCTAGGGATACCCCTAGGGAAAATCACCAGAATCGAAAAATCGTAAAAAGTGATGAAATTTTGGATCCGAGTCCAATAATTCGGGATAAGTTGATTGGAATAACTAGTGGAGGATTGCCGGTCACAACGCATCTAGAATCAGTTTCGTCGGGATCTGACAAATTTTTACGGATTTCCCTAGGGGTACCCCTAGGAAAAATCACAAGAATCGAAAAATCATAAAAAGTGGTGAAATTACTGATCCGAGTCCAATAATTCGGGAAAACTTGATTGGAATAGCTACTGGAGGATTGCCGGTCACAACGCATCGAGAATCGGCTACGTCGGGATCTGACGAATTTTTACGGATTTCCCTAGGGGTACCCCTAGGGAAAATCACAAGAATCGAAAAATCGTAAAAAGTGGTGAAATTTTGAATCCGAGTACAATAATTCGGGAAAACTTGATTTGAGTTGCTACTGGAGGATTGCCGGTCACAACGCATCGTGAATCGGCTTCGTCGGGATCTGACAAATTTTTACGGATTTCCCTAGGGGTACCCCTAGGGAAAATCACCAGAATCGAAAAATCATAAAAAGTGGTGAAATTACTGATCCGAGTCCAATAATTCGGGAAAACTTGATTGGAATAGCTACTGGAGGATTGCCGGTCACAACGCATCTAGAATCGGCTTTGTCGGGATCTGACGAATTGTTACGAATTTCCCTAGGGGTACCCCTAGGAAAAATCACAAGAATCGAAAAATCGTAAAAAGTGATGAAATTTTGGATCCGAGTCCAATAATTCGGGAAAAGTTGATTGGAATAACTACTCGAGGATTGTCGGTCACAACGCATCAAGAATCGGCTTCGTCGGGATCTGACGAATTTTTACGGATTTCCCTAGGGGTACCCCTAGGGAAAAATCACCAGAATCGAAAAATCATAAAAAGTGGTGAAATTACTGATCCGAGTCCAATAATTCGGGAAAACTTGATTTGAGTAGCTACTGGAGGATTGCCGGTCACAATGCATCGTGAATCGGCTTCGTCGGGATCTGACAAATTTTTACAGATTTCCCTAGGGGTACCCCTAGGGAAAATCACCAGAATAGAAAAATCATAAAAAGTGGTGAAATTACTGATCCGAGTCCAATAATTCGGGAAAACTTGATTGGAATAGTTACTGGAGGATTGCCGGTCACAACGCATCGAGAATCAGATTTGTCGGGATCTGACGAATTTTTACGGATTTCCCTAGGGGTACCCCTAGGGAAAATCACCAGAATCGAAAAATCGTAAAAAGTGATGAAATTTTGGATCCGAGTCCAATAATTCGGGAAAAGTTGATTGGAATAACTAGTGGAGGATTGCCGGTCACAACGCATCAAGCATCGGCTTCGTCGGGATCTGACGAATTTTTACGGATTTCCCTAGGGGTACCCCTAGGGAAAATCACCAGAATCGAAAAATCGTAAAAAGTGGTGAAATTTTTGATCCGAGTCCAATAATTCGGGAAATATTGATTGGAATAGCTACTGGAGGATTGCCGGTCACAACGCAACGAAAATCGGCTTCGTCGGGATCTTACGAATTTTTACGGATTTCCCTAGGGGTACCCCTAGGGAAAATCACCAGAATCGAAAAATCGTAAAAAGTGGTGAAATTACTGATCCGAGTCCAATAATTCGGGAAAATTTGATTGGAATAGCTACTGGAGGATTGCCGGTCACAACGCATCGAGAATCGGCTTCGTCTGG
This sequence comes from Excoecaria cochinchinensis, assembly GCA_947683425.1. Lineage (NCBI taxonomy): Eukaryota > Viridiplantae > Streptophyta > Magnoliopsida > Malpighiales > Euphorbiaceae > Excoecaria > Excoecaria cochinchinensis. The sequence continues at coordinate 123,792 of CANTUQ010000321.1, forward strand.
ATCTGACGAATTTTTACGGATTTCCCTAGGGGTACCCCTAGGGAAAATCACCAGAATCGAAAAATCGTAAAAAGTGGTGAAATTTTTGATCCGAGTACAATAATTCGGGAAAACTTGATTGGAATAGCTACTGGAGGATTGCCGGTCACAACGCATCGAGAATCGGCTTCGTCGGGATCTGACGAATTTTGACGGATTTCCCTAGGGGTACCCTTAGGAAAAATCACCAGAATCTAAAAATCGTAAAAAGTTGTGAAATTTTGGATATGAGTCCAATAATTCGGGAAAACTTGATTGGAATAGCTACTGGAGGATTGCCAGTCACAACGCATCGAGAATCGGCTTCGTCTGGATCTGACGAATTTTTACGGATTTCTCTAGGGGTACCCCTAGGGAAAATCACCAGAATCGAAAAATCGTAAAAAGTGGTGAAATTTTTGATCCGAGTCCAATAATTCGGGAAAACTTGATTGGAATAGCTACTGGAGGATTGCCGGTCACAACTCAACGAGAATCGGCTTCGTCGGGATCTTACGAATTTTTACGGATTTCCCTAGGGGTACCCCTAGGGAAAATCACCAGAATCGAAAAATCGTAAAAAGTGGTGAAATTACTGATCCGAGTCCAATAATTCGGGAAAACTTGATTGGAATAGCTACTGGAGGATTGCCGGTCACAACGCATCGAGAATCGGCTTCGTCTGGATCTGACGAATTTTTACGGATTTCCCTAGGGGTACGCCTAGGGAAAATCACCAGAATCGAAAAATCGTAAAAAGTGGTGAAATTTTGAATCCGAGTCCAATAATTAGGGAAAACTTGATTGGAATAGCTACTTGAGGATTGCCGGTCACAACGCATCGAGAATCGGTTTCGTCGGGATTTGACGAATTTTTACTGATTTCCCTAGGGGTACCCCTAGGGAAAATCACCAGAATCGAAAAATCGTAAAAAGTGGTGACATTTTGGATATGAGTCCAATAATTCGGGAAAACATGATTGGAATAGCTACTGGGGGATTGCCGGTCACAACGCATCGAGAATCGGCTTCGTCGGGATCTGACGAATTTTTACGGATTTCCCTAGGGGTACCCCTAGGGAAAATCACCAGAATCGAAAAATCGTAAAAAGTGATGAAATTTTGGATCCGACTCCAATAATTCGGGAAAAGTTGATTGGAATAGCTACTGGAGGATTGCCGGTCACAACGCATCTAGAATCGGCTTCGTCGGGATCTGACAAATTTTTACGGATTTCCCTAGGGGTACCCCTAGGGAAAATCACCAGAATCGAAAAATCATAAAAAGTGGTGAAATTATTGATCCGAGTCCAATAATTCGGGAAAACTTGATTGGAATAGCTACTGGAGGATTGCCGGTCACAACAGATCGAGAATCGGCTTCGTCGGGATCTGACGAATTTTTACGGATTTCTCTAGGGGTACCCCTAGGAAAAATCACCAGAATCGAAAAATCGTAAAAAGTGATGAAATTTTAGATCCGAGTCCAATAATTCGGGAAAAGTTGATTGGAATAACTACTGGAGGATTTCCGGTCACAACGCATCAAGAATCGGCTTCGTCGGGATCTGACGAATTTTTACGGATTTGCCTAGGGGTACCCCTAGGGAAAATCACCAGAATCGAAAAATCGTAAAAAGTTGTGAAATTTTGGATCCGAGTACAATAATTCGGGAAAACTTGATTTGAGTAGCTACTGGAGGATTACCGGTCACAACGCATCGTGAATCGGTTTCGTCGGGATCTGACAAATTTTTACCGATTTCCCTAGGGGTACCCCTAGGGAAAATCACCAGAATCGAAAAATCATAAAAAGTGGTGAAATTATTGATCCGAGTCCAATAATTCGGGAAAACTTGATTGGAATAGCTACTGGAGGATTGCCGGTCACAACGCAACGAGAATCGGCTTCGTCGGGATCTTACGAATTTTTACGGATTTCCCTAGGGGTACCCCTAGGGAAAATCACCAGAATCGAAAAATCGTAAAAAGTGGTGAAATTACTGATCCGAGTACAATAATTGGGGAAAACTTGATTGGAATAGCTACTGGAGGATTGCCGGTCACAACGCATCGAGAATCGGCTTCGTCTGGATCTGATTAATTTTTACGGATTTCCCTAGGGGTACCCCTAGGGAAAATCACCAGAATCGAAAAATCGTAAAAAGTTGTGAAATTTTGGATCCGAGTACAATAATTCGGGAAAACTTGATTTGAGTAGCTACTGGAGGATTACCGGTCACAACGCATCGTGAATCGGTTTCGTCGGGATCTGACAAATTTTTACCGATTTCCCTAGGGGTACCCCTAGGAAAAATCACCAGAATCGAAAAATCATAAAAAGTGGTGAAATTACTGATCCGAGTCAAATAATTCGGGAAAACTTGATTGGAATAGCTACTGGAGGATTGCCGGTCACAACGCATCGAGAATCGGCTTTGTCGGGATCTGACGAATTTTTACGGATTTCCCTAGGGGTACCCCTAGGGAAAATCACCAGAATCGAAAAATCGTAAAAAGTGATGAAATTTTGGATCCAAGTCCAATAATTCGGGAAAAGTTGATTGGAATAACTACTGGAGGATTGCCGGTCACAACGCATTAAGAATCGGCTTCGTCGGGATCTGACGAATTTTTACGGATTTCCCTAGGAGTACCCCTAGGGAAAATCACCAGAATTGAAAAATCGTAAAAAGTGGTGAAATTTTTGATCCGAGTCCAATAATTCGGGAAAACTTGATTGGAATAGCTACTGGAGGATTGTCGGTCACAACGCAACGAGAATCGGCTTCGTCGGGATCTTACGAATTTTTACGAATTTCCCTAGGGGTACCCCTAGGGAAAATCACCAGAATCTAAAAATCGTAAAAAGTGGTGAAATTACTTATCCGAGTCAAATAATTCGGGAAAACTTGATTGGAATAGCTACTGGAGGATTGCCGGTCACAACGCATCGAGAATCGGCTTCGTCTGGATCAGACGAATTTTTACGGATTTCCCTAGGGGTACCCCTAGGGAAAATCACCAGAATCGAAAAATCGTAAAAAGTTATGAAATTTTGGATCCGAGTACAATAATTCGGGAAAAGTTGATTGGAATAACTACTGGTGATTGCCGGTCACAACGCATCAAGAATCGGCTTCGTCGGGATCTGACGAATTTTTACGGATTTCCCTAGGCGTACCCCTAGGGGAAAATCACCAGAATCGAAAAATCATAAAAAGTGGTGAAATTATTGATCCGAGTCCAATATTCGGGAAAACTTGATTGGAATAGCTACTGGAGGATTGCCGGTCACAACCGCATCGAGAATCGGCTTCGTCTGGATCTGATTAATTTTTACGGATTTCCCTAGGGGTACCCCTAGGGAAAATCACCAGAATCGAAAAATCGTAAAAAGTTGTGAAATTTTGGATCCGAGTACAATAATTCGGGAAAACTTGATTTGAGTAGCTACTGGAGATTACCGGTCACAACGCATCGTGAATCGGTTTCGTCGGGATCTGACAAATTTTTACCGATTTCCCTAGGGGTAACCCCTAGGGAAAATCACCAGAATCGAAAAATCATAAAAAGTGGTGAAATTACTGATCCGAGTCAAATAATTCGGGAAAACTTGATTGGAATAGCTACTGGAGGATTGCCGGTCACAACGCATCGAGAATCGGCTTTGTCGGGATCTGACGAATTTTTACGGATTTCCCTAGGGGTACCCCTAGGGGAAAATCACCAGAATCGAAAAAATCGTAAAAAGTGATGAAATTTTGGATCCAAGTCCAATAATTCGGGAAAAGTTGATTGGAATAACTACTGGAGGATTGCCGGTCACAACGCATTAAGAATCGGCTTCGTCGGGATCTGACGAATTTTTACGGATTTCCCTAGGAGTACCCCTAGGGAAAATCACCAGAATTGAAAAATCGTAAAAAGTGGTGAAATTTTTGATCCGAGTCCAATAATTCGGGAAAACTTGATTGGAATAGCTACTGGAGGATTGTCGGTCACAACGCAACGAGAATCGGCTTCGTCGGGATCTTACAGAATTTTTACGAATTTCCCTAGGGGTACCCCTAGGGAAAATCACCAGAATCTAAAAATCGTAAAAAGTGGTGAAATTACTTATCCGAGTCAAATAATTCGGGAAAACTTGATTGGAATAGCTACTGGAGGATTGCCGGTCACAACGCACTCGAGAATCCCGGCTTCGTCTGGATCAGACGAATTTTTACGGATTTTCCTAGGGTTACCCCTAGGGAAAATCACCAGAATCGAAAAATTCGTAAAAAGTGGTGAAATTTTGGATCCGAGTCCAATAATTCGGGAAAACTTGATTGGAATAGCTACTGGAGGATTGCCGGTCACAACGCATCGAGAATCGGTTTCGTCGGGATCTGACGAATTTTTACTGATTTCCCTAGGGGTACCCCTAGGGGAAATCACCAGAATCGAAAAATCGTAAAAAGTGGGTGACATTTTGGATATGAGTCCAATAATTCGGGAAAACTTGATTTGAGTAGCTACTGGAGGATTGCCGGTCACAACGCATCGTGAATCGGCTTCTTCGGGAATCTGACAAATTTTTACGGATTCCCTAGGGGGTACCCCTAGGGAAAATCACCAGAATCGAAAAATAATAAAAAAGTGGTGAAATTGCTGATCCAAGTCCAATAATTCGGGAAAACTTGATTGGAATAGCTACTGGAGGATTGCCGGTCACAATGTATCGAGAATCGGCTTTGTCGGGATATGACGAATTTTTACGGATTTCCCTAGGGGTACCCCTAGGGAAAAGTCACCAGAATCGAAAAATCGTAAAAAGTGGTGAAAATTTTGATCCGAGTCCAATAATTCGGGAAAACTTGATTGGAATAGCTACTGGAGGATTGCCGGTCACAACGCAACGAGAATCGGCATCGTCGGGATCTTACGAGTTTTTACGGATTTCCCTAGGGGTACCCCTAGGGAAAATCACCAGAATCGAAAAATCGTAAAAAGTGGTGAAATTACTGATCCGGGTCCAATAATTCGGGAAAATTTGATTAGAATAGCTACTGGAGGATTGCCGGTTACAACGCATCGAGAATCGACTTCGTCTGGATTTGACGAATTTTTACGGATTCCCTAGGGGTACCCCTAGGGAAAATCACTAGAATCGAAAAATCGTAAAAATTGGTGAAATTTTGGATCCGAGTCCAATAATTCGGGAAAACTTGATTGGAATAGCTACTGGAGGATTGCCGGTCACAAACGCATCGAGAATCGGTTTCGTCGGGATCTGACGAATTTTTACTGATTTCCCTAGGGGTACCCCTAGGGAAAATCACCAGAATCGAAAAATCGTAAAAAGTGGTGACATTTTGGATATGAGTCCAATAATTCGGGAAACCATGATTGGAATAGCTACTGGGGGATTGCGGTCACAACGCATCGAGAATCGGCTTCGTCGGGATCTGACGAATTTTTTACGGATTTCCCTAGGGGTACCCCTAGGGAAAATCACCAGAATCGAAAAAATCGTAAAAAGTTATGAAATTTTGGATCCGAGTCCAATAATTCGGGAAAAGTTTATTGGAATAGCTACTGGAGGATTGCCGGTCACAACGCATCGAGAATCAGCTTCATCGGGATCTGACAAATTTTTACGGATTTCCCTAGGGGTACCCCTAGGGAAAATCACCAGAATCGAAAAATCATAAAAAGTGGTGAAATTACTAATCCGAGTCCAATAATTCGGGAAAACTTGATTGGAATAGCTACTGGAGTATTGCCGGTCACAACGCATCGAGAATCGACTTTGTCGGGATCTGACGAATTTTTACGGATTTCCCTAAGGGTACCCCTAGGGAAAATCACCAGAATCGAAAAATCGTAAAAAGTGATGAAATTTTGGATCCGAGTCCAATAATTCGGGAAAAGTTGATTGGAATAACTACTGGAGGATTGCCGGTCACAACGCATCAAGAATCGGCTTCGTCGGGAATCTGACGAATTTTTTACGGATTTCCCTAGGCGTACCCCTAGGGGAAAATCACCAGAATCGAAAAATCGTAAAAAGTGGTGAAATTTTTGATCCGAGTCCAATAATTCGGGAAAACTTGATTGGAATAGCTACTGGAGGATTTCCGGTCACAACGCAATGAGAATCTGCTTCGTCGGGATCTTACGAATTTTTACGAATTTTCCTAGGGGTACCCCTAGGGAAAATCACCAGAATCGAAAAATCGTAAAAAGTTGTGAAATTACTGATCCGAGTCAAATAATTCAGGAAAACTTGATTGGAATAGCTACTGGAGGATTACCGGTCACAACGCATCGAGAATCGGCTTCGTCTGGATCTGACGAATTTTTAAGGATTTCCCTAGGGGTACCCCTAGGGAAAATCACCAGAATCGAAAAATCGTAAAAAGTGGTGAAATTTTGGATCCGAGTCCAATAATTCGGGAAAACTTGATTGGAATAGCTACTGGAGGATTGCCAGTCACAACGCATCAAGAATCGGCTTCGTCGGGATCTGACGAATTTTTACGGATTTCCCTAGGGGTACCCCTGGGGAAAATCACCAGAATCGAAAAATCGTAAAAAGTGGTGAAATTTTTGATCCGAGTCCAATAATTCGGGAAAACATGATTGGAATAGCTACTGGAGGATTGCCGATCACAACGCAACGAGAATCGGCTTCGTCGGGATCTTACGAATTTTTACGGATTTCCCTAGGGGTACCCCTAAGGAAAATCCCAGAATCGAAAATTCGTAAAAAGTGGTGAAATTACTGATCCGAGTCCAATAATTCGGGAAAACTTGATTGGAATAGCTACTGGAGGATTGCCGGTCACAACGCATCGAGAATCGACTTCGTCTGGATCTGACGAATTTTTACGGATTTCCCTAGGGTTACCCCTAGGGAAAATCACCAGAATCGAAAAATCGTAAAAAGTGGTGAAATTTTGGATCCGAGTCCAATAATTCGGGAAAACTTGATTGGAATAGCTACTGGAGGATTGCCGATCACAACGCATCGAGAATCGGTTTCGTCGGGATCTGACGAATTTTTACTGATTTCCCTAGGGGTACCCCTAGGGAAAATCACCAGAATCGAAAAATCGTAAAAAGTGGTGACATTTTGGATATGAGTACAATAATTCGAGAAAACATGATTGGAATAGCTACTGGGGGATTGCCGGTCACAACGCATCGAGAATCGGCTTCGTCGGGATCTGACGAATTTTTACGGATTTCCCTAGGGGTACCCCTAGGGAAAATCAACAGAATCGAAAAATCGTAAAAAGTGATGAAATTTTGGATCCGAGTCCAATAATTCGGGAAACGTTGATTGGAATAGCTACTGGAGGATTGCCGGTCACAACGCATCGAGAATCGGCTTCATCGGGATCTGACAAATTTTTACGGATTTCCCTAGGGGTACCCCTAGGGAAAATCACCAGAATCGAAAAATCATAAAAAGTGGTGAAATTACTGATCCGAGTCAAATAATTCGGGAAAACTTGATTGGAATAGCTACTGGAGGATTGCCGGTCACAACGCATCGAGAATCGGCTTTGTCGGGATCTGACGAATTTTTACGGATTTCCCTAGGCGTACCCCTACGGAAAATCACCAGAATCGAAAAATCGTAAAAAGTGGTGAAATTTTTGATCCGAGTCCAATAATTCGGGAAAACTTGATTGGAATAGCTACTGGAGGATTGCCGGTCACAACGCAACGAGAATCGGCTTCGTCGGGATCTTACGAATTTTTACGAATTTTCCTAGGGGTACCCCTAGGGAAAATCACCAGAATCGAAAAATCGTAAAAAGTTGTGAAATTACTGATCCGAGTCAAATAATTCGGGAAAACTTGATTGGAATAGCTACTGGAGGATTGCCGGTCACAACACATCGAGAATCGGCATCGTCTGGATCTGACGAATTTTTACGGATTTCCCTAGGGGTACCCCTAGGGAAAATCACCAGAATCGAAAAATCGTAAAAAGTGATGAAATTTTGTATCCGAGTCCAATAATTCGGGAAAAGTTGATTGGAATAACTACTGGAGGATTGCCGGTCACAACGTATTAAGAATCGGCTTCGTCGGGATCTGACGAATTTTTACGGATTTCCCTAGGCGTACCCCTAGGGAAAATCACCAGAATCGAAAAATCGTAAAAAGTGGTGAAATTTTTGATCCGAGTCCAATAATTCGGGAAAACTTGATTGGAATAGCTACTGGAGGATTGCCGGTCACAACGCAACGAGAATCGGCTTCGTCGGGATCTTACGAATTTTTACGAATTTCCCTAGGGGTACCCCTAGGGAAAATCACCAGAATCGAAAAATCGTAAAAAGTGGTGAAATTACTGATCCGAGTCCAATAATTCGGGAAAACTTGATTGGAATAGCTACTGGAGGATTGCCGGTCACAACGCATCGAGAATCGGCTTCGTCTGGATCTGACGAATTTTTACGGATTTTCCTAGGGGTACCCCTAGGGAAAATCACCAGAATCGAAAAATCGTAAAAAGTGGTGAAATTTTTGATCCGAGTCCAATAATTCGGGAAAACTTGATTGGAATAGCTACTGGAGGATTGCCAGTCACAACGCATCGAGAATCGGCTTCGTCTGGATCTGACGAATTTTTACGAATTTCCCTAGGGGTACCCCTAGGGAAAATCACCAGAATCGAAAAATCGTAAAAAGTGATGAAATTTTGGATCCGAGTCCAATAATACAGGAAAAGTTTATTGGAATAGCTACTGGAGGATTGCCGGTCACAACGCATCGAGAATCGGCTTCATCGGGATCTGACAAATTTTTACGGATTTCCCTAGGGGTACCCCTAGGGAAAATCACCAGAATCGAAAAATCATAAAAGTGGAGAAATTACTGATCCGAGTCCAATAATTCGGGAAAACTTGATTGGAATAGCTACTGGAGGATTGTCGGTCACAACGCATCGAGAATCGACTTTGTCGGGATCTGACGAATTTTTACAGATTTCCCTAGGGGTACCCCTAGGGAAATTCACCAGAATCGAAAAATCGTAAAAAGTGATGAAATTTTGGATCCGAGTCCAATAATTCGGGAAAAGTTGATTGGAATAACTACTGGAGGATTGCCGGTCACAACGCATCAAGAATCGGCTTCGTCGGGATCTGACGAATTTTTACGGATTTCCCTCGGCGTACCCCTAGGGAAAATCACCAGAATCGAAAAATCGTAAAAAGTGGTGAAATTTTTGATCCGAGTCCAATAATTCGGGAAAACTTGATTGGAATAGCTACTGGAGGATTGCCGGTCACAACGCAACGAGAATCGGCTTCGTCGGGATCTTACGAATTTTTACGAATTTTCCTAGGGGTACCCCTAGGGAAAATCACCAGAATCAAAAAATCGTAAAAAGTTGTGAAATTACTGATCCGAGTCAAATAATTCGGGAAAACTTGATTGGAATAGCTACTGGAGGATTGCCGGTCACAACGCATCGAGAATCGGCTTCGTCTGGATCTGACGAATTTTTACGGATTTCCCTAGGGGTACCCCTAGGGAAAATCACCAGAATCGAAAATTCGTAAAAAGTGGTGAAATTACTGATTCGAGTCCAATAATTCGGGAAAACTTGATTGGAATAGCTACTGGAGGATTGCCGGTCACAACGCATCGAGAATCGGCTTCGTCTGGATCTGACGAATTTTTACGGATTTCCCTAGGGGTACCCCGAGGGAAAATCACCAGAATCGAAAAATCGTAAAAAGTGGTGAAATTTTGAATCCGAGTCCAATAATTAGGGAAAACTTGATTGGAATAGCTACTTGAGGATTGCTGGTCACAACGCATCGAGAATCGGTTTCGTCGGGATTTGACGAATTTTTACTGATTTCCCTAGGGGTACCCCTAGGGAAAATCACCAGAATCGAAAAATCGTAAAAAGTGGTGACATTTTGGATATGAGTCCAATAATTCGGGAAAACATGATTGGAATAGCTACTGGGGGATTGCCGGTCACAACGCATCGAGAATCGGCTTCGTCGGGATCTGACGAATTTTTACGGATTTCCCTAGGGGTACCCCTAGGGAAAATCACCAGAATCGAAAAATCGTAAAAAGTGATAAAATTTTGGATCCGACTCCAATAATTCGGGAAAAGTTGATTGGAATAGCTACTGGAGGATTGCCGGTCACAACGCAACGAGAATCGGCTTCGTCGGGATCTGACGAATTTTTACGAATTTCCCTAGGGGTACCCCTAGGGAAAATCACCAGAATCGAAAAATCGTAAAAAGTGGTGAAATTACTGATCCGAGTCAAATAATTCGGGAAAACTTGATTGGAATAGCTACTGGAGGATTGCCGGTCACAACACATCGAGAATCGGCTTTGTCTGGATCTGACGAATTTTTACGGATTTCCCTAGGGGTACCCCTAGGGAAAATCACCAGAATCGAAAAATCGTAAAAAGTGATGAAATTTTGGATCCGAGTCCAATAATTCGGGAAAAGTTGATTGGAATAACTACTGGAGGATTGCCGGTCACAACGCATCAAGAATCGGCTTCGTCGGGATCTGAGGAATTTTTACGGATTTCCCTAGGGGTACCCCTAGGAAAAATCACCAGAATCGAAAAATCGTAAAAAGTGGTGAAATTTTTGATCCGAGTCCAATAATTCGGGAATACTTGATTGGAATAGCTACTGGAGGATTGCCGGTCACAACGCAACGAGAATCGGCTTCGTCGGGATCTTACGAATTTTACGAATTTCCCTAGGGGTACCCCTAGGGAAAATCACCAGAATCGAAAAATCGTAAAAAGTGGAGAAATTACTGATCCGAGTCCAATAATTCGGGAAAACTTGATTGGAATAGCTACTGGAGGATTGCCGGTCACAACGCATCGAGAATCGGCTTCGTCTGGATCTGACGAATTTTTACGGATTTCCCTAGGGGTACCCCTAAGGAAAATCACCAGAATCGAAAAATCGTAAAAAGTGGTGAAATTTTGGATCCGAGTCCAATAATTCGGGAAAACTTGATTGGAATAGCTACTGGAGGATTGCCGATCACAACGCATCGAGAATCGGTTTCGTCGGGATCTGACGAATTTTTACGGATTTCCCTAGGGGTACCCCTGGGGAAAATCACCAGAATCGAAAAATCGTAAAAAGTGGTGAAATTTTTGATCCGAGTCCAATAATTCGGGAAAACATGATTGGAATAGCTACTGGAGGATTGCCGATCACAACGCAACGAGAATCGGCTTCGTCGGGATCTTACGAATTTTTACGGATTTCCCTAGGGGTACCCCTAAGGAAAATCCCAGAATCGAAAATTCGTAAAAAGTGGTGAAATTACTGATCCGAGTCCAATAATTCGGGAAAACTTGATTGGAATAGCTACTGGAGGATTGCCGGTCACAACGCATCGAGAATCGACTTCGTCTGGATCTGACGAATTTTTACGGATTTCCCTAGGGTTACCCCTAGGGAAAATCACCAGAATCGAAAAATCGTAAAAAGTGGTGAAATTTTGGATCCGAGTCCAATAATTCGGGTAAACTTGATTGGAATAGCTACTGGAGGATTGCCGATCATAACGCATCGAGAATCGGTTTCGTCGGGATCTGACGAATTTTTACTGATTTCCCTAGGGGTACCCCTAGGGAAAATCACCAGAATCGAAAAATCGTAAAAAGTGGTGACATTTTGGATATGAGTACAATAATTCGAGAAAACATGATTGGAATAGCTACTGGGGGATTGCCGGTCACAACGCATCGAGAATCGGCTTCGTCGGGATCTGACGAATTTTTACGGATTTCCCTAGGGGTACCCCTAGGGAAAATCAACAGAATCGAAAAATCGTAAAAAGTGATGAAATTTTGGATCCGAGTCCAATAATTCGGGAAACGTTGATTGGAATAGCTACTGGAGGATTGCCGGTCACAACGCATCGAGAATCGGCTTCATCGGGATCTGACAAATTTTTACGGATTTCCCTAGGGGTACCCCTAGGGAAAATCACCAGAATCGAAAAATCATAAAAAGTGGTGAAATTACTGATCCGAGTCCAATAATTCGGGAAAACTTGATTGGAATAGCTACTGGAGGATTGCCGGTCACAACGCATCGAGAATCGGCTTTGTCGGGATCTGACGAATTTTTACGGATTTCCCTAGGGGTACCCCTAGGGAAAATCACCAGAATCGAAAAATCGTAAAAAGTGATGAAATTTTGGATCCGAGTCAAATAATTCGGGAAAAGTTGATTGGAATAACTACTGGAGGATTGCCGATCACAACGCATCAAGAATCGGTTTCGTCGGGATCTGACGAATTTTTACGGATTTCCCTAGGCGTACCCCTAGGGAAAATCACCAGAATCGAAAAATCGTAAAAAGTGGTGAAATTTTTGATCCGAGTCCAATAATTCGGGAAAACTTGATTGGAATAGCTACTGGAGGATTGCCGGTCACAACGCAATGAGAATCGGCTTCGTCGGGATCTTACGAATTTTTACGAATTTCCCTAGGGGTACCCCTAGGGAAAATCACCAGAATCGAAAAATCGTAAAAAGTGGTGAAATTACTGATCCGAGTCAAATAATTCGGGAAAACTTGATTGGAATAGCTACTGGAGGATTGCCGGTCACAACACATCGAGAATCGGCTTCGTCTGGATCTGACGAATTTTTACGGATTTCCCTAGGGGTACCCCTAGGGAAAATCACCAGAATCGAAAAATCGTAAAAAGTGATGAAATTTTGGATCCGAGTCCAATAATTCGGGAAAAGTTGATTGGAATAACTACTGGAGGATTGCCGGTCACAACGTATCAAGAATCGGCTTCGTCGGGATCTGACGAATTTTTACGGATTTCCCTAGGCGTACCCCTAGGGAAAATCACCAGAATCGAAAAATCGTAAAAAGTGGTGAAATTTTTGATCCGAGTCCAATAATTCGGGAAAACTTGATTGGAATAGCTACTGGAAGATTGCCGGTCACAACGCAACGAGAATCGGCTTCGTCGGGATCTTACGAATTTTTACGAATTTCCCTAGGGGTACCCCTAGGGAAAATCACCAGAATCGAAAAATCGTAAAAAGTGGTAAAATTACTGATCCGAGTCCAATAATTCGGGAAAACTTGATTGGAATAGCTACTGGAGGATTGCCGGTCACAACGCATCGAGAATCGGCTTCGTCTGGATCTGACGAATTTTTACGAATTTCCTTAGGGGTACCCCTAGGGAAAATCACCAGAATCGAAAAATCGTAAAAAGTGATGAAATTTTGGATACGAGTCCAATAATTCGGGAAAAGTTTATTGGAATAGCTACTGGAGGATTGCCGGTCACAACGCATCGAGAATCGGCTTCATCGGGATCTGACAAATTTTTACGGATTTCCCTAGGGGTACCCCTAGGGAAAATCACCAGAATCGAAAAATCATAAAAAGTGGTGAAATTACTGATACGAGTCCAATAATTCGGGAAAACTTAATTGGAATAGCTACTGGAGGATTGTCGGTCACAACGCATCGAGAATCGACTTTGTCGGGATCTGACGAATTTTTACGGATTTCCCTAGGGGTACCCCTAGGGAAAATCACCAGAATCGAAAAATCGTAAAAAGTGATGAAATTTTGGATCCGAGTCCAATAATTCGGGAAAAGTTGATTGGAATAACTACTGGAGGATTGCCGGTCACAACGCATCAAGAATCGGCTTCGTCGGGATCTGACGAATTTTTACGGATTTCCCTAGGCGTACCCCTAGGGAAAATCACCAGAATCGAAAAATCGTAAAAAGTGGTGAAATTTTTGATCCGAGTCCAATAATTCGGGAAAACTTGATTGGAATAGCTACTGGAGGATTGCCGGTCACAACGCAACGAGAATCGGCTTCGTCGGGATCTTACGAATTTTTACGAATTTTCCTAGGGGTACCCCTATGGAAAATCACCAGAATCGAAAAATCGTAAAAAGTTGTGAAATTACTGATCCGAGTCAAATAATTCGGGAAAACTTGATTGGAATAGCTACTGGAGGATTGCCGGTCACAACGCATCGAGAATCGGCTTCGTCTGGATCTGACGAATTTTTACGGATTTCCCTAGGGGTACCCCTAGGGAAAATCACCAGAATCGAAAATTCGTAAAAAGTGGTGAAATTACTGATCCGAGTTCAATAATTCGGGAAAACTTGATTGGAATAGCTACTGGAGGATTGCCGGTCACAACGCATCGAGAATCGGCTTCGTCTGGATCTGACGAATTTTTACGGATTTCCCTAGGGGTACCCCTAGGGAAAATCACCAGAATCGAAAAATCGTAAAAAGTGGTGAAATTTTGAATCCGAGTCCAATAATTAGGGAAAACTTGATTGGAATAGCTACTTGAGGATTGCCGGTCACAACGCATCGAGAATCGATTTCGTCGGGATTTGACGAATTTTTACTGATTTCCCTAGGGGTACCCCTAGGGAAAATCACCAGAATCGAAAAATCGTAAAAAGTGGTGACATTTTGGATATGAGTCCAATAATTCGGGAAAACATGATTGGAATAGCTACTGGGGGATTGCCGGGTCACAACGCATCGAGAATCGGCTTCGTCGGGATCTGACGAATTTTTACGGATTTCCCTAGGGGTACCGCTAGGGAAAATCACCAGAATCGAAAAATCGTAAAAAGTGATGAAATTTTGGATCCGACTCCAATAATTCGGGAAAAGTTGATTGGAATAGCTACTGGAGGATTGCCGGTCACAACGCATCTAGAATCGGCTTCGTCGGGATCTGACAAATTTTTACGGATTTCCCTAGGGGTACCCCTAGGGAAAATCACCAGAATCGAAAAATCATAAAAAGTGGTGAAATTATTGATCCGAGTCCAATAATTCGGGAAAACTTGATTGGAATAGCTACTGGAGGATTGCCGGTCACAACACATCGAGAATCGGCTTCGTCGGGATCTGACGAATTTTTACGGATTTCTCTAGGGGTACCCCTAGGAAAAATCACCAGAATCGAAAAATCGTAAAAAGTGATGAAATTTTAGATCTGAGTCCAATAATTCGGGAAAAGTTGATTGGAATAACTACTGGAGGATTTTCGGTCACAACGCATCAAGAATCGGCTTCGTCGGGATCTGACGAATTTTTACGGATTTGCCTAGGGGTACCCCTAGGGAAAATCACCAGAATCGAAAAATCGTAAAAAGTGGTGAAAATTTTAATCCGAGTCCAATAATTCGGGAAAACTTGATTGGAATAGCTACTGGAGGATTGCCGGTCACAACGCAATGAGAATCGGCTTCGTCGGGATCTTACGAATTTTTACGGATTTCCCTAGGGGTACCCCTAGGAAAAATCACCAGAATCGAAAAATCGTAAAAAGTGGTGAAATTACTGATCCGAGTCCAATAATTTGGGAAAACTTGATTGGAATAGCTACTGGAGGATTGCCGGTCACAACGCATCGAGAATCGGCTTCGTCTGGATCTGATTAATTTTTACGGATTTCCCTAGGTGTACCCCTAGGGAAAATCACCAGAATCGAAAAATCGTAAAAAGTGGTGAAATTTTGGATCCGAGTACAATAATTCGGGAAAACTTGATTTGAGTAGCTACTGGAGGATTGCCGGTCACAACGCATCGTGAATCGACTTCGTCGGGATTTGACAAATTTTTACCGATTTCCCTAGGGGTACCCCTAGGGAAAATCACCAGAATCGAAAAATCATAAAAAGTGGTGAAATTACTGATCCGAGTCCAATAATTCGGGAAAACTTGATTGGAACAGCTACTGGAGGATTGCCGGTCACAACGCATCGAGAATCGGCTTTGTCGGGATCTGACGAATTTTTACGGATTTCCCTAGGGGTACCCCTAGGGAAAATCACCAGAATCGAAAAATCGTAAAAAGTGATGAAATTTTGGATCCGAGTCCAATAATTACGGAAAAGTTGATTGGAATAACTACTGGAGGATTGCCGGTCACAACGCATAAAGAATCGGCTTCGTCGGGATCTGACGAATTTTTACGGATTTCCCTAGGAGTACCCCTAGGGAAAATCACCAGAATCGAAAAATCGTAAAAAGTGGTGAAATTTTTGATCCGAGTCCAATAATTCGGGAAAACTTGATTGGAATAGCTACTGGAGGATTGCCGGTCACAACGCAACGAGAATCGGCTTCGTCGGGATCTTACGAATTTTTACGAATTTCCCTAGGGGTACCCCTAGGGAAAATCACCAGAATCTAAAAATCGTAAAAAGTGGTGAAATTACTTATCCGAGTCAAATAATTCGGGAAAACTTGATTGGAATAGCTACTGGAGGATTGCCGGTCACAACGCATCGAGAATCGGCTTCGTCTGGATCAGACGAATTTTTACGGATTTCCCTAGGGGTACCCCTAGGGAAAATCACCAGAATCGAAAAATCGTAAAAAGTGGTGAAATTTTGGATCCGAGTCCAATAATTCGGGAAAACTTGATTGGAATAGCTACTGGAGGATTGCCGGTCACAACGCATCGAGAATCGGTTTCGTCAGGATCTGACGAATTTTTACTGATTTCCCTAGGGGTACCCCTAGGGGAAATCACCAGAATCGAAAAATCGTAAAAAGTGATGACATTTTGGATATGAGTCCAATAATTCGGGAAAACTTGATTTGAGTAGCTACTGGAGGATTGCCGGTCACAACGCATCGTGAATCGGCTTCTTCGGGATCTGACAAATTTTTACGGATTCCCTAGGGGTACCCTTAGGGAAAATCACCTGAATCGAAAAATCATAAAAAGTGGTGAAATTGCTGATCCAAGTCCAATAATTCGGGAAAACTTGATTGGAATAGCTACTGGAGGATTGCCGGTCACAACGCATCGAGAATCGGCTTTGTCGGGATATGACGAATTTTTACGGATTTCCCTAGGGGTACCCCTAGGGAAAGTCACCAGAATCGAAAAATCTGAAAAAGTGATGAAATTTTGGATCCGAGTCCAATAATTCGGGAAAAGTTGATTGGAATAACTACTAGAGGATTGCCGGTCACAACGCATCAAGAATCGGCTTCGTCGGGATCTGACGAATTTTTACGGATTTCCCTAGGGGTACCCCTGGGGAAAATCACCAGAATCGAAAAATCATAAAAAGTGGTGAAATTACTGATCCGAGTCCAATAATTCGGGAAACGTTGATTGGAATAGCTACTGGAGGATTGCCGTTCACAACGCATCGAGAATCGGCTTCATCGGGATCTGACGAATTTTTACGGATTTCCCTAGGGTCACCCCTAGGGAAAATCACCAGAATCGAAAAATCGTAAAAAGTGATGAAATTACTGATCCGAGTCCAATAATTCGGGAAAACTTGATTGGAATAACTACTGGAGGACTGCCGGTCACAACGCATCGAGAATCGGCTTTGTCGGGATCTGACGAATTTTTACGGATTTCCCTAGGGGTACCCCTGGGGAAAATCACCAGAATCGAAAAATCGTAAAAAGTGGTGAAATTACTGATCCGAGTCCAATAATTCGGGAAAACTTGATTGGAATAGCTACTGGAGGATTGCCGATCACAACACAACGAGAATCGGCTTCGTCGGGATCTTACGAATTTTTACGGATTTCCCAAGGGGTACCCCTAGGGAAAATCACCAGAATCGAAAATTCGTAAAAAGTGGTGAAATTACTGATCCGAGTCCAATAATTCGGGAAAACTTGATTGGAATAGCTACTGGAGGATTGCCGGTCACAACGCATCGAAAATCGACTTCGTCTGGATCTGACGAATTTTTACGGATTTCCCTAGGGGTACCCCTAGGGAAAATCACCAGAATCGAAAAATCGTAAAAAGTGGTGAAATTTTGGATCCGAGTCCAATAATTCAGGAAAACTTGATTGGAATAGCTACTGGAGGATTGCCGATCACAACGCATCGAGAATCGGTTTCGTCGGGATCTGACGAATTTTTACTGATTTCCCTAGGGGTACCCCTAGGGAAAATCACCAGAATCGAAAAATCGTAAAAAGTGGTGACATTTTGGATATGAGTCCAATAATTCGAGAAAACATGATTGGAATAGCTACTGGGGGATTGCCGGTCACAACGCATCGAGAATCGGCTTCGTCGGGATCTGACGAATTTTTACGGATTTCCCTAGGGGTACCCCTAGGGAAAATGAACAGAATCGAAAAATCGTAAAAAGTGATGAAATTTTGGATCCGAGTCCAATAATTCGGGAAACGTTGATTGGAATAGCTACTGGAGGATTGCCGGTCACAACGCATCGAGAATCGGCTTCATCGGGATCTGACAAATTTTTACGGATTTTCCTAGGGGTACCCCTAGGGAAAATCACCAGAATCGAAAAATCATAAAAAGTGGTGAAATTACTGATCCGAGTCCAATAATTCGGGAAAACTTGATTGGAATAGCTACTGGAGGATTGCCGGTCACAACGCATCGAGAATCGGCTTTGTCGGGATCTGACGAATTTTTACGGATTTCCCTAGGGGTACCCCTAGGGAAAATCACCAGAATCGAAAAATCATAAAAAGTGATGAAATTTTGGATCCGAGTCAAATAATTCGGGAAAAGTTGATTGGAATAACTACTGGAGGACTGCCGGTCACAACGCATCAAGAATCGGTTTCGTCGGGATCTGACGAATTTTTACGGATTTCCCTAGGCGTACCACTAGGGAAAATCACCAGAATCGAAAAATCGTAAAAAGTGGTGAAATTTTTGATCCGAGTCCAATAATTCGGGAAAACTTGATTGGAATAGCTACTGGAGGATTGCCGGTCACAACGGAACGAGAATCGACTTCGTCGGGATCTTACGAATTTTTACGAATTTCCCTAGGGGTACCCCTAGGGAAAATCACCAGAATCGAAAAATCGTAAAAAGTGGTGAAATTACTGATCCGAGTCAAATAATTCGGGAAAACTTGATTGGAATAGCTATTGGAGGATTGCCGGTCACAACACATCGAGAATCGGCTTCGTCTGGATCTGACGAATTTTTACGGATTTCCCTAGGGGTACCCCTAGGGAAAATCACCAGAATCGAAAAATCGTAAAAAGTGATGAAATTTTGGATCCGAGTCCAATAATTCGGGAAAAGTTGATTGGAATAACTACTGGAGGATTGCCGTCACAACGCATCAAGAATCGGCTTCGTCGGGATCTGACGAATTTTTACGGATTTCCCTAGGCGTACCCCTAGGGAAAATCACCAGAATCGAAAAATCGTAAAAAGTGGTGAAATTTTTGATCCGAGTCCAATAATTCGGGAAAACTTGATTGGAATAGCTACTGGAGGATTGCCGGTCACAACGCAACGAGAATCGGCTTCGTCGGGATCTTACGAATTTTTACGAATTTCCCTAGGGGTACCCCTAGGGAAAATCACCAGAATCAAAAAATCGTAAAAAGTGGTGAAATTACTGATCCGAGTCCAATAATTTGGGAAAACTTGATTGGAATAGCTACTGGAGGATTGCCGGTCACAACGCATCGAGAATCGGCTTCGTCTGGATCTGACGAATTTTTACTGATTTCCCTAGGGGTACCCCTAGGGAAAATCACCAGAATCGAAAAATCATAAAAACTGGTGAAATTACTGATCCGAGTCCAATAATTCGGGAAAACTTGATTGGAATAGCTACTGAAGGATTGCCGGTCACAACGCATCGAGAATCGGCTTCGTCTGGATCTGACGAATTTTTACGGATTTCCCTAGGGGTACCCCTAGGGAAAATCACCAGAATCGAAAAATCGTAAAAAGTGGTGAAATTACTGATCCGAGTCCAATAATTCGGGAAAACTTGATTGGAATAGCTACTGGAGGATTGCCGGTCACAACGCATCGAGAATCGGCTTCCTCTGGATCTGACGAATTTTTACGGATTTCCCTAGGGGTACCCCTAGGAAAAATCACTAGAATCGAAAAATCGTAAAAAGTGGTGAAATTTTGGATCCGAGTCCAATAATTCGGGAAAACTTGATTGGAATAGCTACTGGAGGATTGCCAGTCACAACGCATCGAGAATTGGCTTCGTCTGGATCTGACGAATTTTTACGAATTTTCCTAGGGGTACCCCTAGGGAAAATCACCAGAATCGAAAAATCGTAAAAAGTGGTGAAATTTTTGATCCGAGTCCAATAATTCGGGAAAACTTGATTGGAATAGATACTGGAGGATTGCCGATCACAACGCATCGAGAATCGGCTTCGTCTGGATCTGACGAATTTTTACGGATTTCCCTAGGGGTACCCTTAGGGAAAATCACCAGAAATTTTTGATCCGAGTACAATAATTCGGGAAAACTTGATTTGAGTAACTACTGGAGGATTGCCGGTCACAACGCATCGTGAACGGCTTCGTCGGGATCTGACAAATTTTTACGGATTTCCCTAGGGGTACCCCTAGGGACAATCACCAGAATCGAAAAATCATAAAAAGTGGTGAAATTACTGATCCAAGTCCAATAATTCGGGAAAACTTGATTGGAATAGCTACTGGAGGATTGCCGGTCACAACGCATCGAGAATCGGCTTCGTCTGGATCTGACGAATTTTTACGGATTTCCCTAGGGGTACCCCTAGGGAAAATCACCAGAATCGAAAAATCGTAAAAAGTGGTGAAATTTTGGATCCGAGTCCAATAATTCGGGAAAACTTGATTGGAATAGCTACTGGAGGATTGCCGATCACAACGCATCGAGAATCGGTTTCGTCGGGATTTGACGAATTTTTACTGATTTCCCTAGGGGTACCCCTAGGGAAAATCACCAGAATCGAAAAATCGTAAAAAGTGGTGACATTTTGGATATGAGTCCAATAATTCGGGAAAACATGATTGGAATAGCTACTGGGGGATTGCCGGTCACAACGCATCGAGAATCGGCTTCGTCGGGATCTGACGAATTTTTACGGATTTCCCTAGGGGTACCCCTAGGGAAAATCACTAGAATCGAAAAATCGTAAAAAGTGATGAAATTTTGGATCCGAGTCCAATAATTCGGGAAAAGTTGATTGGAATAGCTACTGGAAGATTGCGGGTCTCAACGCATCTAGAATCGGCTTCGTCGGGATCTGACAAATTTTTACGGATTTCCCTAGGGGTACCCCTATGGAAAATCACCAGAATCGAAAAATCATAAAAAGTGGTGAAATTACTGATCCGAGTCCAATAATTCGGGAAAACTTGATTGGAATAGCTACTGGAGGATTGCCGGTCAGAACGCATCGAGAATCGGCTTCGTCGGGATCTGACGAATTTTTACGGATTTCCCTAGGGGTACCCCTAGGGAAAATCACCAAAATCGAAAAATCGTAAAAAGTGGTGAAATTTTGGATCCGAGTACAATAATTCGGGAAAACTTGATTTGAGTAGCTACTGGAGGATTGCCGGTCACAACGCATCGTGAATCGGCTTCGTCGGGATCTGACAAATTTTTACGGATTTCCCTAGGGGTACCCCTAGGAAAAATCACCAGAATCGAAAAATCATAAAAAGTGGTGAAATTACTGATCCGAGTCCAATAATTCGGGAAAACTTGATTAGAATAGCTACTGGAGGATTGCCGGTCACAACGCATCGAGAATCGGCTTGGTCGGGATCTGACGAATTTTTACGGATTTCCCTAGGGGTACCCCTAGGGAAAATCACCAGAATCGAAAAATCGTAAAAAGTGATGAAATTTTAGATCCGAGTCCAATAATTCGGGAAAAGTTGATTGGAATAACTACTGGAGGATTGCCGGTCACAACGCATCAAGAATCGGCTTCGTCGGGATCTGACGAATTTTTACAGATTTCCCTAGGGGTACCCCTATGGAAAATCACCAGAATCGAAAAATCGTAAAAAGTGGTGAAATTTTTGATCCGAGTCCAATAATTCGGGAAAACTTGATTGGAATAGCTACTGGAGGATTGCCGGTCACAACGCAACGAGAATCGGCTTCGTCGGGATCTTACGAATTTTTACGGATTTCCCTAGGGGTACCCCTAGGGAAAATCACCAGAATCGAAAAATCGTAAAAAGTGGTGAAATTACTTATCCGAGTCCAATAATTCGGGAAAACTTGATTGGAATAGCTACTGGAGGATTGCCGGTCACAACGCATCGAGAATCGGCTTCGTCTGGATCTGACGAATTTTTACGGATTTCCCTAGGGGTACCCCTAGGGAAAATCACCAGAATCGAAAAATCGTAAAAAGTGGTGAAATTTTGGATCCGAGTACAATAATTCGGGAAAACTTGATTGGAATAGCTACTGGAGGATTGCCGGTCACAACGCATCGAGAATCGGCTTCGTCGGGATCTGACGAATTTTTACTGATTTCCCTAGGGGTACCCCTAGGGAAAATCACCAGAATCGAAAAATCGTAAAAAGTGGTGACATTTTGGATATGAGTCCAATAATTCGGGAAAACATGATTGGAATAGCTACTGAAGGATTGCCGGTCACAACGCATCGAGAATCGGCTTCGTCGGGATCTGACGAATTTTTACGGATTTCCCTAGGGGCCCCTAGGAAAAATCACCAGAATCGAAAAATCGTAAAAAGTGATAAAATTTTGGATTCGAGTCCAATAATTCGGGAAAAGTTGATTGGAATAGCTACTGGAGGATTGCCGGTCACAACGCATCTAGAATCGGCTTCGTCGGAATCAGACAAATTTTTACGGATTTCCTAGGGGTACCCCCAGGGAAAATCACCAGAATCGAAAAATCATAAAAAGTGGTGAAATTACTGATCCGAGTCCAATAATTCAGGAAAACTTGATTGGAATAGCTACTGGAGGATTGCCGGTCACAACGCATCGAGAATCGGCTTCGTCGGGATCTGACGAATTTTTACGGATTTCCCTAGGGGTACCCCTAGGGAAAATCACCAGAATCGAAAAATCGTAAAAAGTGGTGAAATTTTGGATCCGAGTACAATAATTCGGGAAAACTTGATTTGAGTAGCTACTGGAGGATTGCCGGTAACAACGCATCGTGAATCGGCTTCGTCGGGATCTGACAAATTTTTACGGATTTCCCTAGGGGTACCCCTAGGGAAAATCACCAGAATAGAAAAATCATAAAAAGTGGTGAAATTACTGATCCAAGTCCAATAATTCGGGAAAACTTGATTGGAATAGCTACTGGATGATTGCCGGTCACAACGCATCGAGAATCGGCTTTATCGGGATCTGACGAATTTTTACGGATTTCCCTAGGGGTACCCCTAGGGAAAATCACCAGAATCGAAAAATCGTAAAAAGTGGTGAAATTTTTTATCCGAGTCCAATAATTCGGGAAAACTTGATTGGAATAGCTACTGGAGGATTGCCGGTCACAACGCAACGAGAATCGGCTTCGTCGGGATCTTACGAATTTTTACGGATTTCCCTAGGGGTACCCCTAGGGAAAATCACCAGAATCGAAAAATCGTAAAAAGTGGTGAAATTACTTATCCGAGTCCAATAATTCGGGAAAACTTGATTGGAATAGCTACTGGAGGATTGCCGGTCACAACGCATCGAGAATCGGCTTCGTCTGGATCTGACGAATTTTTACGGATTTCCCTAGGGGTACCCCTAGGGAAAATCACCAGAATCGAAAAATCGTAAAAAGTGGTGAAATTTTGGATCCGAGTACAATAATTCGGGAAAACTTGATTGGAATAGCTACTGGAGGATTGCCGGTCACAACGCATCGAGAATCGGCTTCGTCGGGATCTGACGAATTTTTACTGATTTCCCTAGGGGTACCCCTAGGGAAAATCACCAGAATCGAAAAATCGTAAAAAGTGGTGACATTTTGGATATGAGTCCAATAATTCGGGAAAACATGATTGGAATAGCTACTGAAGGATTGCCGGTCACAACGCATCGAGAATCGGCTTCGTCGGGATCTGACGAATTTTTACGGATTTCCCTAGGGGCCCCTAGGAAAAATCACCAGAATCGAAAAATCGTAAAAAGTGATAAAATTTTGGATTCGAGTCCAATAATTCGGGAAAAGTTGATTGGAATAGCTACTGGAGGATTGCCGGTCACAACGCATCTAGAATCGGCTTCGTCGGAATCAGACAAATTTTTACGGATTTCCTAGGGGTACCCCCAGGGAAAATCACCAGAATCGAAAAATCATAAAAAGTGGTGAAATTACTGATCCGAGTCCAATAATTCAGGAAAACTTGATTGGAATAGCTACTGGAGGATTGCCGGTCACAACGCATCGAGAATCGGCTTCGTCGGGATCTGACGAATTTTTACGGATTTCCCTAGGGGTACCCCTAGGGAAAATCACCAGAATCGAAAAATCGTAAAAAGTGGTGAAATTTTGGATCCGAGTACAATAATTCGGGAAAACTTGATTTGAGTAGCTACTGGAGGATTGCCGGTAACAACGCATCGTGAATCGGCTTCGTCGGGATCTGACAAATTTTTACGGATTTCCCTAGGGGTACCCCTAGGGAAAATCACCAGAATAGAAAAATCATAAAAAGTGGTGAAATTACTGATCCAAGTCCAATAATTCGGGAAAACTTGATTGGAATAGCTACTGGATGATTGCCGGTCACAACGCATCGAGAATCGGCTTTATCGGGATCTGACGAATTTTTACGGATTTCCCTAGGGGTACCCCTAGGGAAAATCACCAGAATCGAAAAATCGTAAAAAGTGGTGAAATTTTTTATCCGAGTCCAATAATTCGGGAAAACTTGATTGGAATAGCTACTGGAGGATTGCCGGTCACAACGCAACGAGAATCGGCTTCGTCGGGATCTTACGAATTTTTACGGATTTCCCTAGGGGTACCCCTAGGGAAAATCACCAGAATCGAAAAATCGTAAAAAGTGGTGAAATTACTTATCCGAGTCCAATAATTCGGGAAAACTTGATTGGAATAGCTACTGGAGGATTGCCGGTCACAACGCATCGAGAATCGGCTTCGTCTGGATCTGACGAATTTTTACGGATTTCCCTAGGGGTACCCCTAGGGAAAATCACCAGAATCGAAAAATCGTAAAAAGTGGTGAAATTTTGGATCCGAGTACAATAATTCGGGAAAACTTGATTGGAATAGCTACTGGAGGATTGCCGGTCACAACGCATCGAGAATCGGCTTCGTCGGGATCTGACGAATTTTTACTGATTTCCCTAGGGGTACCCCTAGGGAAAATCACCAGAATCGAAAAATCGTAAAAAGTGGTGACATTTTGGATATGAGTCCAATAATTCGGGAAAACATGATTGGAATAGCTACTGAAGGATTGCCGGTCACAACGCATCGAGAATCGGCTTCGTCGGGATCTGACGAATTTTTACGGATTTCCCTAGGGGCCCCTAGGAAAAATCACCAGAATCGAAAAATCGTAAAAAGTGATAAAATTTTGGATTCGAGTCCAATAATTCGGGAAAAGTTGATTGGAATAGCTACTGGAGGATTGCCGGTCACAACGCATCTAGAATCGGCTTCGTCGGAATCAGACAAATTTTTACGGATTTCCTAGGGGTACCCCCAGGGAAAATCACCAGAATCGAAAAATCATAAAAAGTGGTGAAATTACTGATCCGAGTCCAATAATTCAGGAAAACTTGATTGGAATAGCTACTGGAGGATTGCCGGTCACAACGCATCGAGAATCGGCTTCGTCGGGATCTGACGAATTTTTACGGATTTCCCTAGGGGTACCCCTAGGGAAAATCACCAGAATCGAAAAATCGTAAAAAGTGGTGAAATTTTTGATCCGAGTACAATAATTCGGGAAAACTTGATTTGAGTAGCTACTGGAGGATTGCCGGTAACAACGCATCGTGAATCGGCTTCGTCGGGATCTGACAAATTTTTACGGATTTCCCTAGGGGTACCCCTAGGGAAAATCACCAGAATAGAAAAATCATAAAAAGTGGTGAAATTACTGATCCAAGTCCAATAATTCGGGAAAACTTGATTGGAATAGCTACTGGATGATTGCCGGTCACAACGCATCGAGAATCGGCTTTATCGGGATCTGACGAATTTTTACGGATTTCCCTAGGGGTACCCCTAGGGAAAATCACCAGAATCGAAAAATCGTAAAAAGTGGTGAAATTTTTTATCCGAGTCCAATAATTCGGGAAAACTTGATTGGAATAGCTACTGGAGGATTGCCGGTCACAACGCAACGAGAATCGGCTTCGTCGGGATCTTACGAATTTTTACGGATTTCCCTAGGGGTACCCCTAGGGAAAATCACCAGAATCGAAAAATCGTAAAAAGTGGTTAAATTAATGATCCGAGTCCAATAATTCGGGAAAACTTGATTGGAATAGCTACTGGAGGATTGCCGGTCACAACGCATCGAGAATCGGCTTCGTCTGGATCTGACGAATTTTTACGGATTTCCCTAGGGGTACCCCTAGGGAAAATCACCAGAATCGAAAAATCGTAAAAAGTTGTGAAATTTTGGATATGAGTCCAATAACTCGGGAAAACTTGATTGGAATAGCTACTGGAGGATTGCCAGTCACAACGCATCGAGAATCGGCTTCGTCGGGATCTGACAAATTTTTACGGATTTCCCTAGGGGTACCACTAGGGAAAATCACCAGAATCGAAAAATCATAAAAAGTGGTGAAATTACTGATCCGAGTCCAATAATTTGGGAAAACTTGATTGGAATAGCTACTGGAGCATTTCCGGTCATAACACATCGAGAATCGGCTTCGTCGGGATCTGACGAATTTTTACGGATTTCCCTAGGGGTACCCCTAGGGAAAATCACCAGAATCGAAAAATCATAAAAAGTGGTGAAATTACTGATCCGAGTCGAATAATTCGGGAAAACTTGATTGGAATAGCTACTGGAGGATTGCCGGTCACAACGCATCGAGAATCGGCTTCGTCGTGATCTGATGAATTTTTACGGATTTCCCTAGGGGTACCCCTAGGGAAAATCAATAGAATCGAAAAATCGTAAAAAGTGGTGAAATTTTGGATCCGAGTCCAATAATTTGGGAAAACTTGATTGGAATAGCTACTGGAGGATTGCCGGTCACAACGCATCGAGAATCAATTTCGTCGGGATCTGACGAATTTTTACGGATTTCCCTAGGGGTACCCCTAGGGAAAATCACCAGAATCGAAAAATCGTAAAAAGTGGTGAAATTACTGATCCGAGTCCAATAATTCGGGAAAACTTGATTGGAATAGCTACTGGAGGATTGCCGGTCACAATGCATCGAGAATCGGCTTCGTCGGGATCTGACGAATTTTTACGGATTTCCCTAGGGGTACCCCTAGGGAAAATCAACAGAATCGAAAAATCATAAAAAGTGGTGAAATTTTGGATCCGAGTCCAATAATTCGGGAAAACTTGATTGGAATAGCTACTGGAGGATTGCCGGTCACAACGCATCGAGAATCGATTTCGTCGGGATCTGACGAATTTTTACGGATTTCCCTAGGGGTACCCCTAGGGAAAATCACCAGAATCGAAAAATCGTAAAAAGTGGTGAAATTACTGATCCGAGTCCAATAATTCGGGAAAACTTGATTGGAATAGCTACTGGAGGATTGCCGGTCACAACGCATCGAGAATCGGCTTCGTCGGGATCTGACGAATTTTTACGGATTTCCCTAGGGGTACCCCTAGGGAAAATCACCAGAATCGAAAAATCGTAAAAAGTGGTGTAATTACTGATCCGAGTCCAATAATTCGGGAAAACTTGATTGGAATAGCTACTGGAGGATTGCCGGTCACAACGCATCGAGAATCGGCTTCGTCGGGATCTGACGAATTTTTACGGATTTCCCTAGGGGTACCCCTAGGGAAAATCACCAGAATCGAAAAATCGTAAAAAGTTGTGAAATTTTGGATATGAGTCCAATAATTCGGGAAAACTTGATTGGAATAGCTACTGGAGGATTGCCGGTCACAACGCATCGAGAATCGGCTTCGTCGGGATCTGACGAATTTTTACGGATTTCCCTAGGGGTACCCCTAGGGAAAATCACCAGAATCGAAAAATCGTAAAAAGTGGTGTAATTACTGATCCGAGTCCAATAATTCGGGAAAACTTGATTGGAATAGCTACTGGAGGATTGCCGGTCACAACGCATCGAGAATCGGCTTCGTCGGGATCTGACGAATTTTTACGGATTTTCCTAGGGGTACCCCTAGGGAAAATCACCAGAATCGAAAAATCGTAAAAAGTGGTGAAATTACTGATCCGAGTCCAATAATTCGGGAAAACTTGATTGGAATAGCTACTGGAGGATTGCCGGTCACAACGCATCGAGAATCGGCTTCGTTTGGATCTGACGAATTTTTACGGATTTCCCTAGGGGTACCCCTAGGGAAAATCACCAGAATCGAAAAATCGTAAAAAGTTGTGAAATTTTGGATATGAGTCCAATAATTCGGGAAAACTTGATTGGAATAGCTACTGGAGGATTGCCAGTCACAACGCATCGAGAATCGGCTTCGTCGGGATCTGACGAATTTTTACGGATTTCCCTAGGGGTACCCCTAGGGAAAATCACCAGAATCGAAAAATCGTAAAAAGTGGTAAAATTTTGGATCCGAGTCCAATAATTCGGGAAAACTTGATTGGAATAGCTACTGGAGGATTGCCGGTCACAATGCATCGAGAATCGATTTCGTCGGGATCTGACGAATTTTTACGGATTTCCCTAGGGGTACCCCTAGGGAAAATCACCAGAATCGAAAAATCGTAAAAAGTGGTGAAATTACTGATCCGAGTCCAATAATTCGGGAAAACTTGATTGGAATAGCTACTGGAGGATTGCCGGTCACAACGCATCGAGAATCGGCTTCGTCGGCATCTGACGAATTTTTACGGGTACCCCTAGGGAAAATCACCAGAATCGAAAAATCGTAAAAAGTTGTGAAATTTTGGATATGAGTCCAATAATTCGGGAAAACTTGATTGGAATAGCTACTGGAGGATTGCCAGTCACAACGCATCGAGAATCGGCTTCGTCGGGATCTGACAAATTTTTACGGATTTCCCTAGGGGTACCCCTAGGGAAAATCACCAGAATCGAAAAATCGTAAAAAGTGGTGAAATTACTGTTCCGAGTCCAATAATTCGGGAAAACTTGATTGGAATAGCTACTGGAGGATTGCCGGTCACAACGCATCGAGAATCGGCTTCGTCGGGATCTGACGAATTTTTACGGATTTCCCTAGGGGTACCCCTAGGGAAAATCACCAGAATCGAAAAATCGTAAAAAGTGGTGAAATTACTGATCCGAGTCCAATAATTCGGGAAAACTTGATTGGAATAGCTACTGGAGGATTGCCGGTCACAACGCATCGAGAATCGGCTTCGTCGGGATCTGACGAATTTTTACGGATTTCCCTAGGGGTACCCCTAGGGAAAATCACCAGAATCGAAAAATCGTAAAAAGTTGTGAAATTACTGATCCGAGTCCAATAATTCGGGAAAACTTGATTGGAATAGCTACTGGAGGATTGCCGGTCACAACGCATCGAGAATCGGCTTCATCTGGATCTGACGAATTTTTACGGATTTCCCTAGGGGTACCCCTAGGGAAAATCACCAGAATCGAAAAATCGTAAAAAGTGGTGAAATTTTGGATCCGAGTACAATAATTCGGGAAAACTTGATTGGAATAGCTACTGGAGGATTGCCGGTCACAACGCATCGAGAATCAGCTTCGTCAGGATCTGACGAATTTTTACGGATTTCCCTAGGGGTACCCCTAGGGGAAATCACCAGAATCGAAAAATCGTAAAAAGTTGTGAAATTTTGGATATGAGTCCAATAATTCGGGAAAACTTGATTGGAATAGCTACTGAAGGATTGCCGGTCACAACGCATCGAGAATCGGCTTCGTCGGGATCTGACGAATTTTTACGGATTTCCTTAGGGGTACCCCTAGGGAAAATCACCAAAATCGAAAAATCGTAAAAAGTTGTGAAATTTTGGATATGAATCCAATAATTCGGGAAAACTTGATTGGAATAGCTACTGGAGGATTGCCAGTCACAACGCATCGAGAATCGGCTTCGTCGGGATCTGACAAATTTTTACGGATTTCCCTAGGGGTACCCCTAGGGAAAATCACCAGAATCGAAAAATCGTAAAAAGTGGTAAAATTTTGGATCCGAGTCCAATAATTCGGGAAAACTTGATTGGAATAGCTACTGGAGGATTGCCGGTCACAACGCATCGAGAATCAATTTCGTCGGGATCTGACAAATTTTTACGGATTTCCCTAGGGGTACCCCTAGGGAAAATCACCAGTATCGAAAAATCGTAAAAAGTGGTGAAATTACTGATCCGAGTCCAATAATTCGGGAAAACTTGATTGGAATAGCTACTGGAGGATTGCCGGTCACAACGCATCGAGAATCGGCTTCGTCGGGATCTGACGAATTTTTACGGATTTCCCTAGGGGTACCCCTAGGGAAAATCAACAGAATCGAAAAATCATAAAAAGTGGTGAAATTTTGGATACGAGTCCAATAATTCGGGAAAACTTGATTGGAATAGCTACTGGAGGATTGCCGGTCACAACGCATCGAGAATCGATTTCGTCGGGATCTGACGAATTTTTACGGATTTCCCTAGGGGTACCCCTAGGGAAAATCACCAGAATCGAAAAATCGTAAAAAGTTGTGAAATTTTGGATATGAGTCCAATAATTCGGGAAAACTTGATTGGAATAGCTACTGGAGGATTGCCGGTCACAATGCGTCGAGAATCGATTTCGTCGGGATCTGACGAATTTTTACGGATTTCCCTAGGGGTACCCCTAGGGAAAATCACCAGAATCGAAAAATCGTAAAAAGTGGTGAAATTTTTGTTCCGAGTCCAATAATTCGGGAAAACTTGATTGGAATAGCTACTGGAGGATTGCCGGTCACAACGCATCGAGAATCGGCTTCGTCGGGATCTGACGAATTTTTACGGATTTCCCTAGGGGTACCCCTAGGGAAAATCACCAGAATCGAAAAATCGTAAAAAGTGGTGAAATTACTGATCCGAGTCCAATAATTCGGGAAAACTTGATTGGAATAGCTACTGGAGGATTGCCGGTCACAACGCATCGAGAATCGGCTTCGTCGGGATCTGACGAATTTTTACGGATTTCCCTAGGGGTACCCCTAGGGAAAATCACCAGAATCGAAAAATCGTAAAAAGTTGTGAAATTACTGATCCGAGTCCAATAATTCGGGAAAACTTGATTGGAATAGCTACTGGAAGATTGCCGGTAACAACGCATCGAGAATCGGCTTCCTCTGGATCTGACGAATTTTTACGGATTTCCCTAGGGGTACCCCTAAGGAAAATCACCAGAATCGAAAAATCGTAAAAAGTGGTGAAATTTTGGATCCGAGTACAATAATTCGGGAAAACTTGATTGGAATAGCTACTGGAGGATTGCCGGTCACAACGCATCGAGAATCGGCTTCGTCAGGATCTGACGAATTTTTACGGATTTCCCTAGGGGTACCCCTAGGGAAAATCACCAGAATCGAAAAATCCTAAAAAGTTGTGAAATTTTGGATATGAGTCCAATAATTCGAGAAACCTTGATTGGAATAGCTACTGGAGGATTGCCGGTCACAACGCATCGAGAATCGGCTTCGTCGGGATCTGACGAATTTTTACGGATTTCCTTAGGGGTACCCCTAGGGAAAATCACCAGAATCGAAAAATCGTAAAAAGTTGTGAAATTTTGGATATGAGTCCAATAATTCGGGAAAACTTGATTGGAATAGCTACTGGAGGATTGCCAGTCACAATGCATCGAGAATCGGCTTCGTCGGGATCTGACAAATTTTTACGGATTTCCCTAGGGGTACCCCTAGGGAAAATCACCAGAATCGAAAAATCGTAAAAAGTGGTAAAATTTTGGATCCGAGTCCAATAATTCGGGAAAACTTGATTGGAATAGCTACTGGAGGATTGCCGGTCACAACGCATCGAGAATCGATTTCGTCGGGATCTGACGAATTTTTACGGATTTCCCTAGGGGTACCCCTAGGGAAAATCACCAGAATCGAAAAATCGTAAAAAGTGGTGAAATTACTGATCCGAGTCCAATAATTCGGGAAAACTTGATTGGAATAGCTACTGGAGGATTGCCGGTCACAACGCATCGAGAATCGGCTTCGTCGGGATCTGACGAATTTTTACGGATTTCCCTAGGAGTACCCCTAGGGAAAATAACCAGAATCGAAAAATCGTAAAAAGTTGTGAAATTTTGGATATGAGTCCAATAATTCTGGAAAACTTGATTGGAATAGCTACTGGAGGATTGCCAGTCACACCGCATCGAGAATCGGCTTCGTCGGGATCTGACAAATTTTTACGGATTTCCCTAGGGGTACCCCCAGGGAAAATCACCAGAATCGAAAAATCGTAAAAAGTGGTGAAATTACTGATCCGAGTCCAATAATTCGGGAAAACTTGATTGGAATACCTACTGGAGGATTGCCGGTCACAACGCATCGAGAATCGGCTTCATCGGGATCTGACGAATTTTTACGGATTTCCCTAGGGGTACCCCTAGGGAAAATCAACAGAATCGAAAAATCGTAAAAAGGGGTGAAATTTTTGATCCGAGTCCAATAATTCGGGAAAACTTGATTGGAATAGCTACTGGAGGATTGCCGGTCACAACGCATCGAGAATCGATTTCGTCGGGATCAGACGAATTTTTACGGATTTCCCTAGGGGTACCCCTAAGAAAAATCACCAGAATCGAAAAATCGTAAAAAGTGGTGAAATTACTGATCCGAGTCCAATAATTCGGGAAAACTTGATTGGAATAGCTACTGGAGCATTTCCGGTCACAACGCATCGAGAATCGGCTTCGTCAGGATCTGACGAATTTTTACGAATTTCCCTAGGGGTACCCTTATGGAAAATCAGCAGAATCGAAAAATCGTAAAAAGTGGTGAAATTTTGGATCCGAGTCCAATAATTCGGGAAAACTTGATTGGAATAGCTACTGGAGGATTGCCGGTCACAACGCATCGAGAATCGGCTTCGTCGTGATCTAACGAATTTTTATGGATTTCCCTAGGGGTACCCCTAGGGAAAATCACCAGAATCGAAAAATCGTAAAAAGTGGTAAAATTTTTGATCCGAGTCCAATAATTCGGGAAAACTTGATTGGAATAGCTACTGGAGGATTGCCGGTCACAATGCATCGAGAATCGATTTCGTCGGGATCTGACGAATTTTTACGGATTTCCCTAGGGGTACCCCTAGGGAAAATCACCAGAATCGAAAAATCGTAAAAAGTGGTGAAATTACTGATCCGAGTCCAATAATTCGGGAAAACTTGATTGGAATAGCTACTGGAGGATTGCCGGTCACAACGCATCGAGAATCGGCTTCGTCGGGATCTGACGAATTTTTACGGGTACCCCTAGGGAAAATCACCAGAATCGAAAAATCGTAAAAAGTTGTGAAATTTTGGATATGAGTCCAATAATTCGGGAAAACTTGATTGGAATAGCTACTGGAGGATTGCCAGTCACAACGCATCGAGAATCGGCTTCGTCGGGATCTGACAAATTTTTACGGATTTCCCTAGGGGTACCCCTAGGGAAAATCACCAGAATCGAAAAATCGTAAAAAGTGGTGAAATTTTTGTTCCGAGTCCAATAATTCGGGAAAACTTGATTGGAATAGCTACTGGAGGATTGCCGGTCACAACGCATCGAGAATCGGCTTCGTCGGGATCTGACGAATTTTTACGGATTTCCCTAGGGGTACCCCTAGGGAAAATCACCAGAATCGAAAAATCGTAAAAAGTGGTGAAATTACTGATCCGAGTCCAATAATTCGGGAAAACTTGATTGGAATAGCTACTGGAGGATTGCCGATCACAACGCATCGAGAATCGGCTTCGTCGGGATCTGACGAATTTTTACGGATTTCCCTAGGGGTACCCCTAGGGAAAATCACCAGAATCGAAAAATCGTAAAAAGTTGTGAAATTACTGATCCGAGTCCAATAATTCGGGAAAACTTGATTGGAATAGCTACTGGAGGATTGCCGGTCACAACGCATCGAGAATCGGCTTCCTCTGGATCTGACGAATTTTTACGGATTTCCCTAGGGGTACCCCTAAGGAAAATCACCAGAATCGAAAAATCGTAAAAAGTGGTGAAATTTTGGATCCGAGTACAATAATTCGGGAAAACTTGATTGGAATAGCTACTGGAGGATTGCCGGTCACAACGCATCGAGAATCGGCTTCGTCAGGATCTGACGAATTTTTACGGATTTCCCTAGGGGTACCCCTAGGGAAAATCACCAGAATCGAAAAATCCTAAAAAGTTGTGAAATTTATGATATGAGTCCAATAATTCGGGAAACCTTGATTGGAATAGCTACTGGAGGATTGCCGGTCACAACGCATCGAGAATCGGCTTCGTCGGGATCTGACGAATTTTTACGGATTTCCTTAGGGGTACCCCTAGGGAAAATCACCAGAATCGAAAAATCGTAAAAAGTTGTGAAATTTTGGATATGAGTCCAATAATTCGGGAAAACTTGATTGGAATAGCTACTGGAGGATTGCCAGTCACAATGCATCGAGAATCGGCTTCGTCGGGATCTGACAAATTTTTACGGATTTCCCTAGGGGTACCCCTAGGGAAAATCACTAGAATCGAAAAATCGTAAAAAGTGGTAAAATTTTGGATCCGAGTCCAATAATTCGGGAAAACTTGATTGGAATAGCTACTGGAGGATTGCCGGTCACAACGCATCGAGAATCGATTTCGTCGGGATCTGACGAATTTTTACGGATTTCCCTAGGGGTACCCCTAGGGAAAATCACCAGAATCGAAAAATCGTAAAAAGTGGTGAAATTACTGATCCGAGTCCAATAATTCGGGAAAACTTGATTGGAATAGCTACTGGAGGATTGCCGGTCACAACGCATCGAGAATCGGCTTCGTCGGGATCTGACGAATTTTTACGGATTTCCCTAGGAGTACCCCTAGGGAAAATAACCAGAATAGAAAAATCGTAAAAAGTTGTGAAATTTTGGATATGAGTCCAATAATTCTGGAAAACTTGATTGGAATAGCTACTGGAGGATTGCCAGTCACACCGCATCGAGAATCGGCTTCGTCGGGATCTGACAAATTTTTACGGATTTCCCTAGGGGTACCCCCAGGGAAAATCACCAGAATCGAAAAATCGTAAAAAGTGGTGAAATTACTGATCCGAGTCCAATAATTCGGGAAAACTTGATTGGAATACCTACTGGAGGATTGCCGGTCACAACGCATCGAGAATCGGCTTCATCGGGATCTGACGAATTTTTACGGATTTCCCTAGGGGTACCCCTAGGGAAAATCAACAGAATCGAAAAATCGTAAAAAGGGGTGAAATTTTTGATCCGAGTCCAATAATTCGGGAAAACTTGATTGGAATAGCTACTGGAGGATTGCCGGTCACAACGCATCGAGAATCGATTTCGTCGGGATCAGACGAATTTTTACGGATTTCCCTAGGGGTACCCCTAAGAAAAATCACCAGAATCGAAAAATCGTAAAAAGTGGTGAAATTACTGATCCGAGTCCAATAATTCG
This sequence comes from Excoecaria cochinchinensis, assembly GCA_947683425.1. NCBI lineage: Eukaryota > Viridiplantae > Streptophyta > Magnoliopsida > Malpighiales > Euphorbiaceae > Excoecaria > Excoecaria cochinchinensis. The sequence continues at coordinate 159,402 of CANTUQ010000321.1, forward strand.
GGAAAACTTGATTGGAATAGCTACTGGAGCATTTCCGGTCACAACGCATCGAGAATCGGCTTCGTCGGGATCTGACGAATTTTTACGGATTTCCCTAGGGGTACCCTTATGGAAAATCAGCAGAATCGAAAAATCGTAAAAAGTGGTAAAATTTTGGATCCGAGTCCAATAATTCGGGAAAACTTGATTGGAATAGCTACTGGAGGATTGCCGGTCACAACGCATCGAGAATCGATTTCGTCGGGATCTGACGAATTTTTACGGATTTCCCTAGGGGTACCCCTAGGGAAAATCACCAGAATCGAAAAATCGTAAAAAGTGGTAAAATTTTGGATCCGAGTCCAATAATTCGGGAAAACTTGATTGGAATAGCTACTGGAGGATTGCCGGTCACAACGCATCGAGAATCGATTTCGTCGGGATCTGACGAATTTTTACGGATTTCCCTAGGGGTACCCCTAGGGAAAATCACCAGAATCGAAAAATCGTAAAAAGTGGTGAAATTACTGATCCGAGTCCAATAATTCGGGAAAACTTGATTGGAATAGCTACTGGAGGATTGCCGGTCACAACGCATCGAGAATCGGCTTCGTCGGGATCTGACGAATTTTTACGGATTTCCCTAGGAGTACCCCTAGGGAAAATAACCAGAATCGAAAAATCGTAAAAAGTTGTGAAATTTTGGATATGAGTCCAATAATTCTGGAAAACTTGATTGGAATAGCTACTGGAGGATTGCCAGTCACACCGCATCGAGAATCGGCTTCGTCGGGATCTGACAAATTTTTACGGATTTCCCTAGGGGTACCTCCAGGGAAAATCACCAGAATCGAAAAATCGTAAAAAGTGGTGAAATTACTGATCCGAGTCCAATAATTCGGGAAAACTTGATTGGAATACCTACTGGAGGATTGCCGGTCACAACGCATCGAGAATCGGCTTCATCGGGATCTGACGAATTTTTACGGATTTCCCTAGGGGTACCCCTAGGGAAAATCAACAGAATCGAAAAATCGTAAAAAGGGGTGAAATTTTTGATCCGAGTCCAATAATTCGGGAAAACTTGATTGGAATAGCTACTGGAGGATTGCCGGTCACAACGCATCGAGAATCGATTTCGTCGGGATCAGACGAATTTTTACGGATTTCCCTAGGGGTACCCCTAAGAAAAATCACCAGAATCGAAAAATCGTAAAAAGTGGTGAAATTACTGATCCGAGTCCAATAATTCGGGAAAACTTGATTGGAATAGCTACTGGAGCATTTCCGGTCACAACGCATCGAGAATCGGCTTCGTCGGGATCTGACGAATTTTTACGGATTTCCCTAGGGGTACCCTTATGGAAAATCAGCAGAATCGAAAAATCGTAAAAAGTGGTGAAATTTTGGATCCGAGTCCAATAATTCGGGAAAACTTGATTGGAATAGCTACTGGAGGATTGCCGGTCACAACGCATCGAGAATCGGCTTCGTCGTGATCTAACGAATTTTTATGGATTTCCCTAGGGGTACCCCTAGGGAAAATCACCAGAATCGAAAAATCGTAAAAAGTGGTGAAATTTTGGATCCGAGTCCAATAATTCGGGAAAACTTGATTGGAATAGCTACTAGAGGATTACCGGTCACAACGCATCGAGAATCGATTTCGTCGGGATCTGACGAATTTTTACGGATTTCCCTAGGGGTACCCCTAGGGAAAATCACCAGAATCGAAAAATCGTAAAAAGTGGTGAAATTACTGATCCGAGTCCAATAATTCGGGAAAACTTGATTGGAATACCTACTGGAGGATTGCCGGTCACAACGCATCGAGAATCGGCTTCATCGGGATCTGACGAATATTTACGGATTTCCCTAGGGGTACCCCTAGGGAAAATCACCAGAATCGAAAAATCGTAAAAAGTGGTAAAATTTTGGATCCGAGTCCAATAATTCGGGAAAACTTGATTGGAATAGCTACTGGAGGATTGCCGGTCACAATGCATCGAGAATCGATTTCGTCGGGATCTGACGAATTTTTACGGATTTCCCTAGGGGTACCCCTAGGGAAAATCACCAGAATCGAAAAATCGTAAAAAGTGGTGAAATTACTGATCCGAGTCCAATAATTCGGGAAAACTTGATTGGAATAGCTACTGGAGGATTGCCGGTCACAACGCATCGAGAATCGGCTTCGTCGGGATCTGACGAATTTTTACGGGTACCCCTAGGGAAAATCACCAGAATCGAAAAATCGTAAAAAGTTGTGAAATTTTGGATATGAGTCCAATAATTCGGGAAAACTTGATTGGAATAGCTACTGGAGGATTGCCAGTCACAACGCATCGAGAATCGGCTTCGTCGGGATCTGACAAATTTTTACGGATTTCCCTAGGGGTACCCCTAGGGAAAATCACCAGAATCGAAAAATCGTAAAAAGTGGTGAAATTTTTGTTCCGAGTCCAATAATTCGGGAAAACTTGATTGGAATAGCTACTGGAGGATTGCCGGTCACAACGCATCGAGAATCGGCTTCGTCGGGATCTGACGAATTTTTACGGATTTCCCTAGGGGTACCCCTAGGGAAAATCACTAGAATCGAAAAATCGTAAAAAGTGGTGAAATTACTGATCCGAGTCCAATAATTCGGGAAAACTTGATTGGAATAGCTACTGGAGGATTGCCGGTCACAACGCATCGAGAATCGGCTTCGTCGGGATCTGACGAATTTTTACGGATTTCCCTAGGGGTACCCCTAGGGAAAATCACCAGAATCGAAAAATCGTAAAAAGTTGTGAAATTACTGATCCGAGTCCAATAATTCGGGAAAACTTGATTGGAATAGCTACTGGAGGATTGCCGGTCACAACGCATCGAGAATCGGCTTCCTCTGGATCTGACGAATTTTTACGGATTTCCCTAGGGGTACCCCTAAGGAAAATCACCAGAATCGAAAAATCGTAAAAAGTGGTGAAATTTTGGATCCGAGTACAATAATTCGGGAAAACTTGATTGGAATAGCTACTGGAGGATTGCCGGTCACAACGCATCGAGAATCGGCTTCGTCAGGATCTGACGAATTTTTACGGATTTCCCTAGGGGTACCCCTAGGGAAAATCACCAGAATCGAAAAATCCTAAAAAGTTGTGAAATTTTGGATATGAGTCCAATAATTCGGGAAACCTTGATTGGAATAGCTACTGGAGGATTGCCGGTCACAACGCATCGAGAATCGGCTTCGTCGGGATCTGACGAATTTTTACGGATTTCCTTAGGGGTACCCCTAGGGAAAATCACCAGAATCGAAAAATCGTAAAAAGTTGTGAAATTTTGGATATGAGTCCAATAATTCGGGAAAACTTGATTGGAATAGCTACTGGAGGATTGCCAGTCACAATGCATCGAGAATAAGCTTCGTCGGGATCTGACAAATTTTTACGGATTTCCCTAGGGGTACCCCTAGGGAAAATCACCAGAATCGAAAAATCGTAAAAAGTGGTAAAATTTTGGATCCGAGTCCAATAATTCGGGAAAACTTGATTGGAATAGCTACTGGAGGATTGCCGGTCACAACGCATCGAGAATCGATTTCGTCGGGATCTGACGAATTTTTACGGATTTCCCTAGGGGTACCCCTAGGGAAAATCACCAGAATCGAAAAATCGTAAAAAGTGGTGAAATTACTGATCCGAGTCCAATAATTCGGGAAAACTTGATTGGAATAGCTACTGGAGGATTGCCGGTCACAACGCATCGAGAATCGGCTTCGTCGGGATCTGACGAATTTTTACGGATTTCCCTAGGAGTACCCCTAGGGAAAATAACCAGAATCGAAAAATCGTAAAAAGTTGTGAAATTTTGGATATGAGTCCAATAATTCTGGAAAACTTGATTGGAATAGCTACTGGAGGATTGCCAGTCACACCGCATCGAGAATCGGCTTCGTCGGGATCTGACAAATTTTTACGGATTTCCCTAGGGGTACCCCCAGGGAAAATCACCAGAATCGAAAAATCGTAAAAAGTGGTGAAATTACTGATCCGAGTCCAATAATTCGGGAAAACTTGATTGGAATACCTACTGGAGGATTGCCGGTCACAACGCATCGAGAATCGGCTTCATCGGGATCTGACGAATTTTTACGGATTTCCCTAGGGGTACCCCTAGGGAAAATCAACAGAATCGAAAAATCGTAAAAAGGGGTGAAATTTTTGATCCGAGTCCAATAATTCGGGAAAACTTGATTGGAATAGCTACTGGAGGATTGCCGGTCACAACGCATTGAGAATCGATTTCGTCGGGATCAGACGAATTTTTACGGATTTCCCTAGGGGTACCCCTAAGAAAAATCACCAGAATCGAAAAATCGTAAAAAGTGGTGAAATTACTGATCCGAGTCCAATAATTCGGGAAAACTTGATTGGAATAGCTACTGGAGCATTTCCGGTCACAACGCATCGAGAATCGGCTTCGTCGGGATCTGACGAATTTTTACGGATTTCCCTAGGGGTACCCTTATGGAAAATCAGCAGAATCGAAAAATCGTAAAAAGTGGTGAAATTTTGGATCCGAGTCCAATAATTCGGGAAAACTTGATTGGAATAGCTACTGGAGGATTGCCGGTCACAACGCATCGAGAATCGGCTTCGTCGTGATCTAACGAATTTTTACGGATTTCCCTAGGGGTACCCCTAAGAAAAATCACCAGAATCGAAAAATCGTAAAAAGTGGTGAAATTACTGATCCGAGTCCAATAATTCGGGAAAATTTGATTGGAATAGCTGCTGGAGGATTGCCGGTCACAACGCATCGAGAATCGGCTTCGTCGGGATCTGACGAATTTTTACCCCTAGGGAAAATCACCAGAATCGAAAAATCGTAAAAAGTGGTGAAATTTTGGATCCGAGTCCAATAATTTGAAAAAACTTGATTGGAATAGCTACTGGAGGATTGCCGGTCACAACGCATCGAGAATCGGCTTCGTCGTGATCTGACGAATTTTTACGGATTTCCCTAGGGGTACCCCTAGGGAAAATCACCAGAATCGAAAAATCGTAAAAAGTGGTAAAATTTTGGATCCGAGTCCAATAATTCGGGAAAACTTGATTGGAATAGCTACTGGAGGATTGCCGGTTATAACGCATCGAGAATCGGCTTCGTCGGGATCTGACGAATTTTTACGGATTTCCCTAGGGGTACTCCTAGGGAAAATCACCAGAATCGAAAAATCGTAAAAAGTGGTGAAATTTTGGATCCGAGTACAATAATTCGGGAAAACTTGATTGGAATAGCTACTGGAGGATTGCCGGTCACAACGCATCGAGAATCGACTTCGTCGGAATCTGACAAATTTTTACGGATTTCCCTAGGGGTACCACTAGGGAAAATCACCAGAATCGAAAAATCATAAAAAGTGGTGAAATTACTGATCCGAGTCCAATAATTCGGGAAAACTTGATTGGAATAGCTACTGGAGCATTTCCGGTCACAACGCATCGAGAATCGGCTTCGTCGGGATCTGACAAATTTTTACGGATTTCCCTAGGGGTACCCCTAGGGAAAATCACCAGAATCGAAAAATCGTAAAAAGTGGTGAAATTTTGGATCCGAGTCCAATAATTCGGGAAAACATGATTGGAATAGCTACTGGAGGATTGCCGGTCACAACGCATCGAGAATCGGCTTCGTCGTGATCTGACGAATTTTTACGGATTTCCCTAGGGGTACCCCTAGGGAAAATAAAAAGAATCGAAAAATCGTAAAAAGTGGTGAAATTTTGGATCCGAGTCCAATAATTCGGGAAAAATTGATTGGAATAGTTACTGGAGGATTGTCGGTCACAACGCATCGAGAATCGATTTCGTCGGGATCTGACGAATTTTTACGGATTTCCCTAGGGGTACCCCTAGGGAAAATCACCAGAATCGAAAAATCGTAAAATGTGGTGAAATTACTGATCCGAGTCCAATAATTCGGGAAAACTTGATTGGAATAGCTACTGGAGGATTGCCGGTCACAACGCATCGAGAATCGGCTTCGTCGGGATCTGACGAATTTTTACGGATTTCCCTAGGGGTACCCCTAGGGAAAATCACCAGAATCGAAAAATCGTAAAAAGTGGTGAAATTTTGGATCCGAGTCAAATAATTTGGGAAAACTTGATTGGAATAGCTACTGGAGGATTGCCGGTTACAACGCATCGAGAATCGGCTTCGTCGTGATCTGACGAATTTTTACGGATTTCCCTAGGGGTACCCCTAGGGAAAATCACCAGAATCGAAAAATCGTAAAAAGTGGTGAAATTTTGGATCCGAGTCCAATAATTCGGGAAAACTTGATTGGAATAGCTACTGGAGGATTGCCGGTCGCAACGCATTGAGAATCGGTTTCGTCGGGATTTGACGAATTTTTACGGATTTCCTTAGGGGTACCCCTAGGAAAAATCACCAGAATCGAAAAATCGTAAAAAGTGGTGAAATTACTGATCCGAGTCTAATAATTCGGGAAAACTTGATTGGAATAGCTACTAGAGGATTGCCGGTCACAATTCATCGAGAATCGGTTTCGTCGGGATCTGACGAATTTTTACGGATTTCCCTAGGGGTACCCCTAGGGAAAATCACCAGAATCGAAAAATCGTAAAAAGTGGTGAAATTTTGGATCCGAGTCCAATAATTCTGGAAAACTTGATTGGAATAGCTACTGGAGGATTGCCGGTCACAACGCATCGAGAATCGGCTTCGTCATGATCTGACGAATTTTTACGGATTTCCCTAAGGGTACCCCTAGGGAAAATCACCAGAATCGAAAAATCGTAAAAAGTGGTGAAATTTTTGATCCGAGTACAATAATTCGGGAAAACTTGATTGGAATAGCTACTGGAGGATTGCCGGTCACAACGCATCGAGAATCGGCTTCGTCATGATCTGACGAATTTTTACGGATTTCCCTAAGGGTACCCCTAGGGAAAATCACCAGAATCGAAAAATCGTAAACAGTGGTGAAATTACTGATCCGAGTCCAATAATTCGGGAAAACTTGATTGGAATAGCTACTGGAGGATTGCCGGTCACAACGCATCGAGAATCGGCTTCGTCTGGATCTGACGAATTTTTACGGATTTCCCTAGGGGTACCCCTAGGGAAAATCACCATAATCAAAAAATCGTAAAAAGTGGTGAAATTTTGGAACCGAGTACAATAATTCGGGAAAACTTGATTGGAATAGCTAGTGGAGGATTGCCGGTGACAACGCATCGAGAATCGGCTTCGTCGGGATCTGACGAATTTTTACGGATTTCCCTAGGGGTACCCCTAGGGAAAATCACCAGAATCGAAAAATCGTAAAAAGTTGTGAAATTTTGGATATGAGTCCAATAATTCGGGAAAACTTGATTGGAATAGCTACTGGAGGATTGCCAGTCACAACGCATCGAGAATCGGTTTCGTCTGGATCTGACGAATTTTTACGGATTTCCCTAGGGGTACCCCTAGGGAAAATCACCAGAATCGAAAAATCGTAAAAAGTGATGAAATTTTGGATCCGAGTCCAATAATTCGGGAAAAGTTGATTGGAATAACTACTGGAGGATTGCCGGTCACAACGCATCAAGAATCGGCTTCGTCGGGATCTGACGAATTTTTACGGATTTCCCTAGGTGTACCCCTAGGGAAAATCACCAGAATCGAAAAATCGTAAAAAGTGGTGAAATTTTTGATCCGAGTCCAATAATTCGGGAAAACTTGATTGGAATAGCTACTGGAGGATTGCCGGTCACAACGCATCGAGAATCGGCTTCGTCGGGATCTGACGAATTTTTACTGATTTCCCTAGGGGTACCCCTAGGGAAAATCACCAGAATCGAAAAATCGTAAAAAGTGGTGACATTTTGGATATGAGTCCAATAATTCGGGAAAACATGATTGGAATAGCTACTGAAGGATTGCCGGTCACAACGCATCGAGAATCGGCTTCGTCGGGATCTGACGAATTTTTACGGATTTCCCTAGGGGCCCCTAGGGAAAATCACCAGAATCGAAAAATCGTAAAAAGTGATAAAATTTTGGATCCGAGTCCAATAATTCGGGAAAAGTTGATTGGAATAGCTACTGGAGGATTGCCGGTCAGCAAACATCTAGAATCGGCTTCGTCGGGATCAGACAAATTTTTACGGATTTCCTTAGGGGTACCCCCAGGGAAAATCACCAGAATCGAAAAATCATAAAAAGTGGTGAAATTACTGATCCGAGTCCAATAATTCAGGAAAACTTGATTGGAATAGCTACTGGAGGATTGCCGGTCACAACGCATCGAGAATCGGCTTCGTCGGGATCTGACGAATTTTTACGGATTTCCCTAGGGGTACCCCTAGGGAAAATCACCAGAATCGAAAAATCGTAAAAAGTGGTGAAATTTTGGATCCGAGTACAATAATTCGGGAAAACTTGATTTGAGTAGCTACTGGAGGATTGCCGGTCACAACGCATCGTGAATCGGCTTCGTCGGGATCTGACAAATTTTTACGGATTTCCCTAGGGGTACCCCTAGGGAAAATCACTAGAATCGAAAAATCATAAAAAGTGGTGAAATTACTGATCCGAGTCCAATAATTCGGGAAAACTTGATTGGAATAGCTACTGGAGGATTGCCGGTCACAACGCATCGAGAATCGGCTTTATCGGGATCTGACGAATTTTTACGGATTTCCCTAGGGGTACCCCTAGGAAAAATCACCAGAATCGAAAAATCGTAAAAAGTGGCGAAATTTTTGATCCGAGTCCAATAATTCGGGAAAACTTGATTGGAATAGCTACTGGAGGATTGCCGGTCACAACGCAACGAGAATCGGCTTCGTCGGGATCTTACGAATTTTTACGGATTTCCCTAGGGGTACACCTAGGGAAAATCACCAGAATCGAAAAATCGTAAAAAGTGGTAAAATTAATGATCCGAGTCCAATAATTCGGGAAAACTTGATTGGAATAGCTACTGGAGGATTGCCGGTCACAACGCATCGAGAATCGGCTTCGTCTGGATCTGACGAATTTTTACGGATTTCCCTAGGGGTACCCCTAGGGAAAATCACCAGAATCGAAAAATCGTAAAAAGTGTCGAAATTTTGGATCCGAGTACAATAATTCGGGAAAACTTGATTGGAATAGCTACTGGAGGATTGCCGGTCACAACGCATCGAGAATCGGCTTCGTCAGGATCTGTCGAATTTTTACGGATTTTCCTAGTGGTACCCCTAGGGAAAATCACCAGAAACGAAAAATCGTAAAAAAGTTGTGAAATTTTGGATATGAGTCCAATAATTCGGGAAAACTTGATTGGAATAGCTACTGGAGGATTGCCAGTCACAACGCATCGAGAATCGGCTTCGTCGGGATCTGACAAATTTTTACGGATTTCCCTAGGGGTACCACAAGGGAAAATCACCAGAATCGAAAAATCATAAAATGTGGTGAAATTACTGATCCGAGTCCAATAATTTGGGAAAACTTGATTGGAATAGCTACTGGAGCATTTCCGGTCACAACGCATCGAGAATCGGCTTCGTCGGGATCTGACGAATTTTTACGGATTTCCCTAGGGGTACCCCTAGGGAAAATCACCAGAATCGAAAAATCGTAAAAAGTGGTGAAATTACTGATCCGAGTCCAATAATTCGAGAAAACTTGATTGGAATAGCTACTGGAGGATTGCCGGTCACAACGCATCGAGAATCGGCTTCGTCGTGATCTGACGAATTTTTACGGATTTCCCTAGGGGTACCCCTAGGGAAAATCAATAGAATCGAAAAATCGTAAAAAGTGGTGAAATTTTGGATCCGAGTCCAATAATTCGGGAAAACTTGATTGGAATAGCTACAGGAGGATTGCCGGTCACAACGCATCGAGAATCAATTTCGTCGGGATCTGACGAATTTTTACGGATTTTCCTAGGGGTACCCCTAGGGAAAATCACCAGAATCGAAAAATCGTAAAAAGTGGTGAAATTACTGATCCGAGTCCAATAATTCGGGAAAACTTGATTGGAATAGCTACTGGAGGATTGCCGGTCACAACGCATCGAGAATCGGCTTCGTCGGGATCTGACGAATTTTTACGGATTTCCCTAGGGGTACCCCTAGGGAAAATCACCAGAATCGAAAAATCGTAAAAAGTGGTGAAATTACTGATCCGAGTCCAATAATTCGGGAAAACTTGATTGGAATAGCTACTGGAGGATTGCCGGTCACAACGCATCGAGAATCGGCTTCGTCGGGATCTGACGAATTTTTACGGATTTCCCTAGGGGTACCCCTAGGGAAAATCAACAGAATCGAAAAATCATAAAAAGTGGTGAAATTTTGGATCCGAGTCCAATAATTCGGGAAAACTTGATTGGAATAGCTACTGGAGGATTGCCGGTCACAACGCATCGAGAATCGATTTCGTCGGGATCTGACGAATTTTTACGGATTTCCCTAGGGGTACCCCTAGGGAAAATCACCAGAATCGAAAAATCGTAAAAAGTGGTGTAATTACTGATCCGAGTCCAATAATTCGGGAAAACTTGATTTGAATAGCTACTGGAGGATTGCCGGTCACAACGCATCGAGAATCGGCTTCGTCGGGATCTGACGAATTTTTACGGATTTCCCTAGGGGTACCCCTAGGGAAAATCACCAGAATCGAAAAATCGTAAAAAGTGGTGAAATTACTGATCCGAGTCCAATAATTCGGGAAAACTTGATTGGAATAGCTACTGGAGGATTGCCGGTCACAACGCATCGAGAATCAATTTCGTCGGGATCTGACGAATTTTTACGGATTTCCCTAGGGGTACCCCTAGGGAAAATCACCAGAATCGAAAAATCGTAAAAAGTGGTGAAATTACTGATCCGAGTCCAATAATTCGGGAAAACTTGATTGGAATAGCTACTGGAGGATTGCCGGTCACAACGCATCGAGAATCGGCTTCGTCGGGATCTGACGAATTTTTACGGATTTCCCTAGGGGTACCCCTAGGGAAAATCAACAGAATCGAAAAATCATAAAAAGTGGTGAAATTTTGGATCCGAGTCCAATAATTCGGGAAAACTTGATTGGAATAGCTACTGGAGGATTGCCGGTCACAACGCATCGAGAATCGATTTCGTCGGGATCTGACGAATTTTTACGGATTTCCCTAGGGGTACCCCTAGGGAAAATCACCAGAATCGAAAAATCGTAAAAAGTGGTGAAATTACTGATCCGAGTCCAATAATTCGGGAAAACTTGATTGGAATAGCTACTGGAGGATTGCCGGTCACAACGCATCGAGAATCGGCTTCGTCGGGATCTGACGAATTTTTACGGATTTCCCTAGGGGTACCCCTAGGGAAAATCAACAGAATCGAAAAATCATAAAAAGTGGTGAAATTTTGGATCCGAGTCCAATAATTCGGGAAAACTTGATTGGAATAGCTACTGGAGGATTGCCGGTCACAACGCATCGAGAATCGATTTCGTCGGGATCTGACGAATTTTTACGGATTTCCCTAGGGGTACCCCTAGGGAAAATCACCAGAATCGAAAAATCGTAAAAAGTGGTGTAATTACTGATCCGAGTCCAATAATTCGTGAAAACTTGATTTGAATAGCTACTGGAGGATTGCCGGTCACAACGCATCGAGAATCGGCTTCGTCGGGATCTGACGAATTTTTACAGATTTCCCTAGGGGTACCCCTAGGGAAAATCACCAGAATCGAAAAATCGTAAAAAGTGGTGAAATTACTGATCCGAGTCTAATAATTCGGGAAAACTTGATTGGAATAGCTACTGGAGGATTGCCGGTCACAACGCATCGAGAATCGGCTTCGTTTGGATCTGACGAATTTTTACGGATTTCCCTAGGGGTACCCCTAGGGAAAATCACCAGAATCGAAAAATCGTAAAAAGTTGTGAAATTTTGGATATGAGTCCAATAATTCGGGAAAACTTGATTGGAATAGCTACTGGAGGATTGCCAGTCACAACGCATCGAGAATCGGCTTCGTCGGGATCTGACGAATTTTTACGGATTTCCCTAGGGGTACCCCTAGGGAAAATCACCAGAATCGAAAAATCGTAAAAAGTGGTGAAATTACTGATCCGAGTCCAATAATTCGGGAAAACTTGATTGGAATAGCTACTGGAGGATTGCCGGTCACAATGCATCGAGAATCGGCCTCGTCGGGATCTGACGAATTTTTACGGGTACCCCTAGGGAAAATCACCAGAATCGAAAAATCGTAAAAAGTTGTGAAATTTTGGATATGAGTCCAATAATTCGGGAAAACTTGATTGGAATAGCTACTGGAGGATTGCCAGTCACAACGCATCGAGAATCGGCTTCGTCGGGATCTGACAAATTTTTACGGATTTCCCTAGGGGTACCCCTAGGGAAAATCACCAGAATCGAAAAATCGTAAAAAGTGGTGAAATTACTGATCCGAGTCCAATAATTCGGGAAAACTTGATTGGAATAGCTACTGGAGGATTGCCGGTCACAACGCATCGAGAATCGGCTTCGTCGGGATCTGACGAATTTTTACGGATTTCCCTAGGGGTACCCCTAGGGAAAATCAACAGAATCGAAAAATCATAAAAAGTGGTGAAATTTTGGATCCGAGTCCAATAATTCGGGAAAACTTGATTGGAATAGCTACTGGAGGATTGCCGGTCACAACGCATCGAGAATCGATTTCGTCGGGATCTGACGAATTTTTACGGATTTCCCTAGGGGTACCCCTAGGGAAAATCACCAGAATCGAAAAATCGTAAAAAGTGGTGTAATTACTGATCCGAGTCCAATAATTCGGGAAAACTTGATTTGAATAGCTACTGGAGGATTGCCGGTCACAACGCATCGAGAATCGGCTTCGTCGGGATCTGACGAATTTTTACAGATTTCCCTAGGGGTACCCCTAGGGAAAATCACCAGAATCGAAAAATCGTAAAAAGTGGTGAAATTACTGATCCGAGTCTAATAATTCGGGAAAACTTGATTGGAATAGCTACTGGAGGATTGCCGGTCACAACGCATCGAGAATCGGCTTCGTTTGGATCTGACGAATTTTTACGGATTTCCCTAGGGGTACCCCTAGGGAAAATCACCAGAATCGAAAAATCGTAAAAAGTTGTGAAATTTTGGATATGAGTCCAATAATTCGGGAAAACTTGATTGGAATAGCTACTGGAGGATTGCCAGTCACAACGCATCTAGAATCGGCTTCGTCGGGATCTGACGAATTTTTACGGATTTCCCTAGGGGTACCCCTAGGGAAAATCACCAGAATCGAAAAATCGTAAAAAGTGGTGAAATTACTGATCCGAGTCCAATAATTCGGGAAAACTTGATTGGAATAGCTACTGGAGGATTGCCGGTCACAACGCATCGAGAATCGGCCTCGTCGGGATCTGACGAATTTTTACGGGTACCCCTAGGGAAAATCACCAGAATCGAAAAATCGTAAAAAGTTGTGAAATTTTGGATATGAGTCCAATAATTCGGGAAAACTTGATTGGAATAGCTACTGGAGGATTGCCAGTCACAACGCATCGAGAATCGGCTTCGTCGGGATCTGACGAATTTTTACGGATTTCCCTAGGGGTACCCCTAGGGAAAATCACCAGAATCGAAAAATCGTAAAAAGTGGTGAAATTACTGATCCGAGTCCAATAATTCGGGAAAACTTGATTGGAATAGCTACTGGAGGATTGCCGGTCACAACGCATCGAGAATCGGCCTCGTCGGGATCTGACGAATTTTTACGGGTACCCCTAGGGAAAATCACCAGAATCGAAAAATCGTAAAAAGTTGTGAAATTTTGGATATGAGTCCAATAATTCGGGAAAACTTGATTGGAATAGCTACTGGAGGATTGCCAGTCACAACGCATCGAGAATCGGCTTCGTCGGGATCTGACGAATTTTTACGGATTTCCCTAGGGGTACCCCTAGGGAAAATCACCAGAATCGAAAAATCGTAAAAAGTGGTGAAATTACTGATCCGAGTCCAATAATTCGGGAAAACTTGATTGGAATAGCTACTGGAGGATTGCCGGTCACAACGCATCGAGAATCGGCCTCGTCGGGATCTGACGAATTTTTACGGGTACCCCTAGGGAAAATCACCAGAATCGAAAAATCGTAAAAAGTTGTGAAATTTTGGATATGAGTCCAATAATTCGGGAAAACTTGATTGGAATAGCTACTGGAGGATTGCCAGTCACAACGCATCGAGAATCGGCTTCGTCGGGATCTGACAAATTTTTACGGATTTCCCTAGGGGTACCCCTAGGGAAAATCACCAGAATCGAAAAATCGTAAAAAGTGGTAAAATTTTGGATCCGAGTCCAATAATTCGGGAAAACTTGATTGGAATAGCTACTGGAGGATTGCCGGTCACAACGCATCGAGAACCGATTTCGTCGGGATCTGACGAATTTTTACAGATTTCCCTAGGGGTACCCCTTGGGAAAATCACCAGAATCGAAAAATCGTAAAAAGTGGTGAAATTACTGATCCGAGTCCAATAATTCGGGAAAACTTGATTGGAATAGCTACTGGAGGATTGCCGGTCACAACGCATCGAGAATCGGCTTCGTCGGGATCTGACGAATTTTTACGGATTTCCCTAGGAGTACCCCTAGGGAAAATCACCAGAATCGAAAAATCGTAAAAAGTTGTGAAATTTTGGATAGGAGTCCAATAATTCTGGAAAACTTGATTGGAATAGCTACTGGAGGATTGCCAGTCACACCGCATCGAGAATCGGCTTCGTCGGGATCTGACAACTTTTTACGGATTTCCCTAGGGGTACCCCCAGGGAAAATCACCAGAATCGAAAAATCGTAAAAAGTGGTGAAATTTTTGTTCCGAGTCCAATAATTCGGAAAAACTTGATTGGAATAGCTACTGGAGGATTGCCGGTCACAACGCATCGAGAATCGGCTTCGTCGGCATCTAACGAATTTTTACGGATTTCCCTAGGGGTACCCCTAGGGAAAATCACCAGAATCGAAAAATCGTAAAAAGTGTTGAAATTTTGGATCCGAGTACAATAATTCGAGAAAACTTGATTGGAATAGCTACTGGAGGATTGCCGGTCACAACGCATCGAGAATCGGCTTCGTCGGGATCTGACGAATTTTTACAGATTTTCCTAGGGGTACCATTAGGGAAAATCACCAGAATCGAAAAATCATAAAAAGTGGTGAAATTACGGATCCGAGTCCAATAATTCGGGAAAACTTGATTGGAATAGCTACTGGAGGATTGCCGGTCACAACGCATCGAGAATCGATTTCGTCGGGATCAGACGAATTTTTACGGATTTCCCTAGGGGTACCCCTAGGGAAAATCACCAGAATCGAAAAATCGTAAAAAGTTGTGAAATTTTGGATCCGAGTCCAATAATTCGGGAAAACTTGATTGGAATAGCTACTGGAGGATTGCCGGTCACAACGCATCGAGAATCGGCTTCGTCGGGATCTGACGAATTTTTACGGATTTCCCTAGGGGTACCCCTAGGGAAAATCACCAGAATCGAAAAATCGTAAAAAGTGGTGAAATTACTGATCCGAGTCCAATAATTCGGGAAAACTTGATTGGAATAGCTACTAGAGGATTGCCGGTCACAATTCATCGAGAATCGGCTTCGTCGGGATCTGACGAATTTTTACGGATTTCCCTAGGGGTACCCCTAGGGAAAATCACCAGAATCGAAAAATCGTAAAAAGTGGTGAAATTTTGGATCCGAGTCCAATAATTCTGGAAAACTTGATTGGAATAGCTACTGGAGGATTGCCGGTCACAACGCATCGAGAATCGGCTTTGTCATGATCTGACGAATTTTTACGGATTTCCCTAAGGGTACCCCTAGGGAAAATCACCAGAATCGAAAAATCGTAAAAAGTGGTGAAATTTTTGATCCGAGTACAATAATTCGGGAAAACTTGATTGGAATAGCTACTGGAGGATTGCCGGTCACAACGCATCGAGAATCGGCTTCGTCGGGATCTGACGAATTTTTACGGATTTCCCTAGGGGTACCCCTAGGAAAAATCACCAGAATCAAAAAATCGTAAAAAGTGGTGAAATTTTGGATATGAGGCCAATAATTCGCGAAAACTTGATTGGAATAGCTACTGGAGGATTGCCGGTCACAACGCATCGAGAATCGGCTTCGTCGGGATCTGACGAATTTTTATGGATTTCCCTAGGGGTACCCCTAGGGAAAATCACCAGTATCGAAAAATCATAAAAAGTGGTGAAATTTTGGATATGAGTCCAATAATTCGGGAAAACTTGATTGGAATAGCTACTGGAGGATTGCCGGTCATAACGCATCGAGAATCGGTTTCGTCGGGATCTGACGAATTTTTACGGATTTTTCTAGGGGTACCCCTAGGGAAAATCACCAGAATCGAAAAATCGTAAAAAGTGGTGAAATTTTGGATCCGAGTACAATAATTCGGGAAAACTTGATTGGAATAGTTACTGGAGGATTGCCGGTCACAACGCATCGAGAATCGGCTTCGTCGGGATCTGACGAATTTTTACGGATTTCCCTAGGGGTACCCCTAGGGAAAATCACCAGTATCGAAAAATCATAAAAAGTGGTGAAATTTTGGATATGAGTCCAATAATTCGGGAAAACTTGATTGGAATAGCTACTGGAGGATTGCCGGTCATAACGCATCGAGAATCGGTTTCGTCGGGATCTGACGAATTTTTACGGATTTTTCTAGGGGTACCCCTAGGGAAAATCACCAGAATCGAAAAATCGTAAAAAGTTGTGAAATTTTGGATCCGAGTCCAATAATTCGGGAAAACTTGATTGGAATAGCTACTGGAGGATTGCCGGTCACAACGCATCGAGAATCGGCTTCGTCGGGATCTGACGAATTTTTACGGATTTCCCTAGGGGTACCCCTAGGGAAAATCACCAGAATCGAAAAATCGTAAAAAGTGGTGAAATTTTTGATCCGAGTACAATAATTCGGGAAAACTTGATTGGAATAGCTACTGGAGGATTGCCGGTCACAACGCATCGAGAATTGGCTTCGTCGGGATCTGACAAATTTTTACGGATTTCCCTAGGCGTACCCCTGGGGAAAATCACCAGAATCGAAAAATCATAAAAAGTTGTGAAATTTTTGATATGAGTCCAATAATTTGGGAAAACTTGATTGGAATAGCTACTGGAGGATTGCCGGTCACAACGCATCGAGAATCGGTTTCGTCGGGATCTGACAAATTTTTACGGATTTCCCTAGGGGTACCCCTAGGGAAAATCACCAGAATCGAAAAATCGTAAAAAGTGGTAAAATTTTTTTTCCGAGTCGAATAATTCGGGAAAACTTGATTGGAATAGCTACTGGAGGATTGCCGGTCACAACGCATCGAGAATCGGCTTCGTCGGGATCTGACGAATTTTTACGGATTTCCCTAGGGGTACCCCTAGGGAAAATCACCTTAATCGAAAAATCGTAAAAAGTGGTAAAATTTTGGATCCGAGTCCAATAATTTGGGAAACTTTGATTGGAATTGCTACTGGCGGATTGCCGGTCACAACGCATCGAGAATCGGCTTCGTCGGGATCTGACGAATTTTTACGGATTTCCCTAGGGGTACCTCTAGGGAAAATTACCAGAATCGAAAAATCGTAAAAAGTTTTGAAATTTTGGATATGAGTCCAATAATTTGGGAAAACTTGATTGGAATAGCTACTGGAGGATTGCCGGTCACAACGCATCGAGAATCGGTTTCGTCGGGATCTGACAAATTTTTACGGATTTCCCTAGGGGTACCCCTAGGGAAAATCACCAGAATCGAAAAATCGTAAAAAGTGGTAAAATTTTTGATCCGAGTCCAATAATTCGGGAAAACTTGATTGGAATAGCTACTGGAGGATTGCCGGTCACAACGCCTCGAGAATCGGCTTCGTCGGGATCTGACGAATTTTTACGGATTTCCCTAGGGGTACCCCTAGGGAAAATCACCTTAATCGAAAAATCGTAAAAAGTGGTGAAATTTTGGATCCGAGTACAATAATTTGGGAAAACTTGATTGGAATAGCTACTGGAGGATTGCCGGTCACAACGCATCGAGAATCGGCTTCGTCGGGATCTGACAAATTTTTACGGATTTCCCTAGGGGTACCCCTAGGGAAAATCACCAGAATCGAAAAATCATAAAAAGTGGTGAAATTACTGATCCGAGTCCAATAATTCGGGAAAAATTGGTTGGAATAGCTACAGGAGCATTGCCGGTCACAACGTATCGAGAATCGGCTTCTTCGGGATCTGACGAATTTTTACGGATTTCCCTAGGCGTACCCCTAAGGAAAATCACCAGAATCGAAAAATCATAAAAAGTTTTGAAATTTTGGATATGAGTCCAATAATTTGGGAAAACTTGATTGGAATAGCTACTGGAGGATTGCCGGCCACAACGCATCGAGAATCGGTTTCGTCGGGATCTGACAAATTTTTACGGATTTCCCTAGGGGTACCCCTAGGGAAAATCACCAGAATCGAAAAATCGTAAAAAGTGGTAAAATTTTTGATCCGAGTCCAATAATTCGCGAAAACTTGATTGGAATAGCTACTGGAGGATTGCCGGTCACAACGCATCGAGAATCGGCTTCGTCGGGATCTGACAAATTTTTACGGATTTCCCTAGGGGTACCCCTAGGGAAAATCACCAGAATCGAAAAATCATAAAAAGTGGTGAAATTACTGATCCGAGTCCAATAATTCGGGAAAACTTGATTGGAATAGCTACTGGAGCATTGCCGGTCACAACGTATCGAGAATCGGCTTCTTCGGGATCTGACGAATTTTTACGGATTTCCCTAGGGGTACCCCTAGGGATAATCACCAGAATCGAAAAATCGTAAAAAGTGGTGAAATTATGGATCCGAGTCCAATAATTCGGGAAAACTTGATTGGAATAGCTACTGGAGCATTGCCGGTCACAACGTATCGAGAATCGGCTTCGTCGGGATCTGACGAATTTTTACGAATTTCCCTAGGGGTACCCCTAGGGAAAATCACCAGAATCGAAAAATCGTAAAAAGTGGTGAAATTATGGATCCGAGTCCAATATTTCGGGAAACCTTGATTGGAATTGCTACTGGCGGATTGCCGATCACAACGCATCGAGAATCGGCTTCGTCGGGATCTGACGAATTTTTACGGATTTCCCTAGGGGTACCTCTAGGGAAAATTACCAGAATCGAAAAATCGTAAAAAGTGATGAAATTTTGGATCCGAGTCCAATAATTCGGGAAAAGTTGATTGGAATAGCTACTGGAGGATTGCCGGTCACAACGCATCGAGAATCGGCTTCGTCGGCATCTAACGAATTTTTACGGATTTCCCTAGGGGTACCCCTAGGGAAAATCACCAGAATCGAAAAATCGTAAAAAGTGTTGAAATTTTGGATCCGAGTACAATAATTCGAGAAAACTTGATTGGAATAGCTACTGGAGGATTGCCGGTCACAACGCATCGAGAATCGGCTTCGTCGGGATCTGACGAATTTTTACAGATTTTCCTAGGGGTACCATTAGGGAAAATCACCAGAATCGAAAAATCATAAAAAGTGGTGAAATTACGGATCCGAGTCCAATAATTCGGGAAAACTTGATTGGAATAGCTACTGGAGGATTGCCGGTCACAACGCATCGAGAATCGATTTCGTCGGGATCAGACGAATTTTTACGGATTTCCCTAGGGGTACCCCTAGGGAAAATCACCAGAATCGAAAAATCGTAAAAAGTTGTGAAATTTTGGATCCGAGTCCAATAATTCGGGAAAACTTGATTGGAATAGCTACTGGAGGATTGCCGGTCACAACGCATCGAGAATCGGCTTCGTCGGGATCTGACGAATTTTTACGGATTTCCCTAGGGGTACCCCTAGGGAAAATCACCAGAATCGAAAAATCGTAAAAAGTGGTGAAATTACTGATCCGAGTCCAATAATTCGGGAAAACTTGATTGGAATAGCTACTAGAGGATTGCCGGTCACAATTCATCGAGAATCGGCTTCGTCGGGATCTGACGAATTTTTACGGATTTCCCTAGGGGTACCCCTAGGGAAAATCACCAGAATCGAAAAATCGTAAAAAGTGGTGAAATTTTGGATCCGAGTCCAATAATTCTGGAAAACTTGATTGGAATAGCTACTGGAGGATTGCCGGTCACAACGCATCGAGAATCGGCTTCGTCATGATCTGACGAATTTTTACGGATTTCCCTCAGGGTACCCCTAGGGAAAATCACCAGAATCGAAAAATCGTAAAAAGTGGTGAAATTTTTGATCCGAGTACAATAATTCGGGAAAACTTGATTGGAATAGCTACTGGAGGATTGCCGGTCACAACGCATCGAGAATCGGCTTCGTCGGGATCTGACGAATTTTTACGGATTTCCCTAGGGGTACCCCTAGGAAAAATCACCAGAATCAAAAAATCGTAAAAAGTGGTGAAATTTTGGATATGAGGCCAATAATTCGCGAAAACTTGATTGGAATAGCTACTGGAGGATTGCCGGTCACAACGCATCGAGAATCGGCTTCGTCGGGATCTGACGAATTTTTATGGATTTCCCTAGGGGTACCCCTAGGGAAAATCACCAGTATCGAAAAATCATAAAAAGTGGTGAAATTTTGGATATGAGTCCAATAATTCGGGAAAACTTGATTGGAATAGCTACTGGAGGATTGCCGGTCATAACGCATCGAGAATCGGTTTCGTCGGGATCTGACGAATTTTTACGGATTTTTCTAGGGGTACCCCTAGGGAAAATCACCAGAATCGAAAAATCGTAAAAAGTGGTGAAATTTTGGATCCGAGTACAATAATTCGGGAAAACTTGATTGGAATAGTTACTGGAGGATTGCCGGTCACAACGCATCGAGAATCGGCTTCGTCGGGATCTGACGAATTTTTACGGATTTCCCTAGGCGTACCACTAGGAAAAATCACCAGAATCGAAAAATCATAAAAAGTTTCGAAATTTTGGATATTAGTCCAATAATTCGGGAAAACTTGATTGGAAAAGCTACTAGAGGATTGCCGGTCACAACGCATCGAGAATCGGCTTCGTCGGGATCTGACAAATTTTTACGGATTTCCCTAGGGGTACCCCTAGGGAAAATCACCAGAATCGAAAAATCGTAAAAAGTTGTGAAATTTTGGATCCGAGTCCAATAATTCGGGAAAACTTGATTGGAATAGCTACTGGAGGATTGCCGGTCACAACGCATCGAGAATCGGCTTCGTCGGGATCTGACGAATTTTTACGGATTTCCCTAGGGGTACCCCTAGGGAAAATCACCAGAATCGAAAAATCGTAAAAAGTGGTGAAATTTTTGATCCGAGTACAATAATTCGGGAAAACTTGATTGGAATAGCTACTGGAGGATTGCCGGTCACAACGCATCGAGAATTGGCTTCGTCGGGATCTGACAAATTTTTACGGATTTCCCTAGGCGTACCCCTGGGGAAAATCACCAGAATCGAAAAATCATAAAAAGTTGTGAAATTTTTGATATGAGTCCAATAATTTGGGAAAACTTGATTGGAATAGCTACTGGAGGATTGCCGGTCACAACGCATCGAGAATCGGTTTCGTCGGGATCTGACAAATTTTTACGGATTTCCCTAGGGGTACCCCTAGGGAAAATCACCAGAATCGAAAAATCGTAAAAAGTGGTAAAATTTTTTTTCCGAGTCGAATAATTCGGGAAAACTTGATTGGAATAGCTACTGGAGGATTGCCGGTCACAACGCATCGAGAATCGGCTTCGTCGGGATCTGACGAATTTTTACGGATTTCCCTAGGGGTACCCCTAGGGAAAATCACCTTAATCGAAAAATCGTAAAAAGTGGTAAAATTTTGGATCCGAGTCCAATAATTTGGGAAACTTTGATTGGAATTGCTACTGGCGGATTGCCGGTCACAACGCATCGAGAATCGGCTTCGTCGGGATCTGACGAATTTTTACGGATTTCCCTAGGGGTACCTCTAGGGAAAATTACCAGAATCGAAAAATCGTAAAAAGTTTTGAAATTTTGGATATGAGTCCAATAATTTGGGAAAACTTGATTGGAATAGCTACTGGAGGATTGCCGGTCACAACGCATCGAGAATCGGTTTCGTCGGGATCTGACAAATTTTTACGGATTTCCCTAGGGGTACCCCTAGGGAAAATCACCAGAATCGAAAAATCGTAAAAAGTGGTAAAATTTTTGATCCGAGTCCAATAATTCGGGAAAACTTGATTGGAATAGCTACTGGAGGATTGCCGGTCACAACGCCTCGAGAATCGGCTTCGTCGGGATCTGACGAATTTTTACGGATTTCCCTAGGGGTACCCCTAGGGAAAATCACCTTAATCGAAAAATCGTAAAAAGTGGTGAAATTTTGGATCCGAGTACAATAATTTGGGAAAACTTGATTGGAATAGCTACTGGAGGATTGCCGGTCACAACGCATCGAGAATCGGCTTCGTCGGGATCTGACAAATTTTTACGGATTTCCCTAGGGGTACCCCTAGGGAAAATCACCAGAATCGAAAAATCATAAAAAGTGGTGAAATTACTGATCCGAGTCCAATAATTCGGGAAAAATTGGTTGGAATAGCTACAGGAGCATTGCCGGTCACAACGTATCGAGAATCGGCTTCTTCGGGATCTGACGAATTTTTACGGATTTCCCTAGGCGTACCCCTAAGGAAAATCACCAGAATCGAAAAATCATAAAAAGTTTTGAAATTTTGGATATGAGTCCAATAATTTGGGAAAACTTGATTGGAATAGCTACTGGAGGATTGCCGGCCACAACGCATCGAGAATCGGTTTCGTCGGGATCTGACAAATTTTTACGGATTTCCCTAGGGGTACCCCTAGGGAAAATCACCAGAATCGAAAAATCGTAAAAAGTGGTAAAATTTTTGATCCGAGTCCAATAATTCGCGAAAACTTGATTGGAATAGCTACTGGAGGATTGCCGGTCACAACGCCTCGAGAATCGGCTTCGTCGGGATCTGACGAATTTTTACGGATTTCCCTAGGGGTACCCCTAGGGAAAATCACCTTAATCGAAAAATCGTAAAAAGTGGTGAAATTTTGGATCCGAGTACAATAATTTGGGAAAACTTGATTGGAATAGCTACTGGAGGATTGCCGGTCACAACGCATCGAGAATCGGCTTCGTCGGGATCTGACAAATTTTTACGGATTTCCCTAGGGGTACCCCTAGGGAAAATCACCAGAATCGAAAAATCATAAAAAGTGGTGAAATTACTGATCCGAGTCCAATAATTCGGGAAAACTTGATTGGAATAGCTACTGGAGCATTGCCGGTCACAACGTATCGAGAATCGGCTTCTTCGGGATCTGACGAATTTTTACGGATTTCCCTAGGGGTACCCCTAGGGATAATCACCAGAATCGAAAAATCGTAAAAAGTGGTGAAATTATGGATCCGAGTCCAATAATTCGGGAAAACTTGATTGGAATAGCTACTGGAGCATTGCCGGTCACAACGTATCGAGAATCGGCTTCGTCGGGATCTGACGAATTTTTACGAATTTCCCTAGGGGTACCCCTAGGGAAAATCACCAGAATCGAAAAATCGTAAAAAGTGGTGAAATTATGGATCCGAGTCCAATATTTCGGGAAACCTTGATTGGAATTGCTACTGGCGGATTGCCGATCACAACGCATCGAGAATCGGCTTCGTCGGGATCTGACGAATTTTTACGGATTTCCCTAGGGGTACCTCTAGGGAAAATTACCAGAATCGAAAAATCGTAAAAAGTGATGAAATTTTGGATCCGAGTCCAATAATTCGGGAAAAGTTGATTGGAATAGCTACTGGAGGATTGCCGGTCACAACGCATCGAGAATCGGCTTCGTCGGCATCTAACGAATTTTTACGGATTTCCCTAGGGGTACCCCTAGGGAAAATCACCAGAATCGAAAAATCGTAAAAAGTGTTGAAATTTTGGATCCGAATACAATAATTCGAGAAAACTTGATTGGAATAGCTACTGGAGGATTGCCGGTCACAACGCATCGAGAATCGGCTTCGTCGGGATCTGACGAATTTTTACAGATTTTCCTAGGGGTACCATTAGGGAAAATCACCAGAATCGAAAAATCATAAAAAGTGGTGAAATTACGGATCCGAGTCCAATAATTCGGGAAAACTTGATTGGAATAGCTACTGGAGGATTGCCGGTCACAACGTATCGAGAATCGGCTTCGTCGGGATCTGACGAATTTTTACGGATTTCCCTAGGGGTACCCCTAGGGAAAATCACCTTAATCGAAAAATCGTAAAAAGTGGTGAAATTTTGGATCCGAGTACAATAATTTGGGAAAACTTGATTGGAATAGCTACTGGAGGATTGCCGGTCACAACGCATCGAGAATCGGCTTCGTCGGGATCTGACAAATTTTTACGGATTTCCCTAGGGGTACCCCTAGGGAAAATCACCAGAATCGAAAAATCATAAAAAGTGGTGAAATTACTGATCCGAGTCCAATAATTCAGGAAAACTTGATTGGAATAGCTACTGGAGCATTGCCGGTCACAACGTATCGAGAATCGGCTTCTTCGGGATCTGACGAATTTTTACGGATTTCCCTAGGGGTACCCCTAGGGATAATCACCAGAATCGAAAAATCGTAAAAAGTGGTGAAATTATGGATCCGAGTCCAATAATTCGGGAAACCTTGATTGGAATTGCTACTGGTGGATTGCCAGTCACAACGCATCGAGAATCGGCTTCGTCGGGATCTGACGAATTTTTACGGATTTCCCTAGGGGTACCTCTAGGAAAAATTACCAGAATCGAAAAATCGTAAAAAGTGATGAAATTTTGGATCCGAGTCCAATAATTCGGGAAAAGTTGATTGGAATAGCTACTGGAGGATTGCCGGTCACAACGCATCGAGAATCGGCTTCGTCGGGATCTGACAAATTTTTACGGATTTGCCTAGGGGTACCCCTAGGGAAAATCACCAGAATCGAAAAATCCTAAAAAGTGGTGAAATTACTGATCCGAGTCCAATAATTCGGGAAAACTTGATTGGAATAGCTACTGGAGGATTGCCGGTCACAACGCCTCGAGAATCGGCTTCGTCGGGATCTGACGAATTTTTACGGATTTCCCTAGGGGTACCCCTAGGGAAAATCACCAGAATCGAAAAATCGTAAAAAGTGATGAAATTTTTTTATCCGAGTCCAATAATTCGGGAAAAGTTGATTGGAATAACTACTGGAGGATTGCCGGTCACAATGCATCAAAAATCGACTTCGTCGGGATCTGACGAATTTTTACGGATTTCCCTATGGGTACCCCTAGGGAAAATCACAAGAATCGAAAAATCGTAAAAAGTGGTGAAATTTTTGATCCGAGTCCAATAGTTCGGGAAAACTTGATTGGAATAGCTAGTGGAGGATTGCCGGTCACAACGCAACGAGAATCGGCTTCATCGGGATCTGACGAATTTTTACGGATTTCCCTAGGGGTACCCCTAGTGAAAATCACCAGAATCGAAAAATCGTAGAAAGTGGTGAAATTACTGATCCGAGTCCAATAATTCGGGAAAAATTGATTGGAATAGCTACTGGAGGATTGCCGGTCACAACGCATCGAGAATCGGCTTCGTCGGGATCTGACGAATTTTTACGGATTTCCCTTAAGGTACCCCTAGGGAAAATCACCTTAATCGAAAAATCGTAAAAAGTGGTGAAATTTTTGATCCGAGTACAATAATTTGGGAAAACTTGATTGGAATAGCTACTGGAGGATTGCCGGTCACAACGCATCGAGAATCGGCTTCGTCGGGATCTGACAAATTTTTACGGATTTCCCTAGGTGTACCCTTAGGGAAAATCACCAGAATCGAAAAATCATAAAAAGTGGTGAAATTACTGATCCGAGTCCAATAATTCGGGAAAACTTGATTGGAATAGCTACTGGAGGATTTCCGGTCACAACGCATCGAGAATCGGCTTCGTCGGGATCTGACGAATTTTTACGGATTTCCTTAGGGGTACCCCTAGGGAAAATCACCAGAATCGAAAAATCGTAAAAAGTGGTTAAATTATGGATCCGAGTCCAATAATTCGGGAAACCTTGATTGGAATAGCTACTGGAGGATTGCCGGTCACAACGCATCGAGAATCGGCTTCGTCGGGATCTGACGAATTTTTACGGATTTCCCTAGGGGTACCTCTAGGGAAAATTACCAGAATCGAAAAATCGTAAAAAGTGATGAAATTTTGGATCCGAGTCCAATAATTCGGGAAAAGTTGATTGGAATAGCTACTGGAGGATTGCCGGTCACAACGCATCGAGAATCGGCTTCGTCGGGATCTGACAAATTTTTAAGGATTTCCCTAGGGGTACCCCTAGGGAAAATCACCATAATCGAAAAATCATAAAAAGTGGTGAAATTACTGATCCGAGTCCAATAATTCGGGAAAACTTGATTGGAATAGCTACTGGAGGATTTTCGGTCACAACGCATCGAGAATCGGCTTCGTCGGGATCTGACGAATTTTTACGGATTTGCTTAGGGGTACCCCTAGGGAAAATCACCAGAATCGAAAAATCGTAAAAAGTGGTGAAATTTTGGATCCGAGTACAATAATTCGGGAAAACTTGATTTGAGTAGCTACTGGAGGATTGTCGGTCACAACGCATCGTGAATCGGCTTCGTCGGGATCTGACAAATTTTTACGGATTTCCCTAGGGGTACCCCCAGGGAAAATCACCAGAATCGAAAAATCATAAAAAGTGGTGAAATTACTGATCCGAGTCCAATAATTCGGGAAAACTTGATTGGAATAGCTACTGGAGGATTGCCGGTCACAACGCATCGAGAATCGGCTTCGTCGGGATCTGACGAATTTTTACGGATTTCCCTAGGGGTACCCCTAGGGAAAATCACGAGAATCGAAAAATCGTAAAAAGTGATGAAATTTTGTATCCGAGTCCAATAATTCGGGAAAAGTTGATTGGAATAACTACTGGAGGATTTCCGGTCACAACGCATCAAGAATCGGCTTCGTCGGGATCTGACGAATTTTTACGGATTTCCCTATGGGTACCCCTAGGGAAAATCACCAGAATCGAAAAATCGTAAAAAGTGGTGAAATTTTTGATCCGAATCCAATAATTCGGGAAAACTTGATTGGAATAGCTACTGGAGGATTGCCGGTCACAACCCAACGAGAATCGGCTTCATCGGGATCTGACGAATTTTTACGGATTTCCCTAGGGGTACCCTTAGGGAAAATCACCAGAATCGAAAAATAGTAAAAAGTGGTGAAATTACTGATCCGAGTCCAATAATTCGGGAAAACTTGATTGGAATAGCTACTGGAGGATTGCAGGTCACAACGCATCGAGAATCGGCTTTATCGGGATCTGACGAATTTTTACGGATTTCCCTAGGGGTACCCCTAGGGAAAATCACCAGAATCGAAAAATCGTAAAAAGTGGTGAAATTTTTGATCCGAGTCCAATAATTCGGAAAAACTTGATTGGAATAGCTACTGGAGGATTGCCGGTCACAACGCATCGAGAATCGGCTTCGTCGGGATCTGACGAATTTTTACGGATTTCCCTAGGGGTACCCCTAGGAAAAATCACCAGAATCGAATAATCGTAAAAAGTGGTGAAATTATGGATCTGAGTCCAATAATTCGGGAAACCTTGATTGGAATTGCTACTGGCGGATTGCCGGTCACAACGCATCGAGAATCGGCTTCGTCGGGATCTGACGAATTTTTACGGATTTCCCTAGGGGTACCCCTAGGGAAAATCACCAGAATCGAAAAATCGTAAAAAGTGGTGAAATTATGGATCCGAGTCCAATAATTCGGGAAACCTTGATTGGAATTGCTACTGGCGGATTGCCAGTCACAACGCATCGAGAATCGGCTTCGTCGGGATCTGACGAATTTTTACGGATTTCCCTAGGGGTACCTCTAGGAAAAATTACCAGAATCGAAAAATCGTAAAAAGTGATGAAATTTTGGATCCGAGTCCAATAATTCGGGAAAAGTTGATTGGAATAGCTACTGGAGGATTGCCGGTCACAACGCATCGAGAATCGGCTTCGTCGGGATCTGATAAATTTTTACGGATTTCCCTAGGGGTACCCCTAGGGAAAATCACCAGAATCGAAAAATCCTAAAAAGTGGTGAAATTACTGATCCGAGTCCAATAATTCGGGAAAACTTGATTGGAATAGCTACTGGAGGATTGCCGGTCACAACGCCTCGAGAATCGGCTTCGTCGGGATCTGACGAATTTTTACGGATTTCCCTAGGGGTACCCCTAGGGAAAATCACCAGAATCGAAAAATCGTAAAAAGTGGTTAAATTTTGGATCCGAGTCAAATAATTCGGGAACACTTGATTGGAATAGCTACTGGAGGATTGCCGGTCACAACGCATCGAGAATCGGCTTCATCGGGATCTGACGAATTTTTACGGATTTTCCTAGGGGTACCCCTAGGAAAAATCACCAGAATCGAAAAATCGTAAAAAGTGGTGAAATTTTGGATCCGAGTCAAATAATTCGGGAAAACTTGATTGGAATAGCTAATGGAGGATTGCCGGTCACAATGCATCGAGAATCGGCTTCGTCGGGATCTGACGAATTTTTACGGATTTCCCTAGGGGTACCCCTAGGAAAAATCACCAGAATCGAAAAATCGTAAAAAGTGGTGAAATTACTGATCCGAGTCCAATAATACGGGAAAACTTGATTGGAATAGCTACTGAAGGATTGCCGGTCACAACGAATCGAGAATCGGCTTCGTCGGGATCTGACGAATTTTTACGGATTTCCCTAGGGGTACCCCTAGGGAAAATCACCTTAATCGAAAAATCGTAAAAAGTGGTGAAATTACTGATCCGAGTCCAATAATTCGGGAAAACTTGATTGGAATAGCTACAGGAGGATTGTCGGTCACAATGCATCGAGAATCGGCTTCGTCGGGATCTGACGAATTTTTACGGATTTCCCTAGGGGTACCCCTAGGGAAAATCACCAGAATCGAAAAATCGTAAAAAGTGGTGAAATTTTTGATCCGAGTCCAATAATTCGGGAAAACTTGATTGGAATAGCTACTGGAGGATTGCCGGTCACAACGCATCGAGAATCGGCTTCGTCGGGATCTGACGAATTTTTACGAATTTCCCTAGGGGTACCCCTAGGGAAAATCACCAGAATCGAAAAATCGTAAAAAGTGGTGAAATTACTGATCCGAGTCCAATAATTCGGGAAAACTTAATTGGAATAGCTACTGGAGGATTGCCGGTCACAACGCATCGAGAATCGGCTTCGTCGGGATCTGACGAATTTTTACGAATTTCCCTAGGGGTACCCCTAGGGAAAATCACCAGAATCGAAAAATCGTAAAAAGTGGTGAAATTTTTTATTCGAGTCCAATAATTCGGGAAAACTTGATTGGAATAACTACTGGAGGATTGCCGGTCACAACGCATCGAGAATCGACTTCGTCGGGATCTGACGAATTTTTACGGATTTCCCTAGGGGTACCCCTAGGGAAAATCACCAGAATCGAAAAATCGTAAAAAGTGGTGAAATTTTTGATATGAGTCCAATAATTCGGGAAAACTTGATTGGAATAGCTACTGGAGGATTGCCGGTCACAACGCATCGAGAATCGGTTTCGTCGGGATCTGACGAATTTTTACGGATTTCCCTAGGGGTACCCCTAGGGAAAATCACCAGAATCGAAAAATCGTAATAAGTGGTGAAATTTTGGATCCGAGTCCAATAATTCGGGAAAACTTGATTGGAATAACTACTGGAGGATTGCCGGTCACAACACATCGAGAATCGGCTTTGTCGGAATCTGACAAATTTTCACGGATTTCCCTAGGGGTACCACTAGGGAAAATCACCAGAATCGAAAAATCATAAAAAGTGGTGAAATTACTGATCCGAGTCCAATAATTCGGGAAAACTTGATTGGAATAGCTACTGGAGCATTTCTGGTCACAACGTATCGAGAATCGGCTTCGTCGGGATCTGACGAATTTTTACGGATTTCCCTAGGGGTACCCCTAGGGAAAATGACCAGAATCGAAAAATCGTAAAAAGTGGTGAAATTTTGGATCCGAGTCGAATAATTCGGGAAAACTTGATTGGAATAGCTACTGGAGGATTGCCGGTCAGAACACAACGAGAATCGGCTTCGTCGGGATCTGACGAATTTTTACGGATTTCCCTAGGGGTACCCTTAGGGAAAATCACCAGAATCGAAAAATCGTAAAAAGTGGTGAAATTACTGATCCGAGTCCAATAATTCGGGAAAACTTGATTGGAATAGCTACTGGAGGATTGCCGGTCACAACGCATCGAGAATCGGCTTCGTCGGGATCTGACGAATTTTTACGAATTTCCCTAGGGGTACCCCTAGGGAAAATCACCAGAATCGAAAAATCGTAAAAAGTGGTGAAATTTTTGATTCGAGTCCAATAATTCGAGAAAACTTGATTGGAATAACTACTGGAGGATTGCCGGTCACAACGCATCGAGAATCGGCTTCGTCGGGATCTGACGAATTTTTACGGATTTCCCTAGGGGTACCCCTAGGGAAAATCACCAGAATCGAAAAATCGTAAAAAGTGGTGAAATTTTTGATATGAGTCCAATAATTCGGGAAAACTTGATTGGAATAGCTACTGGAGGATTGCCGGTCACAACGCATCGAGAATCGGTTTCGTCGGGATCTGACGAATTTTTACGGATTTCCCTAGGGGTACCCCTAGGGAAAATCACCAGAATCGAAAAATCGTAAAAAGTGGTGAAATTTTGGATCCGAGTCCAATAATTCGGGAAAACTTGATTGGAATAGCTACTGGAGGATTGCTGGTCACAACGCATCGAGAATCGGCTTCGTCGGAATCTGACAAATTTTCACGGATTTCCCTAAGGGTACCACTAGGGAAAATCACCAGAATCGAAAAATCATAAAAAGTGGTGAAATTACTGATCCGAGTCCAATAATTCGGGAAAACTTGATTGGAATAGCTACTGGAGCATTTCCGGCCACAACGTATCGAGAATCGGCTTCGTCGGGATCTGACGAATTTTTACGGATTTCCCTAGGGGTACCCCTTGGGAAAATCACCAGAATCGAAAAATCGTAAAAAGTGGTAAAATTTTGGATCCGAGTCGGATAATTCGGGAAAACTTGATTGGAATAGCTACTGGAGGATTGCCGGTCACAATGCATCGAGAATCGGCTTCGTCGGGATCTGACGAATTTTTACGGATATTTCTAGGGGTACCCCTAGGGAAAATCACCAGAATCGAAAAATCGTAAAAAGTGGTGAAATTTTTGATCCGAGTCCAATAATTCGGGAAAACTTGATTGGAATAGATACTGGAGGATTGTCGGTCACAACGCATCGAAAATCGGCTTCGTCGGGATCTGACGAATTTTTACGGATTTCCCTAGGGGTACCCCTAGGGAAAATCACCAGAATCGAAAAATCGTAAAAAGTGGTGAAATTTTTGATATGAGTCCAATAATTCGGGAAAACTTGATTGGAATAGCTACTGGAGGATTGCCGGTCACAACGCATCGAGAATCGGTTTCGTCGGGATCTGACGAATTTTTACGGATTTCCCTAGGGGTACCCCTAGGGAAAATCACCAGAATCGAAAAATCGTAAAAAGTGGTGAAATTTTGGATCCGAGTCCAATAATTCGGGAAAACTTGATTGGAATAGCTACTGGAGGATTGCCGGTCACAACGCATCGAGAATCGGCTTCGTCGGAATCTGACAAATTTTCACGGATTTCCCTAAGGGTACCACTAGGGAAAATCACCAGAATCGAAAAATCATAAAAAGTGGTGAAATTACTGATCCGAGTCCAATAATTCGGGAAAACTTGATTGGAATAGCTACTGGAGCATTTCCGGTCACAACGTATCGAGAATCGGCTTCGTCGGGATCTGACGAATTTTTACGGATTTCCCTAGGGGTACCCCTAGGGAAAATCACCAGAATCGAAAAATCGTAAAAAGTGGTGAAATTTTGGATCCGAGTCGAATAATTCGGGAAAACTTGATTGGAATAGCTACTGGAGGATTGCCGGTCACAACACAACGAGAATCGGCTTCGTCGGGATCTGACGAATTTTTACGGATTTCCCTAGGGGTACCCTTAGGGAAAATCACCAGAATCGAAAAATCGTAAAAAGTGATGAAATTACTGATCCGAGTCCAATAATTCGGGAAAACTTGATTGGAATAGCTACTGGAGGATTGCCGGTCACAACGCATCGAGAATCGGCTTCGTCGGGATCTGACGAATTTTTACGAATTTCCCTAGGGGTACCCCTAGGGAAAATCACCAGAATCGAAAAATCGTAAAAAGTGGTGAAATTTTTGATTCGAGTCCAATAATTCGGGAAAACTTGATTGGAATAACTACTGGAGGATTGCCGGTCACAACGCATCGAGAATCGGCTTCGTCGGGATCTGACGAATTTTTACGGATTTCCCTAGGGGTACCCCTAGGGAAAATCACCAGAATCGAAAAATCGTAAAAAGTGGTGAAATTTTTGATATGAGTCCAATAATTCGGGAAAACTTGATTGGAATAGCTACTGGAGGATTGCCGGTCACAACGCATCGAGAATCGGTTTCGTCAGGATCTGACGAATTTTTACGGATTTCCCTAAGGGTACCCCTAGGGAAAATCACCAGAATCGAAAAATCGTAAAAAGTGGTGAAATTTTGGATCCGAGTCCAATAATTCGGGAAAACTTGATTGGAATAGCTACTGGAGGATTGCCGGTCACAACGCATCGAGAATCGGCTTCGTCGGAATCTGACAAATTTTCACGGATTTCCCTAAGGGTACCACTAGGGAAAATCACCAGAATCGAAAAATCATAAAAAGTGGTGAAATTACTGATCCGAGTCCAATAATTCGGGAAAACTTGATTGGAATAGCTACTGGAGCATTTCCGGCCACAACGTATCGAGAATCGGCTTCGTCGGGATCTGACGAATTTTTACGGATTTCCCTAGGGGTACCCCTTGGGAAAATCACCAGAATCGAAAAATCGTAAAAAGTGGTGAAATTTTGGATCCGAGTCGGATAATTCGGGAAAACTTGATTGGAATAGCTACTGGAGGATTGCCAGTCACAATGCATCGAGAATCGGCTTCGTCGGGATCTGACGAATTTTTACGGATATTTCTAGGGGTACCCCTAGGGAAAATCACCAGAATCGAAAAATCGTAAAAAGTGGTGAAATTTTTGATCCGAGTCCAATAATTCGGGAAAACTTGATTGGAATAGCTACTGGAGGATTGTCGGTCACAACGCATCGAGAATCGGCTTCGTCGGGATCTGACGAATTTTTACGGATTTCCCTAGGGGTACCCCTAGGGACAATCACCAGAATCGAAAAATCGTAAAAAGTGGTGAAATTTTGGATCCGAGTACAATAATTCGGGAAAACTTGATTGGAATAGCTACTGGAGGATTGCCGGTCACAACGCATCGAGAATCGGCTTCGTCGGGATCTGACGAATTTTTACGGATTTCCCTAGGGGTACCCCTAAGGAAAATCACCAGAATCGAAAAATCGTAAAAACTGGTGAAATTTTGGATGGGTCCAATAATTCGGGAAAAGTGATTGGAATAGCTACTGGAGGATTGCCGGTCACAACGCATTGATAATCGGCTTTGTCGGGATCTGACGAATTTTTACGGATTTCCCTAGGGGTACCCCTAGGGAAAATCACCAGAATCGAAAAATCGTAAAAAGTGGTGAAATTTTTGATTCGAGTCCAATAATTCGGGAAAACTTGATTGGAATAACTACTGGAGGATTGCCGGTCACAACGCATCGAGAATCGGCTTCGTCGGGATCTGACGAATTTTTACGGATTTCCCTAGGGGTACCCCTAGGGAAAATCACCAGAATCGAAAAATCGTAAAAAGTGGTGAAATTTTTGATATGAGTCCAATAATTCGGGAAAACTTGATTGGAATAGCTACTGGAGGATTGCCGGTCACAACGCATCGAGAATCGGTTTCGTCGGGATCTGACGAATTTTTACGGATTTCCCTAAGGGTACCCCTAAGGAAAATCACCAGAATCGAAAAATCGTAAAAAGTGGTGAAATTTTGGATCCGAGTCCAATAATTCGGGAAAACTTGATTGGAATAGCTACTGGAGGATTGCCGGTCACAACGCATCGAGAATCGGCTTCGTCGGAATCTGACAAATTTTCACGGATTTCCCTAAGGGTACCACTAGGGAAAATCACCAGAATCGAAAAATCATAAAAAGTGGTGAAATTACTGATCCGAGTCCAATAATTCGGGAAAACTTGATTGGAATAGCTACTGGAGTATTTCCGGCCACAACGTATCGAGAATCGGCTTCGTCGGGATCTGACGAATTTTTACGGATTTCCCTAGGGGTACCCCTTGGGAAAATCACCAGAATCGAAAAATCGTAAAAAGTGGTGAAATTTTGGATCCGAGTCAAATAATTCGGGAAAACTTGATTGGAATAGCTACTGGAGGATTGTCGGTCACAATGCATCGAGAATCGGCTTCGTCGGGATCTGACGAATTTTTACGGATTTCCCTAGGGGTACCCCTAGGGAAAATCACCAGAATCGAAAAATCGTAAAAAGTGGTGAAATTACTGATCCGAGTCCAATAATTCGGGAAAACGTGATTGGAATAGCTACTGAAGGATTGCCGGTCACAACGAATCGAGAATCGGCTTCGTCGGGATCTGATGAATTTTTACGGATTTCCCTAGGGGTACCCCTAGGGAAAATCACCTTAATCGAAAAATCGTAAAAAGTGGTGAAATTTTGGATCCGAGTACAATAATTTGGGAAAACTTGATTGGAATAGCTACTGGAGGATTGCTGGTCACAACGCATTGAGAATCGGCTTCGTCGGGATCTGACAAATTTTTACGGATTTCCCTAGGGGTACCCCTAGGGAAAATCACCAGAATCGAAAAATCATAAAAAGTGGTGAAATTACTGATCCGAGTCCAATAATTCGGGAAAACTTGATTGGAATAGCTACTGGAGCATTGCCGGTCACAACGTATCGAGAATCGGCTTCGTCGGGATCTGACGAATTTTTATGGATTTCCCTAGGGGTACCCCTAGGGAAAATCACCAGAATCGAAAAATCGTAAAAAGTGGTGAAATTTTGGATCCGAGTCCAATAATTCGGGAAAACTTGATTGGAATAGCTACTGGAGGATTGCCGGTCACAACGCATCGAGAATCGGTTTCGTCGGGATCTGACGAATTTTTACGGATTTCTCTAGGGGTACCCCTAGGGAAAATCACCAGAATCGAAAAATCGTAAAAAGTGACGAAATTTTGGATCCGAGTCCAATAATTCGGGAAAAGTTGATTGGAATAGCTACTGGAGGATTCCGGTCACAACGCATCGAGAATCTGCTTCGTCGGGATCTGACAAATTTTTACGGATTTCCCTAGGGGTACCCCAAGGGAAAATCACCAGAATCGAAAAATCATAAAAAGTGGTGAAATTACTGATCCGAGTCCAATAATTCGGGAAAACTTGATTGGAATAGCTACTGGAGGATTGCCGGTCACAACGCATCGAAAATCGGTTTCGTCGGGGTCTAACGAATTTTTACGGATTTCCCTAGGGGTACCCCTAGGGAAAATCACCAGAATCGAAAAATCGTAAAAAGTGGTGAAATTTTGGATCCGAGTACAATAATTTGGGAAAACTTGATTTGAGTAGCTACTGGCGGATTGTCGGTCACAACGCATCGTGAATCCACTTCGTCGGGATCTGACAAATTTTTACGGATTTTCCTAGGGGTACCCCTAGGGAAAATCACCAGAATCGAAAAATCATAAAAGTGGTGAAATTACTGATCTGAGTCCAATAATTCGGGAAAACTTGATTGGAATAGCTACTGGAGGATTGCCGGTCACAACGCATCGAGAATCGGCTTCATCGGGATCTGACGAATTTTTACGGATTTCCCTAGGGGTACCCCTAGGGAAAATCACGAGAATCGAAAAATCGTAAAAAGTGATGAAATTTTGTATCCGAGTCCAATAATTCGGGAAAAGTTGATTAGAATAACTACTGGAGGATTGCCGGTCACAACGCATCAAGAATCGGCTTCGTCTGGATCTGACGAATTTTTACGGATTTCCCTATGGGTACCCCTAGGGAAAATCACCAGAATCGAAAAATCGTAAAAAGTGGTGAAATTTTTGATCCGAGTCCAATAATTCGGGAAAACTTGATTGGAATAGCTACTGGAGGATTGCCGGTCACAACACAACGAGAATCGGCTTCGTCGGGATCTGACGAATTTTTACGGATTTCCCTAGGGGTACCCTTAGGGAAAATCACCAGAATCGAAAAATCGTAAAAAGTGATGAAATTACTGATCCGAGTCCAATAATTCGGGAAAAGTTGATTGGAATAGCTACTGGAGGATTGCCGGTCACAACGCATCGAGAATCGGCTTCGTCGGGTTCTGACGAATTTTTACGAATTTCCCTAGGGGTACCCCTAGGGAAAATCACCAGAATCGAAAAATCGTAAAAAGTGGTGAAATTTTGGATTCAAGTCCAATAATTCGGGAAAACTTGATTGGAATAACTACTGGAGGATTGCCGGTCAC
The DNA here is from genome assembly GCA_947683425.1 of Excoecaria cochinchinensis. Classification (NCBI taxonomy): domain Eukaryota; kingdom Viridiplantae; phylum Streptophyta; class Magnoliopsida; order Malpighiales; family Euphorbiaceae; genus Excoecaria; species Excoecaria cochinchinensis. The sequence goes on from CANTUQ010000321.1 coordinate 196,145, forward strand.
AACGCATCGAGAATCGGCTTCGTCGGTATCTGACGAATTTTTACGGATTTTCCTAGGGGTACCCCTAGGGAAAATCACCAGAATCGAAAAATCGTAAAAAGTGGTGAAATTTTTGATATGAGTCCAATAATTCGGGAAAACTTGATTGGAATAGCTACTGGAGGATTGCCGGTCACAACGCATCGAGAATCGGTTTCGTCGGGATCTGACGAATTTTTACGGATTTCCCTAGGGGTACCCCTAGGGAAAATCACCAGAATCGAAAAATCGTAAAATGTGGTGAAATTTTGGATCCGAGTCCAATAATTCGGGAAAACTTGATTGGAATAGCTACTGGAGGATTGCCGGTCACAACGCATCGAGAATCGGCTTCGTCGGAATCTGACAAATTTTTACGGATTTCCCTAGGGGTACCACTAGGGAAAATCACCAGAATCGAAAAATCATAAAAAGTGGTGAAATTACTGATCCGAGTCCAATAATTCGGGAAAACTTGATTGGAATAACTACTGGAGGATTGCCGGTCACAACGCATCGAGAATCGGCTTCGTCGGTATCTGACGAATTTTTACGGATTTTCCTAGGGGTACCCCTAGGGAAAATCACCAGAATCGAAAAATCGTAAAAAGTGGTGAAATTTTTGATATGAGTCCAATAATTCGGGAAAACTTGATTGGAATAGCTACTGGAGGATTGCCGGTCACAACGCATCGAGAATCGGTTTCGTCGGGATCTGACGAATTTTTACGGATTTCCCTAGGGGTACCCCTAGGGAAAATCACCAGAATCGAAAAATCGTAAAATGTGGTGAAATTTTGGATCCGAGTCCTATAATTCGGGAAAACTTGATTGGAATAGCTACTGGAGGATTGCCGGTCACAACGCATCGAGAATCGGCTTCGTCGGAATCTGATAAATTTTTACGGATTTCCCTAGGGGTACCACTAGGGAAAATCACCAGAATCGAAAAATCATAAAAAGTGGTGAAATTACTGATCCGAGTCCAATAATTCGGGAAAACTTGATTGGAATAGCTACTGGAGCATTTCCGGTCACAACGTATCGAGAATCGGCTTCGTCGGGATCTGACGAATTTTTACGGATTTCCCTAGGGGTACCCCTAGGGAAAATCACCATAATCGAAAAATCGTAAAAAGTGGTGAAATTTTGGATCCGAGTCCAATAATTCGGGAAAACTTGATTGGAATAGCTACTGGAGGATTGCCGGTCACAACGCATCGAGAATCGGCTTCGTCGGAATCTGACAAATTTTTACGGATTTCCCTAGGGGTACCACTAGGGAAAATCACCAGAATCGAAAAATCATAAAAAGTGGTGAAATTACTGATCCGAGTCCAATAATTCGGGAAAACTTGATTGGAATAACTACTGGAGGATTGCCGGTCACAACGCATCGAGAATCGGCTTCGTCGGTATCTGACGAATTTTTACGGATTTTCCTAGGGGTACCCCTAGGGAAAATCACCAGAATCGAAAAATCGTAAAAAGTGGTGAAATTTTTGATATGAGTCCAATAATTCGGGAAAACTTGATTGGAATAGCTACTGGAGGATTGCCGGTCACAACGCATCGAGAATCGGTTTCGTCGGGATCTGACGAATTTTTACGGATTTCCCTAGGGGTACCCCTAGGGAAAATCACCAGAATCGAAAAATCGTAAAATGTGGTGAAATTTTGGATCCGAGTCCTATAATTCGGGAAAACTTGATTGGAATAGCTACTGGAGGATTGCCGGTCACAACGCATCGAGAATCGGCTTCGTCGGAATCTGATAAATTTTTACGGATTTCCCTAGGGGTACCACTAGGGAAAATCACCAGAATCGAAAAATCATAAAAAGTGGTGAAATTACTGATCCGAGTCCAATAATTCGGGAAAACTTGATTGGAATAGCTACTGGAGCATTTCCGGTCACAACGTATCGAGAATCGGCTTCGTCGGGATCTGACGAATTTTTACGGATTTCCCTAGGGGTACCCCTAGGGAAAATCACCATAATCGAAAAATCGTAAAAAGTGGTGAAATTTTGGATCCGAGTCGAATAATTCGGGAAAACTTGATTGGAATAGCTACTGGAGGATTGCCGGTCACAATGCATCGAGAATCGGCTTCGTCGGGATCTGACGAATTTTTACGGATTTCCCTAGGGGTACCCCTAGGAAAAATCACCAGAATCGAAAAATCGTAAAAAGTGGTGAAATTTTTGATCCGAGTCCAATAATTCGGGAAAACTTGATTGGAATAGCTACTGGAGGATTGCCGGTCACAACGCATCGAGAATCGGCTTCGTCGGGATCTGACGAATTTTTACGGATTTCCCTAGGGGTACCCCTAGGGACAATCACCAGAATCGAAAAATCGTAAAAAGTGGTGAAATTTTGGATCCGAGTACAATAATTCGGGAAAACTTGATTGGAATATCTACTGGAGGATTGCCGGTCACAACGCATCGAGAATCGGCTTCGTCGGGATCTGACGAATTTTTACGGATTTCCCTAGGGGTACCCCTAGGGAAAATCACCAGAATCGAAAAATCGTAAAAACTGGTGAAATTTTGGATGAGTCCAATAATTCGGGAAAACTTGATTGGAATAGCTACTGGAGGATTGCCGATCACAACGCATCGAGAATCGGCTTCGTCGGGATCTGACGTATTTTTACGGATTTCCCTAGGGGTACCCCTAGGGAAAATCACCAGAATCGAAAAATCATAAAAAGTGGTGAAATTTTGGATCCGAGTCCAATAATTCGGGAAAACTTGATTGGAATAACTACTGGAGGATTGCCGGTCACGACGCATCGAGAATCGGTTTCGTCGGGATCTGACGAATTTTTACGGATTTCCCTAGGGGTACCCCTAGGGAAAATCACCAGAATCGAAAAATCGTAAAAAGTGGTGAAATTTTTGATCCGAGTACAATAATTCGGGAAAACTTGATTGGAATAGCTACTGGAGGATTGCCGGTCACAACGCATCGAGAATCGGTTTCGTCGGTATCTGACGAATTTTTACGGATTTTCTTAGGGGTACACCTAGGGAAAATCACCAGAATCGAAAAATCATAAAAAGTGGTGAAATTTTTGATCCGAGTACAATAATTCGGGAAAACTTGATTGGAGTAGCTAATGGAGGATTGCCGGTCACAACACATCGAGAATCGGCTTCGTCGGGATCTGACAAATTTTTACGGATTTCCCTAGGCGTACCCCTAGGGAAAATCACCAGAATCGAAAAATCATAAAAAGTTTTGAAATTTTGGATATGAGTCCAATAATTCGGGAAAACTTGATAGGAAAAGCTACTGGAGGATTGCCGGTCACAACGCATCGAGAATTGGCTTCGTCGAGATCTGACGAATTTTTACGGAATTCCCTAGGGGTACCCCTAGGGAAAATCACCAGAATCGAAAAATCGTAAAAAGTGGTAAAATTTTTGATCCGAGTCCAATAATTCAGGAAAACTTGATTGGAATAGCTACTGGAGGATTGCCGGTCACAACGCATCGAGAATCGGTTTCGTCGGGATCTGACGAATTTTTATGGATTTCCCTAGGGGTACCCATAGGGAAAATCACCAGAATCGAAAAATCGTAAAAAGTGGTGAAATTTTTGTTCCGAGTCCAATAATTCGGGAAAACTTGATTGGAATAGCTACTGGAGGATTGCCGGTCACAACGCATCGAGAATCGGTTTCGTCGAGATCTGACGAATTTTTACGGATTTCCCTAGGGGTACCCCTAGGGAAAATCACCAGAATCGAAAAATCGTAAAAAGTGGTAAAATTTTTGATCCGAGTCCAATAATTCGGGAAAACTTAATTGGAATAGCTACTGGAGGATTGCCGGTCACAACGCATCGAGAATCGGCTTCGTCGGAATCTGACGAATTTTTACGGATTTCCCTAGGGGTACCCATAGGGAAAATCACCAGAATCGAAAAATCGTAAAAAGTGGTGAAATTTTGGATCCGAGTCCAATAATTCGGGAAAACTTGATTAGAATAGCTACTGGAGGATTACCGGTCACAACGCATCGAGAATCCGCTTCGTCGGGATCTAACGAATTTTTACGGATTTCCCTAGGGGTACCCCTAGGGAAAATCACCAGAATCGAAAAATCGTAAAAAGTGGTGAAATTTTGGATCCGAGTAAAATAATTCGGGAAAACTTGATTGGAATAGCTACTGGAGAATTGCCGGTCACAACGCATCGAGAATCGGCTTCGTCGGGATCTGACAAATTTTTACGGATTTTCCTAGGCGTACCCCTAGGGAAAATCACCAGAATCGAAAAATCATAAAAAGTTGTGAAATTTTGGATATGAGTCCAATAATTTGGGAAAACTTGATTGGAATAGCTACTGGAGGATTGCCGGTCACAACGCATCGAGAATCGGCTTCGTCGGGATCTGACAAATTTTTACGGATTTCCCTAGGGGTACCCCTAGGGAAAATCACCAGAATCGAAAAATCGTAAAAAGTGGTAAAATTTTGGATCCGAGTCCAATAATTCGGGAAAAGTTGATTGGAATAGCTACTGGAGGATTGCCGGTCACAACGCATCGAGAATCGGCTTCGTCGGGATCTGACGAATTTTTACGGATTTCCTAGGGGTACCCCTAGGGAAAATCACCAGAATCGAAAAATCGTAAAACGTGATGAAATTTTGGATCCGAGTCCAATAATTCGGGAAAAGTTGATTGGAATAGCTACTGGAGGATTGCCGATCACAACGCATCGAGAATCGGCTTCGTCGGGATCTGACAAATTTTTACGAATTTCCCTAGGGGTACCCCTAGGGAAAATCACCAGAATCGAAAAATCATAAAAAGTGGTGAAATTACTGATCCGAGTCCAATAATTCGGGAAAACTTGATTGGAATAGCTACTGGAGGATTGCCGGTCACAACGCATCGAGAATCGGCTTCGTTGGGATCTGACGAATTTTTACGGAATTACCTAGGGGTACCCCTAGGGAAAATCACCAGAATCGAAAAATCGTAAAAAGTGGTGATATTTTGGATCCGAGTACAATAATTCGGGAAAACTTGATTTGAGTAGCTACTGGAGGATTGCCGGTAACAACGCATCGTGAATCGGCTTCGTCGGGATATGACAAATTTTTACGGATTTCCCTAGGGGTACCCCTAGGGAAAATCACCAGAATCGAAAAATCATAAAAAGTGGTGAAATTACTGATCCGAGTCCAATAATTCGGGAAAACTTGATTGGAATAGCTACTGGAGGATTGCCGGTCACAACGCATCGAGAATCGGCTTTGTCGGGATCTGACAAATTTTTACGGATTTCCCTAGGGGTACCCCTAGGGAAAATCACCAGAATCGAAAAATCGTAAAAAGTGATGAAATTTTGGATCCGAGTCCAATAATTCGGGAAAAGTTGATTGGAATAACTACTGGAGGATTACCGGTCACAACGCATCAAGAATCGGCTTCTTCGGGATCTGACGAATTTTTACGGATTTCCCTAGGGGTACCCCTAGGGAAAATCACCAGAATCGAAAAATCGTAAAAAGTGGTGAAATTTTTGATCCGAGTCCAATAATTCGGGAAAGCTTGATTGGAATAGCTACTGGAGGATTGCCGGTCACAACGCAACGAGAATCGGCTTCGTCGGGATCTTACGAATTTTTACCGATTTCCCTAGGGGTACCCTGAGGGAAAATCACCAGAATCGAAAAATCGTAAAAAGTGGTGAAATTACTGATCCGAGTGCAATAATTCGGGAAAACTTGATTGGAATAGCTACTGGAGGATTGCCGGTTACAACGCATCGAGAATCGGCTTCGTCTGGATCTGACGAATTTTTACGGATTTCCCTAGGGGTACCCCTAGGGAAAATCACCAGAATCGAAAAATCGTAAAAAGTGGTGAAATTTTGGATCCGAGTCCAATAATTCGGGAAAACTTGATTGGAATAACTACTGGAGGATTGCCGTCACAACGCATCGAGAATCGGCTTCGTCGGGATCTGACGAACTTTTACGGATTTCCCTAGGGGTACCCCTAGGGAAAATCACCAGAATCGAAAAATCGTAAAAAGTGGTGAAATTTTTGATCCGAGTCCAATAATTCGGGAAAACTTGATTGGAATAGCTACTGGAGGATTCCCGGTCACAACGCATCGAGAATCGGCTTCGTCGGGATATGACGAATTTTTACGGATTTCCCTAGGGGTACCCCTAGGGAAAATCACCAAAATCGAAAAATCGTAAAAAGTGGTGAAATTTTGGATCCGAGTACAATGATTCGGGAAAACTTGATTGGAATAGCTACTGGAGGATTGCCGGTCACAACGCATCGAGAATCGGCTTCGTCGGGATCTGACGAATTTTTACGGATTTCCCTAGGGGTACCCCTAGGGAAAATCACCAGAATCGAAAAATCGTAAAAAGTTGTGAAATTTTGGATATGAGTCCAATAATTCGGGAAAACTTGATTGGAATAGCTACTGGAGGATTGCCAGTCACAACGCATCGAGAATCGGCTTCGTCGGGATCTGACAAATTTTTATGGATTTTCCTAGGGGTACCCCTAGGGAAAATCACCAGAATCGAAAATTCGTACAAAGTGGTAAAATTTTGGATCCGAGTCCAATAATTCGGGAAAACTTGATTGGAATAGCTACTGGAGGATTGCCGGTCAGAAGCATCGAGAATCGGCTTCGTCGGGATCTGACGAATTTTTACGGATTTCCCTAGGGGTACCCTTAGGGAAAATCACCAGAATCGAAAAATCATAAAAAGTGGTGAAATTACTGATCCGAGTCCAATAATTCGGGAAAACTTGATTGGAATAGCTACTGGAGCATTTCCGGTCACGACGTATCGAGAATCGGATTCGTCGGGATCTGACGAATTTTTACGGATTTCCCTAGGGAAAATCACCAGAATCAAAAAATCATAAAAAGTGGTGAAATTTTGGATCCGAGTCCAATAATTCGGGAAAACTTGATTGGAATAGCTACTGGAGGATTGCCGGTCACAACGCATCGAGAATCGGCTTCGTCAGGATCTGACGAATTTTTACGGATTTCCCTAGGGGTACCCCTAGAAAAAATCACCAGAATCGAAAAATCGTAAAAAGTGATGAAATTTTTGATCCGAGTCCAATAATTCGGGAAAATTTGATTGGAATAGCTACTGGAGGATTGCCGGTCACAACGCATCGAGAATCGGCTTCGTCGGGATCGGACGAATTTTTACGGATTTCCCTAGGGGTACCCCTAGGGAAAATCACCAGAATCGAAAAATCGTAAAAAGTGGTGAAATTTTGGATCCGAGTCCAATAATTCGGGAAAACTTGATTGGAATAGCTACTAGAGGATTGCCGGTAACAACGCATCGAGAATCGGCTTTGTCGGGATCTGACGAATTTTTACAGATTTCCCTAGGGGTACCTCTAGGGAAAATCACCAGAATCGAAAAATCGTAAAAAGTGATGAAATTTTTGATCCGAGTCCAATAATTCGGGAAAAGTTGATTGGAATAACTACTGGAGGATTGCCGGTCACAACGCATCAAGAATCGACTTCGTCGGGATCTGACGAATTTTTACGGATTTCCCTAGGGGTACCCCTAGGGAAAATCACCAGAATCAAAAAATCGTAAAAAGTGGTGAAATTTTTGATCCGAGTCCAATAATTTGGGAAAACTTGATTGGAATAGCTACTGGAGGATTGCCGGTCACAATGCAACGAGAATCGGCTTCGCCGGGATCTTACGAATTTTTACGGATTTCCCTAGGGGTACCCCTAGGGAAAATCACCAGAATCGAAAAATCGTAAAAAGTGGTGAAATTACTGATCCGAGTCCAATAATTCGGGAAAACTTGATTGGAATAGCTAATGGAGGATTGCCGGTCAAAACGCATCGAGAATCGGCTTCGTCTGGATCTGACGAATTTTTACGGATTTCCCTAGGTGTACCCCTAGGGAAAATCACCAGAATCGAAAAATCGTAAAAAGTGGTGAAATTTTGGATATGAGTCCAATAATTCGGGAAAACTTGATTGGTATAGCTACTGGAGGATTGCCGGTCACAACGCATCGAGAATCGGCTTCGTCGGGATCTGACGAATTTTTACGGATTTCCCTAGGGGTACCCCTAGGGAAAATCACCAGAATCGAAAAATCGTAAAAGTGGTAAAATTTTTGATCCGAGTCCAATAATTCGGGAAAACTGGATTGGAATAGTTACTGGAGGATTGCCGGTCACAACGCATCGAGAATCGGCTTCGTCGGGATCTGACGAATTTTTACGGATTTCCCTAGGGGTACCCCTAGGGAAAATCACCAGAATCGAAAAATCGTAAAAAGTGGTGAAATTTTGGATCCGAGTCCAATAATTCGGGAAAACTTGATTGGAATAGCTACTGGAGGATTGCCGGTAACAACGCATCGAGAATCGGCTTTGTCGGGATCTGACGAATTTTTACGGATTTCCCTAGGGGTACCCCTAGGGAAAATCACCAGAATCGAAAAATCGTAAAAAGTGATGAAATTTTTGATCCGAGTCCAATAATTCGGGAAAAGTTGATTGGAATAACTACTGGAGGATTGCCGGTCACAACGCATCAAGAATCGACTTCGTCGGGATCTGACGAATTTTTACGGATTTCCCTAGGGGTACCCCTAGGAAAAATCACCAGAATCGAAAAATCGTAAAAAGTGGTGAAATTTTTGATCCGAGTCCAATAATTTGGGAAAACTTGATTGGAATAGCTACTGGAGGATTGCTGGTCACAATGCAACGAGAATCGGCTTCGCCGGGATCTTACGAATTTTTACGGATTTCCCTAGGGGTACCCCTAGGGAAAATCACCAGAATCGAAAAATCGTAAAAAGTGGTGAAATTACTGATCCGAGTCCAATAATTCGGGAAAACTTGATTGGAATAGCTACTGGAGGATTGCCGGTCAAAACGCATCGAGAATCGGCTTCGTCTGGATCTGACGAATTTTTACGGATTTCCCTAGGTGTACCCCTAGGGAAAATCACCAGAATCGAAAAATCGTAAAAAGTGGTGAAATTTTGGATCAGAGTGCAATAATTCTTGAAAACTTGATTGGAATAGCTACTGGAGGATTACCGGTCACAACGCATCGAGAATCGGCTTCGTCGGGATCTGACGAATTTTTACGGATTTCCCTAGGGGTACCCCTAGGGAAAATCACCAGAATCGAAAAATCGTAAAAAGTGGTGAAATTACTGATCCGAGTCCAATAATTCGGGAAAACTTGATTGGAATAGCTAATGGAGGATTGCCGGTCAAAACGCATCGAGAATCGGCTTCGTCTGGATCTGACGAATTTTTACGGATTTCCCTAGGTGTACCCCTAGGGAAAATCACCAGAATCGAAAAATCGTAAAAAGTGGTGAAATTTTGGATATGAGTCCAATAATTCGGGAAAACTTGATTGGTATAGCTACTGGAGGATTGCCGGTCACAACGCATCGAGAATCGGCTTCGTCGGGATCTGACGAATTTTTACGGATTTCCCTAGGGGTACCCCTAGGGAAAATCACCAGAATCGAAAAATCGTAAAAAGTGGTAAAATTTTTGATCCGAGTCCAATAATTCGGGAAAACTGGATTGGAATAGTTACTGGAGGATTGCCGGTCACAACGCATCGAGAATCGGCTTCGTCGGGATCTGACGAATTTTTACGGATTTCCCTAGGGGTACCCCTAGGGAAAATCACCAGAATCGAAAAATCGTAAAAAGTGGTGAAATTTTGGATCCGAGTCCAATAATTCGGGAAAACTTGATTGGAATAGCTACTGGAGGATTGCCGGTAACAACGCATCGAGAATCGGCTTTGTCGGGATCTGACGAATTTTTACGGATTTCCCTAGGGGTACCCCTAGGGAAAATCACCAGAATCGAAAAATCGTAAAAAGTGATGAAATTTTTGATCCGAGTCCAATAATTCGGGAAAAGTTGATTGGAATAACTACTGGAGGATTGCCGGTCACAACGCATCAAGAATCGACTTCGTCGGGATCTGACGAATTTTTACGGATTTTCCTAGGGGTACCCCTAGGAAAAATCACCAGAATCGAAAAATCGTAAAAAGTGGTGAAATTTTTGATCCGAGTCCAATAATTTGGGAAAACTTGATTGGAATAGCTACTGGAGGATTGCTGGTCACAATGCAACGAGAATCGGCTTCGCCGGGATCTTACGAATTTTTACGGATTTCCCTAGGGGTACCCCTAGGGAAAATCACCAGAATCGAAAAATCGTAAAAAGTGGTGAAATTACTGATCCGAGTCCAATAATTCGGGAAAACTTGATTGGAATAGCTACTGGAGGATTGCCGGTCAAAACGCATCGAGAATCGGCTTCGTCTGGATCTGACGAATTTTTACGGATTTCCCTAGGTGTACCCCTAGGGAAAATCACCAGAATCGAAAAATCGTAAAAAGTGGTGAAATTTTGGATCAGAGTGCAATAATTCTTGAAAACTTGATTGGAATAGCTACTGGAGGATTACCGGTCACAACGCATCGAGAATCGGCTTCGTCGGGATCTGACGAATTTTTACGGATTTCCCTAGGGGTACCCCTAGGGAAAATCACCAGAATCGAAAAATCGTAAAAAGTGGTGAAATTTTGGATATGAGTCCAATAATTCGGGAAAACTTGATTGGAATAGCTACTGGAGGATTGCCGGTCACAACGCATCGAGAATCGGCTTCGTCGGGATCTGACGAATTTTTACGGATTTCCCTAGGGGTACCCCTAGGAAAAATCACCAGAATCGAAAAATCGTAAAAAGTGGTGAAATTTTTGATCCGAGTCCAATAATTCGGGAAAACTGGATTGGAATAGTTACTGGAGGATTGCCGGTCACAACGCATCGAGAATCGGCTTCGTCGGGATCTGACGAATTTTTACGGATTTCCCTAGGGGTACCCCTAGGGAAAATCATTAAAATCGAAAAATCGTAAAAAAGCGGTGAAATTTTGGATCCGAGTACAATAATTCGGGAAAACTTGATTTGAGTAGCTACTGGAGGATTGCCGGTCACAACGCATCGTGAATCGGCTTCGTCGGGATCTGACAAATTTTTACGGATTTCCCTAAGTGGTGAAATTACTGATCCGAGTCCATAAATTCGGGAAAACTTGATTGGAATAGCTACTGGAGGATTGCCGGTCACAACGCATCGAGAATCGGCTCCGTCGGGATCTGACGAATTTTTACGGATTTCCCTAGGGGTACCCCTAGGGAAAATCACCAGAATCGAGAAATCGTAAAAAGTGATGAAATTTTTTATCCGAGTCCAATAATTAGGGAAAAGTTGATTAGAATAACTACTGGGGGATTGCCGGTCACAACGCATCAAGAATCGGCTTCGTCGGGATCTGACGAATTTTTACGGATTTCCCTATGGGTACCCCTAGGGAAAATCACCAGAATCGAAAAATCGTAAAAAGTGGTGAAATTTTTGATCCGAGTCCAATAATTCGGGAAAACTTGATTGGAATAGCTACTGGAGGATTGCCGGTCACAACACAATGAGAATCGGCTTCGTCGGGATCTGACGAATTTTTACGGATTTTCCTAGGGGTACCCCTAGGGAAAATCACCAGAATCGAAAAATCGTAAAAAGTGGTGAAATTTTTGATCCGAGTCCAATAATTCGGGAAAACTTGTTTGGAATAGCTACTGGAGGATTGCCGGTCACAACACAATGAGAATCGGCTTCGTCGGGATCTGACGAATTTTTACGGATTTCCCTAGGGGTACCCCTAGGGAAAATCACCAGAATCGAAAAATCGTAAAAAGTGGTGAAATTTTTGATTCGAGTCCAATAATTCGGGAAAACTTGATTGGAATAGCTACTGGAGGATTGCCGGTCACAACGCATCGAGAATCGGCTTCGTCGGAATCTGATGAATTTTTACGGATTTCCCTAGGGGTACCCCTAGGGAAAATCACCAGAATCGAAAAATCGTAAAAAGTGATAAAATTTTGGATCCGAGTACAATAATTCGGGAAAACTTGATTTGAGTAGCTACTAGAGGATTGCCGGTCACAACGCATCGAGAATCGGCTTCGTCGGGATCTGACAAATTTTTACGGATTTCCCTAGGGGTACCCCTAGGGAAAATCACCAGAATCGAAAAATCATAAAAAGTGGTGAAATTACTGATCCGAGTCCAATAATTCGGGAAAGCTTGATTGGAATAGGTACTGGAAGATTGCCGGTCACAACGCATCGAGAATCGGCTTCGTCGGGATCTGACGAATTTTTACGGATTTCCCTAGGGGTACCCCTAGGGAAAATCACCATAATCGAAAAATCGTAAAAAGTGGTGAAATTTTGGATCCGAGAACAATAATTCGGGAAAACTTGATTTGAGTAGCTACTGGAGGATTGCCGGTCACAACGCATCGAGAATCGGCTTCGTCGGGATCTGACAAATTTTTACGGATTTCCCTAGGGGTACCCCTAGGGAAAATCACCAGAATCGAAAAATCATAAAAAGTGGTGAAATTACTGATCCGAGTCCAATAGTTCGGGAAAACTTGATTGGAATAGCTACTGGAGGATTGCCGGTCACAACGCATCGAGAATCGGCTTTGTCGGGATCTGACGAATTTTTACGGATTTCCCTAGGGGTACCCCTAGGGAAAATCACCAGAATCGAAAAATCGTAAAAAGTGATTAAATTTTTGATCCGAGTCCTATAATTCGGGAAAATTTGATTGGAATAACTACTGGAGGATTGCCGGTCACAACGCATCAAGAATCGGCTTCGTCGGGATCTGACGAATTTTTACGGATTTCCCTAGGGGTACCCCTAGGGAAAATCACCAGAATCGAAAAATCGTAAAAAGTGGCAAAATTTTTGATCCGAGTCCAATAATTCGGGAAAACTTGATTGGAATAGCTACTGGAGGATTGCCGGTCACAACGCAACGAGAATCGGCTTCGCCGGGATCTTACGAATTTTTGCGGATTTCCCTTGGGGTACCCCTAGGGAAAATCACCAGAATCGAAAAATCGTAAAAAGTGGTGAAATTACTGATCCGAGTCCAATAATTCGGGAAAACTTGATTGGAATAGCTACTGGAGGATTGCCGGTCAAAACGCATCGAGAATCGGCTTCGTCTGGATCTGACGAATTTTTACGGATTTCCCTAGGTGTACCCCTAGGTAAAATCACCAAAATCGAAAAATCGTAAAAAGTGGTGAAATTTTGGATCCGAGTCCAATAATTCGGGAAAACTTAATTGGAATAGCTACTGGAGGATTGCCGGTCACAACGCATCGAGAATCGGCTTCGTCGAGATCTGACGAATTTTTACGGATTTCCCTAGGGGTACCCCTAGGGAAAATCACCAGAATCGAAAAATCGTAAAAAGTGGTGAAATTTTTGATCCGAGTCCTATAATTCGGGAAAACTTGATTGGAATAGCTACTGGAGGATTGCCGGTCACGACGCATCGAGAATCGGCTTCCTCGGAATCTGACGAATTTTTACGGATTTCCCTAGGGGTACCCCTAGGGAAAATCACCAGAATCGAAAAATCGTAAAAAGTGGTGAAATTTTGGATCCGAGTACAATAATTCGGGAAAACTTGATTTGAGTAGCTACTGGAGGATTGCCGGTCACAACGCATCGTGAATCGGCTTCGTCGGGATCTGATAAATTTTTACGGATTTCCCTAGGGGTACCCCTAGGGAAAATCACCAGAATCGAAAAATCATAAAAAGTTGTGAAATTACTGATCCGAGTCCAATAATTCGGGAAAACTTGATTGGAATAGCTACTGGAGGATTGCCGGTTACAACGCATCGAGAA